>OX104028.1:11660443-12262943 GCA_944470205.2 Schistosoma margrebowiei | reverse complement strand
CACGATCCCACACGCAGGTTTGAGGCAGTTACTTAACGAAAACAATAGAAGATGGTCGCGTAACATCGTGGATTGACTGATTTTCCTTATCTGTATAGATGAACTCTGACTAGATTCCAGTTAATGTTGATAAATAAATCTTATGTTTGTATTGAAATTGAATGTTTGATGGTAGTTAGTGTTATTTGTTTAAAATTGATCGAATCCTACCAGTAAAGAAATTTCGATTATTCAATACTGATCCAGATTAAAATCTGAATTCAAATTGTAAATTTGTACTTTCAAAAGATGAATCGTTTGTTTGTTCTAATTTAGTGAAGTATTTAGAACCCTTCAGTATTTCACTGTGCCCATTATACTCTTTCCTGTACAACAGCATTTTTAATTACTAAAACCTCTTTATTCATAGGACATTATTACGAAACAGTATTTCTTTGACTTCACGTTGTTATTTCTTTGTGATTCTACTTTGTTTATTATCAAGCATCAATGTACAACAGTTTTTGCATTACTTTCTCTCTAATCTTACAGTTTCTCTTTTGTTCTGGATTAATTTACTTAAAATTTATCAATTGAAATAGTTATGTGTAACTGATACGCCCTCGATTTGTCTACCCACTTCTATACAGAGGATAACTTGTCTAAATCTAGACTAAGACCTTGATGCGATAGGCTGACGTGGCTGAACCTTAATGCTAGTATACGTAAGTTCGAAGTGAGATCAACTGCTTGGACTAGAGAGACGAGAACTGTTCTGTCACCTGACAAGCACAAGAAAGAGAGAGAAGACAAGTTGACTGGAGCGCCATTCGATTTATTCCCAATTCCAATCTGATTCCCGATTCAGATTAGTGTAAAAAAATACATGAATAAATAGATGACTAACCGGACCACAACGTACAAACAATTAAGAAAACACAATTATGTCCCAAACTGGGGACTAGAGTAAAAATAAAGTACAAAATATTATATTTAAATTACAATAGTGATGTGATTATAATTTATGGACTACGCTGAACTGACGTTGAGAGTGTCCACCTAATAACTAGGACCAAATGAGGATTATAAACCAGTATGACGAATCAGAATTATGACTTACAGTTGATAGTTAAGATTAGGGATTAGATTTAAGGTTTTCATCACAAGCTGACATCAGCCATAATGTCAAAACTTTATTTAGCCAAGTGAACGAGTGAAGTTCGCGCCAAATTCCAAGATCTGTTATCTTATACCTAATTGATTCGTCTGTAAATTACAGTCTCGCTACAATAGCTTTGGAACAGAAAAGGCTATGGCAGTGAATCATACATACATCAAACGAAAACTTATGATCTGTAGAATAGACTAGAGACAAAAATAAATGTTACTGTTTTACAAGTTTTTAACTGAATGAAATAATTCATCTGGTATTGTTTGGCTTGTATCTTCCCATTGAGGTTTAACATTGCAATTGTTCAGTCTGTTATTGGCGTATGTGCATACTGTGCGTATGCCTCGACATTACCATAATTCACAAGCTTTTTGTAAGCAATGATGGATGGTGTCTAGCGGTGGAATCCAGGATGCGCGTTTCGTTCTATTTGGGACTCGTCAGCTGGATGTGTCTGCATCTCAGAGATTTGATGTTCACTCTGGGACTTAGATGAAATAATGTCCCGAAAAATAGCCTCCATAGTTTGTCAAGGCTTCTTGTTTCTCTGTTCACATTAATAACTCTAATATACTCCGTAATGTAATGCAGTACTTACAGAATTACAGCAAAAAAGCCTGAACATTCAGTTGCTGAATGTGATGATCTGTCTAGGGATCCGTTGTCTTTGAAATATTCTGAGATCCTACAGATTAAATATATTGTCAGTTTCATTGTAAATATAGATATAATTTTAAAACTGCTTTCATGTTAATTATAGTTTTATCAAAGTTCCTTATTGATATTTTAATGAATTCTGTATTTTTATTTAAAATTGTGATTAGCAAATAGACATCAATGATCCATACAGATGTCAACGTATTTGTACTCCAGATAAATGTCGATGTATCGGTAGAAAAGGAATAGAAGTAAGTGAATATGTACAATAAATCTGTATTATATTATTGTTTCTGTAAAATATTAGTTATATCAGGCAGTCAGCAACAATGTAGAATTTCATACGTGCGTACATACATCAGTTCCAGTTGTTATACCATTTTAGTTGTATCAAAAGAATTAACGATTTAGTAACTAGTGTAATATTTTGATGAAACGAAAAGATAGTGTACTGTTCTAGGTGAAGTTATATATTGATTGGTTAAAATATAAGTTTTTCACTTAACCTTCAGTTTGTACTACTCTCTTATTAATGAATTCATTGAGATGTAGTGGAAAATCATTGAATGTATTCTACTTTAAGAAGTTGTATATAGAAGGCTCAGAACATAGATTAGAATCAGTATAGCAGGATTCAGTTTCATATCAGAAATCAAAACTCTATGGTGAATAGAATTATCATTGCGAATAGTTCCATAAAGAAAAGCTATATGTAATGTTCACAGTTTGCTAGCTTTTTTCCAGCTCAGAAGTATGTAATATGTTGAGTTGTGTGTAGACCCCGACCTTTTGTAGAATCTTCAAGGGAAGAAGAAAAGTAAAAATTGATTTGACGACTTAACAATCATACATAATGAACTCACGTTCAATATCTAAACTGATTATTAACAATTGGCAACAACAGTAGCTCAAAATTAAGAGAAAATTATTTCCAAAACTAGTTAATAGAGCAGAGATTCTAATGGGTCACATTTAGTTAGATATAAAATTCCTCATGACTGACTGACTGACTGGCAAGAAAAACAGTTTTAGCGGCACCATATAACTAAGACGGTAGATCGAAAAGACAAAACAATGAGAAGTGTTTCCTTCGATGAGACTATAATTTATGGACGATCTTTGAACGATGCTAAAAAGACCTCGTGGATATCCACCTCCGTACTACAACTAAATGAGGGTTATAAAGCAGTTAGAATTCTCATTTACAATTGATGATTAGGGTTAAAAATTAGATTTAGGGTTTTCATCACGAACTGATATCAGCTACAATGCCAAAACTCTATTTAGCCAAATGTATGAATGAATTTCGCACCAAAATTCGTGACTCATTATCTTATATCTGATTGGTTCGTCCATCAATTGTAATCTCGCCGTTTCCTCCTTCTGATTCTATAAAATCCCATTCCTGATTTCCTTGTTCATTACTGTTTCGTTAAATAATCAAATTTATGTCTTACAAATTTTCTGAAGCGATTAAGGACTTCATTGATGCTATTTTTAGGTCAGTGTTACGTAACATTTTATCATCTATATTTCGAAAAGTGTGTTTACAGATATTACTAAAACTATAAGAAATCATGTATACATACTATTTATGACCTGATAAAACGCTTAGATCTTTATAGATCTTCTCTGTAGCTAAAATAGTATACTTTAAGATAATTAAATTCCGAATAACATAAACCATCAAAAACTGATTAACACCACGTGAAATAATTTGTGGCCCCTTATCTGACTCCAATTGGATCGTATAGATGATTGTTGTCAAAGTATACATTTCGGTTATCCTCATATATAATTATCAACTTAATCCGCGTTAGTGAATATAACGGAATACGGAAATACGAGAACGAATTTCGAATACGTATATTTCATACAATCGTTGATACAGATAAGAGATCAGAGGAGTGAATAGAAGAGAGCGGAGCGAAACAACAGAAAGTGGAGAAGGCAAATGAACCAACTCAATTTAACCAAGCATTAATCGATATTTATAGCCAAACGAAAATAAGTTACAGACATATGATGAGTAGGATAAAATGTACACACGTATATACTCATATAAAAACAGTTAAGGTTGATAAGTGAACGATTAACAAGATCAAAATGTGACACAAGAAAAATGGATAAATTGGCCTAACCAGAAGCTAGAATAAGTTATATGGTCTTAATATAGTAAACGACATTTCAAATAAACATACTCTCATTACATTTTCAACAACAAACACATAATTTCGATGGTCTATATATTAATGTGGTGAACAAGAACACCAGTTGGGACAACCGAATTATATTTAGCACAAAATTACAGAGTTACTTGGTAAAATAGAAAAACCATACTATAATAATTAATTTGCAAAATGTTGAATAACTGTCTCGAACATCATTGTTCTTGTATTTCCATACTAAATGCTTTCTTTTGCCGTTCTTCCTTTCTTGATCTTCCCCATCTTCTGCTACCAGACATTACATTCCTGATTCGCGTCATATACTACTTATATCAATATAAGTAGCACGCACCACACTAATAATCTAATTTTTTTAAAAAAGATTGATAATTCCGTGGTTTATTTTCAACATTCCACAATTTTATCAGTACTATATAATTTTATTTGATCATCTTCACTGTGCTTTAAATCATCTAAACAATTCAACTGTTCATTTTTTAATAATTGTGATCATAAGTCAATTGAAGCTTGTAGAGTCTAGTATCCTTTGTATCTGACTACAATAAATGGTATCCCGTTAATCGAGTATTTAATGAAGGCTAAGTCTCCTAGTAGAATTATGGATTCATTCGAGATGATTATTCAAAAGCCCGAACATCACTTATAGAGATAGTTTATTGTTAAAGATTGGTAAAATCCACAAGCGTACACGAAGCAAGCACACAGTGAAACCAAGAGAGTGTGTATGTGTGTGTTTGTGTGAGTATTAAAAATCCATATATATTTTTGAGTGTTAATCAAGTATGGATAAATTATTGATTGTTTGTGTATTACAACCAATGGGAGAATAGATTAAAAATTGACATGTACTCAATCAAACTCATACAGAAAATTACATGGTGGATCAAGTGTCTAAATTACAGTGAGCAGATAAATAATACAGTAATGGAATGGGCTTACTACAAGCTAGACCACCATGGAAAACATGGAAGCATTGAACGACCGTTTCGTCCTATTGTGAGATTCCTCAGCAGTGTGCAATCACGACCCCGACCTGCGGGATTCGAACCCAGAACCTATCGGTCTCGCGTGCGGATGCTTAACTTCTAGACATCTGAGACGGCATCCAAATGTGTTTATGTTTAAATTCAACTAATCCACGAAATTGACAAAATCATCTACCAATGTCACATTTCTTGTTAACATATAAAGTATAACAAAATACTGTTTTCATCATAAGATTAACAAAATAATATCTAAAATCTATTTCTAGATAACCACTTTATACAACTTATATTATTATATTTAAATCTATTTTATTGAATAAATTAAAAAGGGACCATTTGGTCCTGTTGGTGCTCCAGGAACAATTGGCTTAATTGGTGAACGTGGACCACCAGGTAATCCAGGAACAAAAGGTGAGAAAGGTGAAGCTGGTCAATTAGGAAGACAAGGATTTAAAGGTGAACGTGTAAGTATGATTATTTTCTGTGTTAATTAAACATATATTTGATATTACATAACAGGTAGGAGTAAATATAGAGAAAAGGAGTTCTGCACTATTACTTTCTTGTTAAATGTAACTACAATTGGTTAACTTTGAAAATTTCAACTAAATGATGACTACTATTAGTGAATAGTAGATACTATTTATAGGTAGCGACAGCTTGAACGATGGATTAAATAGACATAAAGTGTATTAATAAAATTTAAGTGAACGATGTATTTCTGTCATATAACTTAATTTATTATTAAAGGAAGCCATGAAATAATTACTTATTCCATTTCATTATTATATCCTACCTCACTCATTTTGATATTTATTCATATTTATTTATTTGAACATAGACATTTTGGTACAAAGGGGCATAGAACATATATGCGCCACACAAGTTACTTGATTTATGTGTGAGCTGTGATACTGGTCGGGTGCCCAGACCGTAACAGGTGATTTTCTTAGGGAGCCACACCCAGAGCCTCTGATCTAAAGGTTTGATTCACAAGGCGGTGGAGCAACGTAAGGAGATGAGTCCCATGGCGGCCGGTCACCAACATTTGGTTCATACACCATTTGTTCCCTCAGGATCCTGGAACCCATGTGAGCCATTGGTTTGAGATCAGGGTTTGTCAACTTCCCGAGGTGGATCCTCCATATCCACCAACCCGGTTAAATCACTGAACATCCGCTTTCCGTCCTCTAAATTTCGTAAACAACAGTAATATCGCGAGAGGGCAGTGAGTAGAACTTCTCTGGCAGTAGCTGTATACACTTGGCCATGTGAGAGCATTTGGAGCGCGCGCGAGAGAGAGAGCTGATTCTTCCCACTGTCGGCCGTACCAAGGCATTTGGTGTGTGGGGTGATAATTGAGTATCGATAATTTCATAAACGATATTCAAGAAAATTTGTTTAGTCCTGATAACACTGAAGAGTTTATTAACTCTAATAAAATGTTTGCTAACTTCAGTAGTTCATATCAAGAGGTAAACCTTTCAAAATAGCTTTAACCTCACAAGAAATTTCTACTGAACAAGTACTCTTCACAGTGTGTGTGTGTGTGTGAATAGTATTTCATATCCAGTAGTAACCGGTAGGTCGAGTTATAAATTACAAAATATGATCAAATCCCGAATATCTGAAAGACATTGAGGTGTAAAAGATTTATTATAATAATTATTATTGTTACTGTGGTGATAATGACAAATCACAATAATTACTGATTTGAATAAACTTCAGAAAAATTAGAATAATGTTAGATTTCGCCATAGTTTACCTTACACAATTCATACTTAATCTGAAAGCCCATAATGACTTAGAATTCTTATTATAAACTATTTGAATAAATAACATGAAACACAACCTATATGTTCACAGAAACATTTAAACTATGGTATATGCTACTTATGCCGACAGATATGAGTAGTATATAATATCAATCGGAAGTGGAATGTCTGCTTAAAAAAGATTGAATTGAAGAGAACAGGGAAATAAATAAGGAGAAAATGTAATAATGGTTTATATTCATTGATTCAAAAATGGAATAGATTGTCTATTGAGGTACAATCCTACCGCATGGAAGTATGATTCAAAATTTTCAATAGAAATATAATAAACAACCTAACATGATGATTTCTACTTTAGCAGAGTTCCATCATAATCCGAGAATGAAATCAGTTTGATAAAGCTCTTATAAACTAGGAAGTAATAAGAAGATATTTTACGCAAATTTAAAACTCTTGAACAGATTTGAGGTTCATTTACATGTGGAGTCATTAGTTCGGATTGTTATAACGCTTTGAACTAGAAAAGAATCTTTGCTCCATACATTCCATACATATATAGACCTTGAGCAAAATTTATATAGATGATAAAGAATGCTTATATCATGTGATTTGAAACAGTTTTCAAATTATACTGAGTATCAAAACTTTTCAGTTTACAGTAAGCGACCATAGAAGTAAGGACAACTGAATGCATTTGAACACATCAATTACAAAATCTCTGACATGCAGGTACATTCAGCTGATGAGTCCCAAATAGAACGAAACGCGCGTCCTGGATTCCACTACTAGCCACTATCCATCTTTGCTTAAAAAAAGCTTGTGAATTAAGGTAATGTCGAGGCATACGCACAGTATGCACATATGCCAATAACAGACTGATCAATCGCATTGTTAAACTTCAAAAGGAAGATATAAGCCAAACAATACCAAGTGAAGTAAATACTTCATTTGCAAAATATTAGTTAATTGTTTCAGACTTTATTGTTCCTTCATTTCCATACCAATCATTCTCTTTGTTCTCATTATCTTCTCTTTGATCTTCTCAATCTTCTACCACTATACATTCCAATTTTGATTGATGATATATACTACTTATATATGTGTTGATATCAGTAGCACACACTATAATTTAATGAAATGTCATTTAAGATTTATTAAATAAGTAATATTTTTTTCTTAGTTATTGAAATTTATTGTTTCTTTTTTTCAGGATAAATAAATAGTTTGTACATTATATTGTACAAACAAATAACATATTTATTAGATTTTATTAAAGGTTATTGATGTTATTAGTAACTGAATTAGGGGACAATGAATAGATGGTTTATTTGTAAATTGATCCGATTTGCTATTGTTTATAAAAATGGTACATTTTTATTACTCATTCTCTTCCATTATAACATAACAGGACTATTTGTATTGTATTTTTATATTTTATTGTGTAGGGTACACAAGGACCTCCTGGGTATCCTGGTCAGCATGGATTTGATGTAAGTATTCATATACATTATTTAAAGCTTACTTGCAAATGAGATTTGTTAACTTGTTTACAATGATTCCAAGCACCTCTAGATTGTGTCTTTTCATTTCATCATACCTAAATTAATGATTACTCTGATTGTCAGAAGGGTCATCAGTTTCATGATTTCCGAAGGAATTCGGCTTTCACCATAAGGCGTCATAACGCTTCTAAATGAACACCTTCTAACTTTCGGCGTAGAGTTTAAATGGTTTGAATAATTTCTTCTGGTTAGCGTTTTATTAGCGAGTTAGTTTTCTACAGAATTGGGTCACTAACCCTATGTCCAACCCTCCTCCTTTATCCGGGCTTGGGACCGGCAGTAGTTCAAGAGGGTCTCCAGGCAGAGTTAACTCGTTCACAAGTAAGAGACAAACGACATCATTACATAAGAAATGTATCATAATGACTTTAAGAGGTTGTCAATCAAGTGGAATTTTTAAAAACTTGTCATTCGTTTATGATCGGATTTAACTATGATGATTGTAACGACAACTGAAACGGTAACTTTTAGGTCACCATCAATTAATTAAACTGAAAAGACCTTACTTATAGTTAATCATCACGAAGTTTTAACTTCAATTTATTACATCTCACCTATCGAACTGGATTATCAGTGTTTATGACAGCAATCAAAAGTAAGTATAATTAATAACTGAACAAGTGGACTATTCTTGCTTAATATATTGACCAGTTTATATGTAGTGAACAATAACACAAGTAGGGACAATCGAATGTATGTGACACGAAATTACAAAGTATCTCACTAAATATCAGTCCATTGTCTCAGATTTCATTGTTCATGCATTTTCATACAAATTACGTTCCATCCCGTTCCCATTCCTTCTACTGAAATACATTCCCTGCTTGACCACCGTTATATACTACTTATGTGGATATAAGTAACGCACACCACATATACAATATACAACGTTAAGTTTCCTTAAATAACCTTCTTTATAGGTTAGGTAATCAAATCAACTGACAGATATTTGATACATTGCAACAAACGTTATGAAGGTTTTAAACAGAATGGAGTAAATTTGCAGATAGTTGATTTGTATAATTTGAAATATTATCTTTTATATAAATATCAATATGGAAAAAAACTCTAAAATTCATGTCTGGAAGCTTGAATCTTGTGATTACCTTTTCGATTACTTCAATTTTCGATTGTGAAAATGAAATGCTTTGGGTGTCAGTAGAATTGTAATCACTTCATCAATAGATTATTCTATAATTTTAAGATCATTGGAAAATACGTCTAAATGTAAGGCTTGTAAATCAGCCTCCTAGAAGTCAATAAACAGTTTTGCTTTCTATATATTTTATCATTATTAATCAATTTATGTCTGATGGTTTTATAGATTCATAACAGAATACTCAACATTATATATTTGTCATTGATGTGTACTGTTACTTTCGAAATCCACTCAATATAGGGTTATCCTGGTTTCATGGGGGCCAAAGGAGACAAAGGTGATCCTGGTTGTTATGGTGACCCGGTAAGTGATTCCTTACAATATAGTAACTAAATAAATTTTTTTTAATGAATTTTTTATCTGCTTGTTGCTTTTTCATAGATTAATTTTCTTTAATAGTTGAATTCATGAGTCAATTGAAGTTAGACCACTATGAAAAACCTGGAAGCACTGGACGGTCGTTTTATCTTAGTATGGAACTCCTCAGCAATGCGTATCCACGATTCCGTCTCGCGAGATTCTAACCTTAAACTTTAGACCACTGAGCTGACATCCGATGGTGTTAATGTCTAACTTCAGCTCATCCATGAATTTTCTGATTCGCTACAGTTTGTTACGATAATTATGATCTCGATAAATATTTTGCCGATTCTTAACATTTCTATGATAGTCGAAATCATGAGTAAACTGAAGCTAGACCACCTTGGAAAACCCATGATACACAGTTGTTATTATTATTCAACAAATAGCTATGTGATAATTTGGAATTGTTTTCTAGTTTGCTGATTAATCAACTTGTCACTACTTCTCACTAGAACTGCTGAGGAGTCTGACAATAGAACGAAACAGCCATCTAGTGCTTCCAGGTTTTTTATGGTGGTCTAGCTTCAACTGACTCATGATCTGAACCATTGAAATTCAAATTAAACCGAATATTTATAGTCAGGCAAAAGTTAGAAAATTAGAAACTGACTAAAGTTAGAATTTGAATCAGTAGTTTAACGGTATTTTTCACATTACGAGACTTGAAAGTCCTTAGATTTAATCCATTTAAGATGAAGGTACATTTGTGTAATTTTATTATGCAAAACTACTTTAGGGTTTATTTCATTTATAGTAATTCTCTTACTAATGTTTGTTTGTATCGAAAACTTCATTTAAAATTTTATGTGAACTCATTGCTTTCGATACAGCTTTCGAACAGATCAATCTAATGAGGAATAATGTATTTGTAAAATCTCAGTGAATGAATATGAAGTAAATTCAACGTTTCACCTAGCAATCTTGTTTAGGCTTTATCATGGAAATATTATCAAACACTAACATTTCGATTAAGTTCAAGTTCATTCGCTGAGTTTTTACAAATACACCCTTTCTCCATAATGTCTCATATTAACTTGATATCCAAATATTGTTGAACATCGATCAAATTTGAACAAAAGTTTTTGTAGATCGATCTAATATTCTACTAAAGTAAATTTGATGGCGTAACGTAAAACCCCATCTTTATATTACATTATCATGTTGATTCATTGTTCATATTTCCTTAGAGAAATGATACATTATATACATACATCATGATAGTAGATGCGTAAAAAGAGACCTCTTCGACACATTTCGTGCTCCTAATGTTTAAACTATAATAACAAGTATACTGAAGAAATACAAAGACCCTGTGATCATAAAAGAACTCTTTGCGTTTTTATGTTACACCGCTAAACTTATAATAATGTAGTATGAATTCTATGAAACTATTTCCTTACACAATATAAATCAACAAAATATGGTCAATAAACAAGAGGTTCTTATAGAAATACATTCAACTAATTTTGATCTGATTAACTGGGATTGATAAGAAGTTAAATTATCTCAACATTAGGGGAAAGTATTTAAAGTTTCGATAAATGAACTTATCTTGACTGAAGTCGATTACTTTTGTTTATTCAAACATACTACTTATAGTAGTAAAAGAATAATAGAAAAAGGAGTGATCAATTGCAGCTCTAAACATCATTCGAAAGATTCAAGCAAACAATACCAAATGAATTTAAACTTCACCCCATTACACAAGCAAATGGCCATTATGACTCAGTAGCTAGGTGGATAACATGTTTGAAGCTAACGGTACTCGGTTAGAGACCCAGAGTGAACATCAACTCTGAAATACAGCTATATATAGATGACAAGTCTTAAATAGAAAGAAACGAGAGTCCTGGGTTCCACTGCTAACCACTATTCATCTTTGCTTATAATAATTACAGTAGGTTAAAATGTATATAGGACTTTCACTACTAGCCATAATAATGCATGTAAGTGAAGGTAATACTGAGGTAATCTGTACACCAATCAGAGACTGATCCGTTGCAGTCCTAAACATCAATGGGAAGATTTAAGCAGCCAATACAAAAATGAATTAAAGTGAAAATAGTTTTCACAATAATAGTTAAGCATTTATTCACATTTATTTGAATGTCCGGCAAGAATTTCAAATTAAATGTTTAACTATTGTTCGGTAGTATTCCTAACATAACTGACATTTGTAGATTGATGAATTCATGACGTAACGACATGTAATGGGAACAACAGTAAGAAAGATGTTGGAATTATTCACTAAGTAAAGTAGGGATTTCGATTAATCTGATCGAGGACAATTAATTTTGTTGGTGATAATCTTTAATTCAATATCATGGAAGGGATACTATTGATTTACTAGTTAGATTTTACTTGATCCCTCACGAATCATAGATTTTGAACTTTATGACAAGAAATGACATGAACTTGTTATGACTATTTATGCATTTAGTTTATTTGTATTTGGTTGTTTGAATCCTTCCATTGATGTTTAGAACTGCGTATCCTGGATTCCAATACTACGATCAATATAGGGTTGTAGAGATTGTTGAGTTTTAATTGAAATCATGAATCGATCAATGTTAGACCATCAGTGAAAACCTGAAAGCACTGGACGGCCGTTTTGTTTTAGTATGGAACTCCTCAGCAGTAAGTTAAGGTTTTCAATGGTGGACTAATACTGATCGGTTCATGATTCCAATTAAAACTCGACAATCTCTATAACCCTATACTGATTGTAGTTTTTGTCAAATAGGAACAAAAAACACTTTGCTAATAACTATTCACATGACGAGAACAAAAAAACCAGCGTTAAATGAATCACTTTAGTTATCTTTACAAACATAAACTCTCTTCTTGTAAAATCAAATCGTGTAATTGTCTTACTTAAACCGGTTATTATTAAACATTTTTTTTACACAACTTTAATAGTTGAGATCATGAGTTAATTGAATCTAGACCACTATGGAAAACCTGGAAGCACTTAATGGCCGTTTCGTCCTATTGTAGGACTCCTCAGTAGTGCGCATTCACGATCCCATACTTTTATAAGTTTATTTAAGTTATTTTGTTGTACACTGATAGATTCTTTGTTTATTTTAATTGCTAATGTTTATTATTTTATACAATGAAAATGACTATTCAATTCAATAGATTTCATTTTGATTCTAATGATATTCCATTAAAATGAAATAGATTAGTTCTATCCTACTCCATAATATAAACTTTAATTCAATTATACCAGTATTTATTTTCATGATGCATTTAGTCTTGTATGTTTTATTCCAATAGGGAGAGAATGGAATGCCTGGCGATTCTGGAAGACCTGGAGTAAAAGGTTTACCTGGATTTCCTGGTAATAAAGGCACTAAGGGAACACCAGGTTGGGCTGAAAGAGGTACGACTGGATTCCCGGTAAGAATAAATACAATTTTTCTCTTTTCAATGATAACATATTCCAGTAATGTTACATTTTATTTGATATATGTTTTTAAGATATAATCAATTATATTTCTACATCAATCATTATTTGTTCTCGTCCTCGTTTCTTTGATCTTCTTAACCTACTGTCGTCAGACATTTTACTTTTGATGATACATACTACTTATATCTATCGACATCAGTAGCATACATCACAATATTAATTTTTATCATGAGAAATTTACTGAGATTATAGAATCATTGTTTCATTTTTTTGTGAGTTTTATAGATTTATAGTTCTGAAGAATTCAATTCAAAAACGAAACAACTTTCTTATAAATTGTCCCCTTTTGTAATGTTAGCTTCTTAGAAAAATATCTTTAAAAGTAGTTGTTCACATAAGTACTATATGGTCATTTAATTCTCACAACTAGGTAACTGACATTAACGTATATGATGGTATTCAAAGCGCTCATTATTCTACAACTGTTTAAGTACAGTGTCCTCATAATAGATATGTATATTATTGTAGCTCATTTAAAAGGTATAAAAGAATAAACTATGGTAGAAATCAGATATCAACCTACTTTTAATTATAAAAGAAACTATCATTAATAAGGATGTAAAAAGTAATTAAGCTTCTCATTTAAGTAGTGACTATGAACTGATGAAAAGTTTCATATTAAGATAAAACTCTTCTTCAATACTCTGTGGTTTTCAATGACTATTCAACTAAAATAAGTTCGTAATGTAAATTGTGCAAATGGTTATTAATTTTAATAGTTGAGATTATGAGTCAATTAAAGCTAGACCACCATGGAAAACCTGAAAGCATTGGAAGGTTGTTTCGTCCTACTGCGGAACTCGTCAACAGTGCTCATTACGTTTTTTTAAAAAGAGATATGACGGCTTATACTTCTGTGATAAACTTCAAATAATCTGATTAATGAAGCTTATATCATGTTTCTTAGCTCATACCATATACTAAGTTCTAAGCTTTTTAATTCAGGTTATAGCTTTTTTTTTCCAGTTTACTTAAACACAGTAATGGTTTTGAATATCTAAAATTTCAGAAGGAGGTTTTTTGTGGATATTATAGTAATATCAATAGTTGAGATCATGAACTAATTGAAGCTAGACTACCATGAAAAACCTGAAAGCATTAAATGGCCGTTTCATTCTATTGTGGGACTCTAAAATTTATCAAGTTTAAAACATAACTCATCTTGAAGTAATATTTAGGTAGAGAGAAATGTTGAAAATAAGATATCGTTACATAATGTTTACTTTCAACATTGGAACTCCTCAACTAAGTGAACCCATAATGTCACACATGTGTTAAACATACAATCTTTAAAGGTCTCTTTATGTAAAATAGCTTCAGATCATATTGAGTCAAATTCAATCCTTCCATTAATTCAAATGATTCTTCAATTTATATGAATCGGTAACGTGAACTCTCAGTTAATAAATTCAAACAATTAATTTATGATAATAATAATAATATTGGCGGGTTCTTTTTTGTTTAAACTAGGGGCCACGTGGAGATATTGGTCCGATTGGAGAATATGTAAGTTTATCCACTACCATACTTTATGTTTGGATTAAAATTAGTGCTATCCAAGTTATGTTTGCAGTTTCTTTTTTCAGTTATCATTAGAATCATATACTAATTATGCACTTCTTAGGGAGCCACACCTAGAATCTCTGACCTAAAAGTTTGATTCACAAGTCGGTGGAGCAACTTCAAAAGATGCAGTCCCATAGTAGCCGGTCACCAACAGTAGGTTCAAACACCATCTATTCCTTTAGGATCCTAGAACCCATGTGCATCATTGATTTGAAATGAGGGTTTCCCAACTCCTCTAAGTGGATCCTCCATATCCACCAACCCGGTTAAATTTCCGGACATTCGCTTTTCGTCCACTCGAATTCATAAACAACAAATACAGTAAGACTTTCCTGTTAGTTATTGTATACGCGCGGCCATGTGAGAGCGTTTGGAGAAAGAAAGAGATCTGACTCTCCTCACACTCGGCCGTACCAGGGCATGTTATATTACCAATAATTAATAAACTTGTTGTATACTGATAACTTATAACTGCTAAGAATGTACTAATTTATGTATTCTGATTAAAGTATATAATAATGATGATAATAATAATGAAAAACATAATCCCAATGAAAAATTGGATCTAATGCGTTTGGACAAACAAGATAAACTATATCTAACAACCATTTGAATAACACAAAGAGGAAGAGGAAGAAGGAGAAGAAGAAGAAGAAGAAGAAGAAGAAGAAGAAGATGATGATGATGATGATGATGATGATGATGATGATGATGATGATGATGATGATGATGATGATGATGATGATGATGATGATGATGATGATGATGATGATGATGATGATGATGATGATGATGATGATGATGATGATGATGATGATGATGATGATGATGATGATGATGATGATGATGATGATGATGATGATGATGATGATGATGATGATGATGATGATGATGATGAGGATGATGATGATGATGATGATGATGATGATGATGATGATGATGATGATGATGATGATGATGATGATGATGATGATGATGATGATGATGATGATGATGATGATGATGATGATGATGATGATGATGATGATGATGATGATGATGATGATGATGATGATGATGATGATGATGATGATGATGATGATGATGATGATGATGATGATGATGATGATGATGATGATGATGATGATGATGATGATGATGATGATGATGATGATGATGATGATGATGATGATGATGATGATGATGATGATGATGATGATGATGATGATGATGATGATGATGATGATGATGATGATGATGATGATGATGATGATGATGATGATGATGATGATGATGATGACTTTGTAAAAACAGCTTTCATTGTATTCATTCTATGAAAATAAAAAGAATAACATTACAGTTCATATCATATTTTAGATGTTACATTAATTAACAGGAATGGTAATGATTTACATGAGACTGTTTCATTGTAATTGGTCACTATAATACCGTAGTATAAAAGATCTCGGTAATAATTACTATTCTGTAATCAATAATAGGTCATAATAATATTGATTTTCATTGAACATTTTACCTAAACAGATAGTATTATTATTATCATCATTATTATTAAATATCCAATTGGTTATCTTAAGTGGAGGGTACTTTTATGGAATCAATTCTATTACATAGACAATGATTGAATTTTGTTATGTAAAAGTGTAGTTTTGTGAATTGATTTTCAACTTTATATACCAGTTTACTGGCATTATTTTATCTTCTTTTTTTACGGTATTTAGGGTTTTCCTGGTCAACCTGGTCCAATGGGTGATGCAGGCAATCGTGGCTTAACCGGTTTAAAAGTACGTATTTACTTTTTCCTATTTCTTTGTGTAATTTGTAAATGTTTTCTGAGTGATGTACCAATAATAGTCAAATATAAAACTAAGTAGTAAGAGATTATGGTGTCATTATTACTTCAGTTAGGAGACAAAAGTCACTTTACATGAAATTATGATTTGATTATAGGTAATCAAATGTCAATATAACAAATGAATTTAGTGACTGTTTAATGGATAATGTGAGATACTAATGAATTAGGTATAATAAGACTACATGATATTTTAAGATAAATATATATGATAGGTGTTATATCTAGAACTTATATTGTTGTATGACGCGTATAACTTGAGCACGTGGATTCTAGAACCCTTCCAAGTCACAATGAGAAGACAGGAGATTAGTGAAAGAAATGTTATTCCAGACAGTGTCAAATTATAGTACAAAACTGTCAGGTATTTATAATTTTTAGTGAAAACTAAATCATCACTATAGCTATTCAATCCGCACACAGGGAGTTATTAGCATTGTCCAATCGGGAAGCTAGAATATTCTTCTAAAATATGATTGGACGAGATATCTTCGGCTCTGTCTGAGCTTCTTACAGCTTCCTCGAGTTCACCAGTGGATCGTCCTCACAATAGAAAGTACAGATGTATGAGGGAAACTAAAACTGTTACAAAGAAAGTGATCGTAAAAACTGTTCTGATACACCTTTGCGCTAACCATTTTTAATATACGGAATAGTTGGTAATCGCGGTAAATTTCATACAATACAAAAAATCCACTCTTATATCTTGAGAATCCTCGGACTCGGTTAATTACGCCCCCGACAAACACCATTAACCTCGAGTCAGCAGCTAAGTTTTTTCTGGTTCATTGTTCGCATGTTTCTCCCTATGTTCTGCCTTCGGGTTCAAAAGTCAGCAACCAACTTCCACCATATTTACATTCCAAACAGTCGTGGTTTATATGCAGACATATGAGACCACATCACACCATAAAATGATAAATAATAACAATACATGAAAAAGCCAAAAAGTGATTGTGGATAGGGAAGAGTGTAGGAACAATAAACCGTGTAACCTTAGTTAATGTGTTAATAGATAGCTTGTGATAAACGATGTACATAACTCGCAATCTAGTTACTCAGTAATTACATAACAAAATGACAATTAATAATAATCCGAAACCTAGTTCCAACTTTTAAAATATCCATTCAGCCATAACACAGACCAACATCATTCGTCTAACTAAAATCAGTTATTCAAACTAAAACGCAACTAATTGTGTAACTAAGTTATTTGATTTAATAATCCATTGATATTCCTTGATCATCAAATTTATATTCATGAACAAAGGTTAAAACGGCATATTAATTATCATATTGACATTGTACATTTATGATGACTGACAGTGATTATGAAAGTTTAGACTAGTTTTAGTAATTGTCTGAAGCTGTACATTAAATTACAATAAATTATAATTTGTTTTCCCAATTCTCATTTTATAAATAACCGTCAATATACTTGTACAATTTCTTGTTCTGTATAGGGATTTAAAGGAGCACGTGGTTCTCCTGGTATAAAAGGTCTCCCAGCAGCACCTATTACCATCGAAGGTCAAAAGGGTGATAAAGGTCAACGTGGTCCACGTGGCAGTGACGGTTATCCTTGTACATTGGATATACATGCACAAATTGGACCACAAGGTCCTCAAGGCCCGGTTGTAAGTTTAAATAATTAAAAAAAATTATGTTTAAAACGTGACTATGTTTCCTGAACATATAAATTCTATATCATATATTATTACTTTTAACAGGGTTTTAAAGGAGACAAAGGAGATCGCGGATCAATTGGAGACTTTGGTGAAGCAGTAAGTGGACCTTTTAAATTAAGAATTTATCAAATATTGTTTATGAATTCAACTGAACATTCATTTTATCAGTATAGAATAATGAACCATATACGTGAACAGAATTATGGTACCAACGCAGAAGTTACATTTACTTATCAAGAAATACAAATAGCATCGATTTTTAAGTAGTTGGTGTTGGAAACTTGAACCGAGTTCTAACCAAGTTTAATCCCTATAAGATAATGAAATTGATATAATTCAGTGTCAAAAAACATAATCTAATAACCAGACATTACACCTAGAGACGTACTGAGAATTTGATCTGTGCAAAAAACTTTAAAATATAATACATGATTGTTAATGTAGTGAACGAGAACAAAAGTTGGGACAATCGAATGTATTTCAATACAAAATTACAGAATCTATTAGTAAAATCTCAGATCTATACAGTAAATACTTCATTTGCAAAATGTCAATCAATCATCTCAGATTTCGTTGTTCCTACGTTTCCACAGCAATCATTCTTTGTTCTCGTTCATTTTTCTTCAGTCTTCTTAACCTTCTGCCGTCAGGCATTTCATATTCGATTGATGATACATATTACTTATATCTGTTGACATCAGTAGTATACACTACAATACATGTATATACATATAAAATATCTTGAATCAAAATAAAATATTTAGATCTCATAAGACAAGTTCGTCCGATAAACAGATTTGAGTCATTTGCATACACCAAATTAAGACTATAGATATGATAGGTGTTCATGGATTTGTACCTCATTCCTTTTCTATTTTCATTATGTGTTATATCAAGCATTTTTCTGCACATATGACCTTAATTTTAACTAAGGATTTCATTTTTAAGCGCTGACTTTCACTTCATTTGTCCTTACTTCATCTGACGAAAAATTGAATTAGACAAAATAAGATACAGTTATCTTGACTCATTAGACTTTAGCATTTATCGACAACAATTGAGTGAATCTGTGACCACTATAACAGTAAGATTAGCAGAATAAAAATAATTGTTTGTTTGTTTTTTTACGTAAGTTATTTGTACACTAGTTACGTCGGGATTAATTTGAACAAAACAAGGAAGAGATGGATGCTAGTCAATGGCAATTAGTGATAGTCACACAATAACAGACAGAAAAAGGTTACAAATAATGGTGTACGGTATTCTAGATGATTAAAAGTTGGGTTTTTTTAGTATATTCACTGAAAGCCAGGAAAGTTTTTTATTTAATTCTGTAGATGTGAATTACTGTTGAGTTTTAAATTGTATGAGGACGATTCATGGGTGAACTTGAGGAATCTCTATGAAGTTCAGAAAGATCAGAAGATATTCCATCCAATCATGTTTTGGAAGAATATTCCAGAACTCCTACGCGTAGCTTTATAGTGAACAAGAACACGAGTTGGGACAACCGAATGTATTTGGACACGAAATTGTAGAATATCTTAATAAAATCTGAGAACCATACATTAAATACTTAATTTGCAAAATATCAATCCACTGACTGTTTCTTTTGCAAATATCAGTTCATCGTCTTAGATTTCATTGTTCCTGTATTTTCATACGAATTGCTCTCCGTTACCGTTCTTTCCTTCTCGATCTTCTACTGAAGTACATTATATTCCGGACTATCATTACATACTACATATGTGTATATGAGTAGCTCACACCACAGTTTCCCTATTGGATGAATACTAATAGCTCCCTGTATGCGGATTGGAGGACTATAGTGGTGATTTCGTTTTTATCAAAAACTATAAATACCTGACAATTTTATACCATAATTGACACTGTTTTGAAATAGAACTCCTTTCACTTGTCCTCTGTCTTCTTCTTTGCAACTTGGAGGGTTCTAGCGTTTGAGTGTTCAAGTTATATGCGGTATATTAAGAATATAAGCTCTAGATATAACAAATTGTTTCAGTGAACAACGATTATCAATGATTCTTCAGTAATGAAAATTATCTTTAAATTATCTAATAATTTAGATAGCACTCCACTTTTAATTTACAGACATAATGTATCAGTATTGTATTTTACTATTTTAATTAAGGGTTTTGATGGACCTCCTGGAATCCCTGGTGAAAAAGGTCTTCCTGGCCGTCATGGTGACAGAGTATGTTCAATGTTTCTTCCTAAAAATCATTACTTTTTAAAGTAGATATCGTAGAATGATGGAGAATTAGAGCTTCAATCACTGTAGATTAAAACAACATTGACAGACACATTTGATCGGTATATTGTAATATCTCTTCTTAATTAATAATCGTAAATTCATATTTTCCGACTGTTATTTTGAATTATACAATCTTGAGGAATTTACCTATACATTCATATACAATAAAATAAGTCGGTTACGTCTAAAGAAGGAAAAACGTAGCATTTTAACTAGAAACATTGAAATCCTTTATAAGCATAGATGGATAGTGGTTAGCAGTGGAATCCAGGACTCACGTTTCGTCCTATTCAGGACTCGTCAGCCGGACCTACCTGCATCCCATGGTTGATGTTTATTCTGGAACTCAAACTCAATGCAGTTCGCTTCAAATGCCAGCGCGTTCTCCAATCAGCTACTGTAAAGAAGTTTTCTAGAAGCTAATAATTTGATAATCAATGTGAATATCTTTAATGTATATGAAAACCATCATTATAATGAACACTGACTTATGTTCAATTTTTAAATGAGCTAAGGAATAATTCATTTGTGTTGGTTGTTTGAATTTTTCATCGACATTTAAGACTGCAATTGATCAATGTCCTTCAATGTTCTGTTGTGGGAAAATTTCAGTATATTCTGTTTACCTGCCATACTTAATTGTCAGGTGCAAAAACGGTCCAATAAATCAAAATGTAACAGTTCAGTTTTAACAGAGATATTTAACAGTTATGTCACAGATATACAGCCTTGTTCGTTACAATCAAATAGTATAAGTATCCTGCCAACCGAAGAATGTAAACTTATCCATAATAAATGAATCTAGTCATTCACTTCAAGGATAACTAATCAAACACGGAATCAAGATAGCAACCATCAGAAACAAAATAAGATTAATACAGTGAGGAAAAAGCCAAACAACATCAAAGATATTGTCGTAAATCCAAAAAAGATAAACGAAATAATAAGCGTGACCTCAAATGAACTAAGAATTAGACATGATACATCTGGATGAAAAAAGATAGGGAGTTAACTTTAAACAGACACAAAATACTATTTCTACAAAGAATGTATATATCTAAGAATTATCCCATAACGCAGTGGCATTTGAAGCGAACTGTACTGAGTCCGAGTCCCAGAGTGGACATCAACCATGGGATACAGGTACATCCAGATGACGAGGCCCAAATAGAACGATATGCGAGTCCTGAATTCCACTTCTAGCCACTATCCATCTTTGTTTACAATCATAATCTGTTCTCATTCTCTTCTATTCGATTTTCTCAACTTTCTGCCACGATCCATCCCACTTTCGATTGATGATACATCGGTAGCACACACCACAATATTATCTCATTATTTATTGTTCAAATTGGAATAAAAACCATTAAACTATTTATTGAACAATTAACTAATTAACTTCAGTTCTTTCATATATGAATTATAAATTATAATGAACTCCATCTCCCACGTTTTGTCTCATTAACGACTCATCCATTCAATCTACTTACATCCTAATGTTGACGTTCTCAGTAAAATTCTGACCCTGTATCTATATTATTTCGAGAATTCCGAATTGTTATCGAATAAGCTACTCAGTTCAGATAGCTAATAATATGTTCAACGGGTATTATATCTATTTGTAACTATTTAGGGATTAAGAATATCGAGGGATCCGTTCAATGATTCGATATATCAACAAAGACATCAAAATGCTTAATAATCTTGATTATTAACAATGATAAGATACAAACACTTATAAATACAATATTTTAAGATATTTTTAATAAGAAGTAAATCATTAGGAAAATCTTAACTATAATACTAAGTTTTGGAGACATGTACATAATTATCAGTATACGGTTGTGGAGATTGTTGAGTTTCTATTGAAATTCTAAACCAATAAATGTTAGATAACTATTTAAAAAACTTGAATCATTGGACGGCTGTTTCATCCTAGATTGGGACTCCTAAGCGATGTGGAATTCGGACCCAGAACCTTCAGTCTCTAGACCAACTGAGTCTAACTTCGACTATCTTCACGATTGTCATTTTAAGAACAGAAGCCAAAATTACTTTTTCTCCTATTTTGGGTTTTATCAAATTGTTATTTTTTTGGATTTTAGGGTCAACCAGGTGATGCAGGCTTCCCAGGATCACAAGGAGAGACTGTAAGTAAAAAAACTTATGATTAATCGATAATGTGTACACTATGTGTTTGTTTATTTAAATAGATTATGAAGTCAAGAGGTAGAGTGAATTATCTATTCAAGTTATTATGATTGGACTTTTACAATGAATTGTAAAGTATTTATAATAGTATTTTATAAACTTTCATGATTAACTATATACTTTAATAAACGTATTAAAAGCATTGAAATGTTTATGATCATGAGAAGTCAAATGTAACCGTCAACATACACAATAAAATCATAGTCTGTTAGGTATAGACAATACAGAACTAGTTTATAAATTAACATTCAATCAAGTCGCCTCATTTAACATTAATACAACAAGTGTAGGGATCAACAATTTGAAAGGTGAATGCGATTGAATAGTGTCATGATTGGACACTTGATTTTAGTAACTCACGAAACATCTATTTCTTAATAGTTGATTACATGTGAATACTAAATGGCGTACATTCTTTTAAAGATCTCCTGTAAAGTTGATAACAGTTGACTTACAAATGTAAAGTCCTAACTAATCATTAACATAGAAAAAATAGTTATCAGAAAAGACGGATAGTTACTAATATGGGGTTGTGGAGATTAGTATGTCTTTGATTGAGATCATGAACCGCTTGATGTCAGACCACCATTGAAATCCTAGAAGCACTGGATGGCTCAGTAGTCTAAAGCTTAAGCATTTGCCCTCGAGAACGAATATCCTTGATCCGAGTCTTGCTTTCTGGGTCATGGGTGTGAACTGATGGGTCGTTCCATACTAGAACGAAACGGCTATTCGGTGATTCCAGGTTATCAATGGTGATCTGGCTTAGATCGACTCGTAAATTCAACTGTTAATCATCAATGTTAATGAAATCAATAGTTTGTAGTGTCAGTTATTATGCCAAGCCCATATACCTTATTCTAGCTTGCGGATATCCCATTTTATTCATTTTACTTGAGTCACATTTTGACTTTGTTAATTATTCGCTTATTAGTCTTGACTGTTTTCATATGAGCGTATGTGTGTACACTTTATGTCCCGTAACTCATCCCATGTCTGTCGTTTATTTTGTCTGCCTATAAATATTAAGTAATGCCTAGCTTAAAAGGGAGTTGGCTTCCCAGCCATCTTCCCTGTGCGTCATTTTGTTTGGCTCTGTTTCATTCGCTCCATGTACGAAATATATGTATTGTCAAGTCAATTCTCGTTATTCGACTTATTTAATTCCGTTATTGGATAACGCGATCTAAGTCGACAATGATATACGAGAATAGGCGATAGCAAACACTCATACAATCTGAATTGGAGTCAGATCACGGGCCGCCACATTGGTGAGCCCTTCAACGAACATCGTCCGATTTAAGCGACGACAAAACTACGTACCACATTGGTGAGCCCTTCAACGAACATCGTCCGATTTAAGCGACGACAAAACTACGTACCACAAGTTAAACTGTTAGTTATGTTTTTTTTCGGAGAATGAAATAAATCTTCATCTACCATCAGTTTTGTCTATTTCCCTGAGTCGTGTAAATCTCAGTGTTGTTTCACTTTTATGTATCAGTTTTTCAGCAGTTATAACGAAACTAGTCATCTATCTGTTTTCTTTTAAAACTACTTGAGGAATAATACACACTACTCATTTTTTTCTAGTAGTTGTTCTTCAAGATTTTAATTATTGTTCATAAAATTTTAGGGAAAACGAGGTCTAGATGGTGAACCTGGTCGAATGGGTGAACTTGGTCCTAAAGGTGACACAGGACCACCTGGTATTGATGGAGAACGTGGTCCACGAGGTCAAAAGGGTAAACCTGGAGTAAGTAACATTTTTTATCCCTAATCAACTAGAAGATCAATCATTATTCTACTAATATCATAACTAAAGATTCCATCTATAATCAACGATCATAAGTGAAGTAACCTATTTTATCTAATGAATCTTTATCTATGGAAAGAGTTGCCATGCTTCACAGAACGATAATTGAATCTAGAACACTATACAATAGTTTATCATAACACAAAAGTATCCATCCAGTTGATTAATAAAAAGATGATTATTAATATTTAAGTTAAGATTAACTAAATACGTGTGACCGTTAACAATTCACCATATAAGAACCATAACAACCAAACGTTCCATAGTCCTTTACATTTTTTTTTGTTTTTCAGTAAGAGAAATCATCATCATCATATGATTATTATTGAATGTATTCCACTGAAAACAAAACAAATCTCATCTAACCTAGTCTTTTAGATGATAATGAAATTCTTTCATTGTTTTGTTTTTAAAAAATGTGTACGTGTAAAAAGGAAGTGTTTAGTACTGTTGTCAGTAATACAACAAAGTCAAAATTCAGATAATAGTTTGTAGATCAGACAACTGTCATACAATACGGTGTTTTCTTCTTTTAATGCTGGACCATATCAACTCCTCATTTAATATACATATCTTATTATATGTTATGTTTGAAGCGATTACAAGTTCATCTAGTCTGAGAACAGAACAAAAATTCTGTGACTAAAGATTAATCAGCTAGCTATTGTGATGCGTTCCAATACTGCTAATTAGAAAGAGAAGTGGAAGTTTGAAACGAGGAAATATAATCCGCAAGCAGCCAGAAGCACAAACAATCGTGACCCAGTCTAGTGGGAAATACATTCTTTTATATATTGGTTTATACACCCATCTTTTGACACATAAACAGAATAAATCAAATATATGAAAAATACTTCATACAAAAATATCATACTGGTATCAGAAGGGGTTTTGTAGAGATTATAGTAATTTCAATAGTTGAGATCATGAGTCAATTGAAGCTAGACCACCATGGAAAACCTAGAAGCACTGGACGGCTGTTTCGTCTTATTGTGGGACTCCTCAGTAATGTGCATCCATAACCATTCGCTCACACTAGATTCGAAATATAATTACAGAGTTCTAGTGAGAAGCTATAACTAATTGAGTTCAAATATTTATGGCATGTCCATCAATGGAATTGGAAGATAGCCTTACAATATTGTGAATTAATTGGAGTTTGAAATGTAGATCACTATATGATAGTTCGATAATCTAAAGGTTTATACTTCGTCCATACTATGGCGAACTGGCTGTTTATTACTTCTTATATTTAATGGTTGTCTAACGTAGGTCAGTTGGTGATTTAAGCTATAAAGTTCAACAATCTCTACAAACATCTTAGACTAATTATTCTAAATGTAAGTTATTGTGGATGCTGTTTTAATTAAAGATAATTTATATTATGGACGGAATCCAACGAGATTATCATTGATAATCAGGAAGCATTCAATACCTACACCATCCTTATACTAATCATGTGCTCTCTAGTGACCAATACCGAGGAAAATTCTCAAATCTCAATTGAAAACATTATAATCAGTGAAGTTTCATCATGTATTCGATCTGAAACTGGAATGATACGTAAGGGATGGATAATAGTTAGTTTTTTACAGGATGGGGTCGCTAACCCCATGCCCAACCCTCCACCTTTATCCGGGCTTGGGATCGGAAGTAGCTCCCGGAGGGACTCCAGGCGGAGTTAAAACTTTTAGAAAGGATTGAAATTACACTGAATTAATAAACTAATATTTAACTACTTTTTTTTCTAGGGTTATAGACATTGTGCAGGACCAAAAGGAATGAAAGGTTTACCAGGTTTTCCTGGATTGAAAGGACTTTCTGGTGACATTGGTCGAGAAGGTTTATCTGGTACTGATGGTGATAAAGGCGACACTGGTATGAAAGGAGATCGTGGTATCCCTGGTCGAGGATGCGTTGATGGTCAACCAGGTCTACCAGGTCCGAAAGGAAATATGGGTAAGTAAATGAAACTAGTCTCTTTGATGAAAATGATTTGTTACTTTACGAGGTTCAATGTATCCATGGAAAAATACAAGTCAATACACTCCAGCTCTATTTCGGAACCAGAATTTTCTTATATAAATTAAATTAGTAATTTATATTGGTTAAAATCTATTCAACACCACTCGTTTCTCATTAGATGAACCAATATGAATCTTGAATACATTAAATTTCAACTTTTATTAAATATTCTATATAAGCTGTCCGGTTTAGCCTTTCTTTTTACGTGGCAAAGTCTAATACCGTTGTTGCTACCTTGACGTGGTGGTCGGGCTTGCCTATCGTGATGACCCAACCGAGCTATATTGGCTGGAACATATGTTCCTGTAGGTTCTACCATGCCAGGCAGGTCGATTGGTGAACGGTAAGACTAAAAGCAGCAACTCAAAGTCTGAGGGCGAAGTCGTACTGCTGACTGTACAGAGGTGTGACAGCAGTAAGGTGTTTCCTTCGGACAATCAGCATGACAGCGATGCTGCCTTCCCACAAGGAGGGGTGGGGTTAGAAAAGGTCGACCCTAAAAATGTCACACCTCACCTTACCTCACGGATTTCCGTCTCCGGCGGTAAGGCCCTTTGAAGAACGGAGCTAACACGTCAAAAACCTACCACAAAAAGGCCGTGCGCGACCGGCCTCAAGCAGTTGTCCCTTGGGCTCTGCGGTCACGCTCCCAGGTCGTTAAGACCAACACTAATCCAATTTCCTTTTCAGATTCCTCAAGAAATACCCTTCCACGGTGTGGGCAGTCGGGAAGTGACATCAGCCCTCATACCCGTAACAGCACGCGAGACCAAGTTGATCACATTCAAATCCTTCCTACACCTCCTAATACCTCTCTTATTTCCATGACTAACCCTCCTCACGTTTCTTTATCATCTCGCACCGTTAGGGAAAACGATTCGAGTACGTGGAACGCTATTCCTGGTCTCCTGAAACCACGCTCTAAACTACACGTAGGAGCTTTTAACGTACGAACACTGTGCCAAATAGGACAGCAGGCTTCCTTAGCTAGGACTTTAGAATCTCGAGCCATCGATGTGTGCTGCGTCTCCGAAACGCGCATACAAGATCCGAGTAGCGTCATTCATTTGACTTCACCATGCCAAAATAAAGAACCGACTCGATTTACGCTTCGTGTATCTGGGAGCCCTGATTCTGCTTCCCGTGGCCTCGCCAGCGTAGGTATGGCATTGAGTCCTAGGGCAGAACTAGCTCTCTTAGAGTGGATCCCAGTAGACAGTCGTTTGTGCGCTGTCCGACTGAACGGAACAGTAAGAATCCGGAAAGATAGGGACACTCGTCGTTGCCTCTTCGTCGTCTCTGCCTATTCTCCCACTGACTGCAGCTCAGATGATGTAAAAGATGAGTTTTACAGAAAGCTTTCCGACCTTCTCTGAAAAGCCAAGCGCTCGGATGTAGTAATAGTGGCCGGTGACTTTAATGCTCAAGTAGGTAAACTAAGCGATAGGGAAAGACACCTGGGTGGATCTTATAGTATCGTGGCTCAAAGAACAGATAATGGCGACCGTCTGTTGCAGCTATGCTCAGATAACCGCCTGTTCCTTGCAAATACTAACTTTAAGCATAAGGAAAAACATCTTTTAACATGGCGACCCCCTAATTCGTCCCAACGTTGGACCCAAATAGATCACATCGCCATCAGCCACCGATGGAGGGGCTCGATAGAAGACTGTCGCTCATTCTGGAGCACATGCCTAGATTCAGATCATGCTCTAGTGCGAGCGCGTATTTGCTTGCGTCTTACTGGACGTAGGAAAGACGCTGCAAGGAAACCTCTTAGGGGCCTACTTAATGATAGTCAAGCTAAGAGTATATTTCAGGAACAACTAGGAAAACAGTTAGGCAGCCATGTATGTGATGCTCACCCCGATGCGGCTTGGAATGATATCCGAAAAGCTGTGGAAACAGCAGTGATATCTGCTAGCAAGGTAAATCAGAAGGTTAGAGAGCAACACTGGATCTCAGCAGCATCTATCGCACTGATAGATACTCGGAAACTCATTCCACCTGGCACTGAACATAGTGAAGAGCGGAGTCAGCTTAAGCGCAAGCTGACAAGAAGTCTACGCAATGATCGCGAACAGTGGTGGGTAGCGAAAGCAAGAGAGATGGAAAAGGCAACGGCAATAGGTAATAGCAGACAATTGTTTAGACTCGTTAAGGAAACCGGAATTAGGAACCCGACTGTTAGCGAAACAATCTCAGAGAAAGATGGACATATTATTCATTCTCAATCCAGGAGATTGGATCGATGGGCAGAACACTTTAGAGATCAGTTCAACTGGCCTTCAGCCACACTTCGGTTTCCCACGATCTCTAGTCAACCTGAATGGCAAGTTAATGTAAGTCCTCCGTCCCTTTACGAAGTTGAAAAAGTCATAGGAAATCTGAAACGAGGGAGAGCAGCAGGCCCTGACAGGTTTACTCCTGAGATTTTTAAGGATGGTGGTCCAGTATTAGCAATGAGATTAACCGAGGTCTTAGGTAGAATTTGGGAACTGGACGTAATCCCATCTGACTGGTCTCAATCACTGATTGTGCCAGTCTATAAGAAAGGACAAAAGTCCTCTTGTGACAATCATAGAGGAATCAGTTTGACTAATATAGTGTCTAAAATATTAGCTTCAATAATACTTCGACGCCTAGTCAAAGCTCGTGAAGAGCAGATTAGAGAAAACCAGGCCGGTTTTCGACCTGGACGTGGTTGTATAGATCAGATATTTACACTACGTCAGGTTCTAGAACACAGACACACATTCAGACGCCCCACAATGGTAGTATTTCTCGACCTTAAGGCGGCATTCGACTCTGTTGATCGTAGGGTTCTATGGCAGTGTTTGCCACTGAAAGGAGTACCAAAGAAGTACATTAACCTTATAAAGGCTCTCTACTCGAACACAACTGGTAGAGTGAGAGCTTATGGCGAACTGTCATCAGAATTGATTACCTCAAGTGGTGTTCGTCAGGGCTGTCCACTCTCCCCATTCTTGTTCAACTTTGTGGTCGACGTACTTTTAGAGATAACACTCTCCTCATCTAAATTTCCGGGGGTTGAACTTCTACCGGGAGGTTCACTTGTTGACTTAGGATATGCTGATGACATTGTTTTATTTGGTGAAGACGCTGACAAAATGCAGAGTCTTCTGACCACTCTAAGCAACTATGCAAGCATGTTCGGGATGCGATTCTCTCCCTCGAGATGCAAAATGTTGCTTCAGGATTGGGTTACATCGACACCCGAACTAGTGATAGGGAGTGAAGTAGTTGAGTGTGTCGACCGCTTCACTTATCTTGGAAGTCTCATCAGCCTTTGTGGTCTGGTGTGTGACGAAATCTCAGAACGGATACAGAAGGCTCGACTAGCTTTTGCCAACTTGCGTCATTTATGGCGTAGGCGAGATATCCGTCTACCAACCAAAGGACGTGTTTACTGCGCAGCAGTTCGTTCCGTCCTACTTTATGGCAGTGAAACATGGCCGGTAAAAGTAGAGGATATGCGTAGGTTACTAGTATTTGATCATAGGTGTCTTCGAAGTATTGCTCGTATATCCTGGGACCATCGAGTAAGTAATGCAGCTGTTAGGAAACGGGTACTAGGTAAGGATGGCAAATCAATTGATGAAGTAGTGAAACTTCATCAGTTGAGATGGCTGGGACACGTGTTACGTATGCCCAACCACCGACTACCTCGACGTGCAATGTTCAGTGGTATAGGAGTAGGTTGGAAGAAAGCTAGTGGCGGCCAAACCAAAACATGGCACAAATCCATGAAGTCACTGACAAGTGGAGTGAGTCATGTTGGTAGGTGTAGACTACCTGGTTGGGGACCGCGAGATGATAGCAACCGATGGTTAGAGACCCTGAATGACATGGCTCAAAATCGTTTGCAATGGCGCAGGTGCATCCACTCTCTATGTTCTCCCAAATTCTAATCTCCTGAATCCTCCTTGTTTCTTTTTTTCTCTTTCCAAATTTATTTCACTGGATAATACTCTTTAAATAACATCCTCAAAGCTTAATCTTTCCGATTACTGCTTATACTCTCACCACCTCTATCACTACGGGATTTGAATCGACCACTGCATCTCTGTGCTAATGTGGTATGGCAACTCGAACTGATGTACGTACGTTGTTACTGACTGACTGACTGATGGTAACTGTGTAAACTCTTTAAAACTAACGACCACTTTCTTATGATAAGTTACTTTAAAGCTTACTACTTGGCTAAATGTAGTTCAGGAATAAACACTTTATGACTCTGGTATTCAAATTGCTAATAAATTCACATGTCTTTGCCTTTTCCAATTTATATACAATAGAACATCAATATTTATTAGTTATGACTAGTTTAAATTTCCAGTTGTTATAGCGCAACTTACAAGATACGCAATTAACTTGAAGTTATTAAATGAGGTCAATATTTACAATTGATTGATCACTGGGTGGTGATCAATATCGTGTATGTCATGTCCTTCTTAGTGCAGATCGAATCCTATCGACCAAGTTGCAACGTGGCGACCAGTTTAGGTGACTCGACATTGCACTCACTATGTTGAGATAAGATGGTGGTTGGAGGTAGTCAACAGGAAACCCTGAACCTAGGTTTCGTGTTACTTGGCATTCGTCAGCAAGGTGTATCTGTAATCATAAGGGAATTGATGCTCCCTGATTGATTCGATCCCGTATCACTCAGCTTCACAGTCAGAGGAGTTACCACTAAGCTATCTGTGCCACGACTGACCTTCTTTAGGTCAATATTTATATGCTCACGATGTGAACTGTTTCCAACGTGTACATCTAAAAATAAATCCTATTACTGAGCAAATAATAATCCTGAACAATAATAAATTTTATATAGTATACCATAATGTTTTCTTACTAAGCAGAAATAAGTACAAGCTGAAACATAATGAGTTTAAGTTTATAATGTTTCTCAAAACAAATCTAGATGTGACTGGTAGTAAATAATAAAACTAGAAAATTTATTTAAGCTAACATTGTTCTATATGGAGAAAATAATCACATTTATTTCATTCTTCTTTCAAGGAAGTCCCGGTATTCGTGGTCCACCAGGAACTACTGGTCTACCTGGAATTACTGGATTGCGTGGACAACCTGGTGATGTAACTGAAGCAGCCCTTCCAGGACCAAGTGGAAATCCTGGAGCCCCAGGTTCATTTGGCATGAAAGGTTTGCCTGGTGATTCTGGAGATCCAGGAGAAAAAGGTTTTCCAGGAGCTGGGGAACGAGGACCGGCTGGACCACGTGGGCCTCCTGGAGATCCTGGTCTAGTTGGTAGACCTGGAAGAGAAGGGCGTCCTGGTATCAGAGGTCCAAAAGGTGAGTTGTGAGTTATTTTCTAACAATTTCAAATTTTTATTTTGGTTAATCAAATGGTAAGAAAAATCTGGTTTCATTTTGATTCACCTCCACTTATGTGAACATATTACTTTTTCCGTCTATACTAAGTTAAAGTGGATGCGAAAAAAGAACAGATTTGATGTGATGACTGAACATTTTTCTTCTGTCCAGAATTCTATCTAACTGAATGTTGAATCATCCTATTCACATGATGCGATAAATAAACACAAACCTATTTCAAGTTTCTACATGGCTTTTATAGTTCTGTACTATTGAATTTATATTAGATTATCAGAGAATTAAAGCTTTTCATAGTTTAACCCTGGAAATCTATCATTCTTAAAAAGAACTCAAAATAATAACTCCTTTGTGGTTAAGTCACATTTGGATACATCTGACTTCTACAGCGATCTGAAAGACTCTCCCGGTCTCCCACATTGTAAGAGTATTCCATACACCTAAATTAATGGTTATTCTGGTTGTCAGAAGGGGCATCAGACTCGTGACTTCCGAACGAATTCGGCTTTCACCACGAGGAGTTATAAATCTTCTAAATGAATACCTTCTTACTCACAGAGCAGAGTTGAAATGGTTTGAATATTTTTTTCTGGTTAGCGTTTTATTAGCGAGTTAGTTTTCTACGGGATGTGGTTGCTAACCCTATACCCAACCCTCCTCCTTTATCCGGGCTTGAGACCGGCAGTAGCTCCATGAGGGGCTCCAGGAGGAGTTTTGATATTCTTTAAACCATCTTGTTTACAAATATTTTCATAAATTTCAGGATGAATCTAAAAACTGAGTACCATGATGTTCTGCGACAGGAAATTGAATTGTACAAACAATAATCGTTCAATAGTTCTTTTCTAATCTATAGACAAATTAATTCAGTTTATTAGCCTCTTGTATATCAAAATTTCAAGTTGTGTATCGGTTTGTTAAACATTTTCCTCATTATGATGACAGGTTTATAAATTTAAAATCTAATAAATAAAATTTGTGTACTTTGTGGTGGTTGGTATTCAATATAATCCTTAAACTTCGTATATAGTTCGTCCTGATTACTGTCACTAGATAACGCCCCAACGGTGTAGTAATCAGAAGGCGAATACAAAGTTTAAGGATTATATTGAATACCAACCACCACAACTTATGCAGATAATATTGTTTGATTCTGTCTTAATAGCATACTAGGATAAATGTTGAATTAGTGAAAACTTTTCTTTTCATCTATTGTTCTATTATTTCGCCGACAATTTATAAAAGGTGTAAGTGTGGCAAAGTGTTTGTTCTGTGAAGATGGTCAAATGGGACGTCCAGGAGACATTGGAGAAATAGGTGATAGTGGTTTACCAGGTCGACCAGGTGCAAATGGTCCAGATGGTGAACTTGGAGATATCGGTGATCCAGGTCGTCCAGGTTTACCTGGTCCACCAGGGAGAAAGGTTCGTTAAATTTGATATGTCTTCTGAATATTTAACTGATTCGTGGTTGTCATTGAAAAACCCTGGATTTGGAGCTATTAAATAAAATTTTGTTTGGTTTTGTTTGACACCAAAGATAAATCAAAATGACATATGAATGCTTACTTATTTACGCCTGTTACTCCTCATGAAGAAGCATAAGCCTCTCACCAGCATTCTCCATTCAACTACCACCACCACTTTCTACATGATTTATTTGTTGTCATATTAACACTTGGATTTGTAGGATTCGAAGTGAGTAGTATTCAACATTAAATCATCAATAAATTTCTATGTGAACAAATATCATCTATAACCAACAAAAGTAACTAATTGACCAAATCAGATAATTACACCCCAACTTATAAATACATGTCGAAGGTGATTGGGAGAAACCAGTTTCATATATTATTCACACTACAATCAATGAATTCACTGCTTGCCTTATTTCAGGTTTAAATCACTTTCTGTAGTCAACAGAATCTTTGTTTCCAAACACTTTTAAATATCTTACATAATACAATCTGCTCACCCCCATATTAATTTATGTAACGTAATGATGAGCTTGATCGACAAACTAATAACAAAATAGGACTGGAAAATATTTGTATTACACATACGCCGATAGGTTTTTGATTCATGTATGGAACATTAGGTGAATAAAATTTACCTGTCTTTAATTAAAGTGTTTGCATTTATCGTGTTAACTGATTTCGTCTTCAGAAAAAATATGCTTAAACGTTCATACCCCGTTATTTATCTTTTTAATGTAGGAATGCATAATATCATTCATTAAATTTTTTTAAAATTCTAGGGTATGGTAGGATTTCCAGGTCAAATTGGCTTTAAAGGCGACCCTGGTGAACCTGGAATTCTAAGAATTACAAATCAACAAGTACTACCAGGCGATCCAGGCAATAGCGGTTATCCAGGTGCTAAAGGAGAACCAGGTGACTTAGGTAATCCAGGTTCATTTGGTGCTCGTGGAGAAATCGGACCTAAAGGACGAATGGTAATTTTAAAAAGCACAGTATTGTAAATTCAGATTTTTGTTTTTTGAATGTTTTCGCATAAACTTGCCGGTTTTCTTAATGAATATTGAGTCATACATTCTCTTCTGTACATTTCTTATGTGTTGATGAATATTGATTTCTAGGGCCATAATTGACCTTCACAACCAAATTCATCATAGTACTTTGAAATACATAATATCATGTTTGGATGCCTTGACGTTTTCCTTAAACAAGGAATTCCTTTTTTGAAAATTACGCTTCCTAATCGTAACGATAAACAGAGGAATCTGATATGATTCACATCATTATAGAATAAATTATTATGAAATTTAATTATTTAAATACATAAAATTATAATTGAGCTGCATACTTCAAAATAAAAATCTCAAATGAAGTATTAAACATTATACATTTTACATTCAGGGTCTTCCAGGCACTCCCGGTATACCAGGACCTGAAGGTGATCCTGGTGATATAGGACTTCCAGGTGATCCTGGATTAGATGGCAGGTCGTTTGTTGGTGAAATTGGAGATCCAGGAGAACCTGGATATTCTGGACTGCCCGGTTCTAAAGGTATGCCAGGAGCAAAAGGTTACTGCGACCTACTTCAACCCCAGTTAACTAAAGGTAAGTAAATGTTAGCTACACATTTTTTTAATTACTGTTCTTCCACAAATGTATGCTACACACCTTTGAATGTAATATAGCTTTTAAACTATTCAGTGAACCCAGATATATCAGGCACTGTAAAGACATTCAAATTCCAACTTTAATCGTCCACTATATTACCGAAAGATATGTTTTATTTTTCTAGGCGTCTCAGGTGATCGCGGTTTCCCCGGTGATCCCGGGCTCCATGGTGAACAAGGCCCTCAAGGAAGAAGTGGGATGAAAGGTAACGATTATTTTGTTTCGATAGACAAACTTACTGTGCATACTTGAACTTCCGTTATTTAAAAACATTTGCTAGACACTAAAATTTGGGAAATGTTTTAGTTATAATTGCTTTACCTAACTTTTCTCTTCATATTTGTAATTCACGTATGTTTACAACAGGCATTACTGGGCTGCCTGGAGCTCGAGGGATTCCTGGAGATGATGGTCGTCCTGGAGTGTTTGGTTTCAAAGGTGAACGAGGTTTCCCTGGACCGATTGGGAGACCTGGTTTTCCAGGTCTGGTCGGGACTCCTGGTTTAGGTGGTTTTAGAGGTGAACCTGGATTCCAAGGACCTCCGGGTCCCAAGGGTCAGAAAGGTAAGATGTACAAGAATTCCTAGTACCACATATTCATGATTGTGATGAATTGTTATTTTCGTTGTACCACATATCCTATTCACGGTGCCTCAGGTACATAATTTTAATTACTGAAAAAATCCCCTTTACTGTGAAACACAGTGGAAGATCAAGTAACTATTTTTTTCAGTATAGGGTTGTGAAGATTATCAGGTTTTTGATTGAGATCATGAACTGACTGATGTTAGAAGTCGTGATCATGGGATCTAATCCGTGTCGCGTAGAGAAAGGTATCTACCTCAGTACAATGGAAGATGGTTGCGCAATTTCGTGAATCGCTTAAAGTTAAACAGCTCAGTGGTCTAGAGGCTAAGCGTTCGCGCACGAGGCCGACAGGTCCTGGTTTCGGATCCCGCGAGAGCGTTAGTGGATTCACACTGCTGGGGAGCTTGTAATAGGGTGAAACAGTCTTTCAATGCTCCCAGATTTTCCATGGTGGTCTAGATTCAATTCACTCATGAATTCAACTATTGAATTACAATAATATCCACAAAACCCCTCCACGATTATAAACTATTTCAAATACATGATGCAATTAAAGATTATTGTAAAAACAATGAAATTAAAAAGTGGTTATAGATTGGACATTGTTAATCATAATTTTTTACGTTAATTACATCATTCACTGCGAAAATTACAAATATTTTTGGCCTTCAGTCAGTAGTCTACTTGTATAAAAAGGATTATTGAATGCAACAGTATTTTTATTTTTCTCCATATTGAAAGGAGAACTTTTTAAATCTGTAATGGCATTGTACATTTTACTGTTAAACCTTATTATCATTATTATCTTTTCTCAACAATTATCCCAGGTATAATTGGAGAACAAGGGGATTCTGGCAGAATCTCTTATGCAAGCAAAGGTATAAAAGGTCTTCAAGGTGTCCCTGGATCTATCGGTCTATCTGGTATTGATGGTAGGCCTGGGTTTAAAGGTTTCCCTGGTAGACCAGGTAAGTTGATTATATGAAGTAAAGAACTGAATGTTTTTTTATAAAAATGATAGACTCTCCAACTATAAATCTGATAATTCTTTTGATATAACGGCAGAATAAAATTTAATTTTTATTTGCCGCTTTATACTCAGTCAGTCAGTCAGTTAGTCAGTAACAATGTAGAACTTTGTACGTACGTACATCAGTTCAAGTTGCCATAACACACTAGCACAGATATGTAGTTGTCGATTCAAATCCCGTAGTGATAGAGGTGGTGAGAGTATAAGCAGTAATCGGAAAGATTAAGCTTTTAAGATGTTATTTAAAGAGTATTATCCAGTGAAATAAATTTGGAAAGAGAAAAAAAGAAACAAGGAGGATTCAGGAGATTAGAATTTGGGAAAACACAAAGAGTGGATGCACCTGCGCCATTGCAAACGATTTTGAGCCATGTCATTCAGGGTCTATAACCATCGGTTGCTATCATCTTGCGGTCCCCAACCAGTTAGTCTACACCTACCAACACGGCTCAGTGCACCTGTCAGTAACTTCATGGGTTTGTGCCATGTTTTGATCTAACAACCCCTAGCTTTCTTCCAACCTACTCCTATACCACTGAACATTGCACCTCGAGGCAGTCGGTTGTTGGATATACGTATCGTGTCCCAGCCATGTCAACTGATGAAGTTTCACTACTTCATTAATTGATCTGCCATCCTTACCTAGTACCCGTTTCCTAACAACTGTGTTACTTACTCGATGGTCCCAGGATATACGAGCAATGTTTCGAAGACACCTATGATCAAATACTAGTAACCTACGCATATCCTCTACTTTTACCGGCCATGTTTCACTGCCATAAAGTAGGACGGAACGAACTGCTGCGCAGTAAACATGTCCTTTGGTTGACAGACGTATATCTCGCCTACGCCATAAATGACGCAAGTTGGCGAAAGCTAATCGAGCCTTCTGTATCCGTGCTGAGATTTCGTCACACACCAGACCACAAGGGCTGATGAGACTTCCAAGATATGTGAAGCGGTCGACACACTCAACTACTTCACTCTCTATCACTAGTTCGGGTGTCGATGTAACCCAATCCTATGTTTATGTGGTAATAAGACGGGTGATCGATATTAAGCAACCACTGGAGTGAAAACGCGATTGACACACCAATATACGATTTACCACCAAATATAGTGAAACAGAGTACCGAATACAATTCCAAGAAGTTTTCACTCAGTGAATCCAGAGCAGAAAATAATAATAGGAAGGAAAGCACAAATCAAGTAGTCAGTATGATGAATTTTTTTCTGTCTACAATCACATCTTACTTTCATAAGCCACATATAATATTTTCATTTCGTCTGTTTGTTTGTTTTTTTGTTTGAAAAATAGGGTTAAGAGGTGTGGATGGTTTGTATGGTCCAAAAGGATATCCAGGTCCGAAAGGCTTACAAGGTCCCAAAGGTTTACCAAGTGTTGGTAGAGAATTAGGTGCAATCGGTGTTAAAGGCAGACCTGGTATACCGGGTAAGAATGAGTTTCAATAATGTTGAATTTACATTATTTTTTAATTAAAAAAATGTGTTTCATATTACAAATTTGTTTTTGTTTTTAACTTTTAAGTAGGTCTAATAAGTTTACTTTTGAGCATGAAGTTTACGCAAATAATAACAACAGTAATTAGACAGCATTAATGTGTCAGTTGAAAACATCCATAGTTCGAAAAATCACACTGTTTCGTTCTGTATTCAATATCTGTAATATCTGCCAACTTGCTAGATTACTGAGCCGACATCCAATGGCGTTATTGTCTAATTTCAAACAATTCACGAAGTTGAGCGACCATCTCCCATAGAAGACAATGAAAGATGGTCGCTCAAATTCGTGGATTGTTTGAAGTTAGACATTAACGCCATTGGATGTCATCTCAGTGATCTAGAGGCTAAATGTTCGTGCACGAGACCGAAGGTCATGGGTTCGAATCTCTTGTATGTGATCATGAATGAGCACTGCTGAGGAGTCCTACGCTGGGAAAAACGGTATTGCAGTGCTTCCGGATTTTCAACAATGGCCTAACATTGATTGTTTCATGATATCTGATAAGTCGTGTGGATTGAACGTTATATTAGGTTCCTAAGCTATTTCGGTAGCCCGCAGTCTAGAACTACACAGCGACTCGAACACCAGAGAGAAGACACAAGTATGAGAGAAAATACTTTATCCCATGGTTCATTTTTGTACAGAAAATCAAGGGCATTTATAGATGTTGGCGTCTGTTAAATCAACATCATATTTCAGCCAATCAGTTAACGTCATATTATGCTACCGACCAATAGTATCACGCCACGCTGGAATTCTCGAACTTTCTATCATACTCTGATTGGCTAGGACCCTTCGGCTCATTTTGGGCCTCTGGAGGCTCCGTTGAAGTTCTCCGGAAGCCGACCCAACAATATCAATCGAGATTTTCTCTATTATGAGCATGATTAGTATTTTCAGTCAGCCAAAATCCTACTTACTTCATTTGAATTTCCATTTAGAGAAATAATTTCTTATTTTCACTACTCCAGTTTAAACACCATTCTTGTAAACATAAGTTCTTAAATACGATAAACATACATAAAACATCTTATTCATATTCAACGCTATGATTTATGTTTGGAAGTACTATTTCTTTATTACACTCAGTTGAAATGAACATATGATGACCATTTCAAATAGGTGGTATAGTTAGGAAATTTTCTTTTTCTAGTGAATCACAATGATAGAAAATTTCATATGTGACGATGTTAAGCGTACATAGACATCAGTGTCGGTTAATTACTTTTTGTGCTGCATATTATCACTTAAATATATAATACACTTGTTTCATTCTTACATATAACAGGATCATTTGGACCAAAAGGAACACGTGGAATGCCAGGTGTTTGTGATATCAAAGGTATATTTGGAAATCCGGGTCCAATGGGTCCAATGGGTCGTCGAGGTCAACCTGGAATCCCAGGTGTTTCTGGTGAACCAGGAGATATAGGTTATGAAGGACCACTAGGAAGACGTGGACAAAAAGGTGACCGAGGTCTTAGTGGTTTGCCTGGAAGAATTGGAACCCGTGGACCAAAAGGACGAAGTGGATGGGCAGCTTCAGTTGGACCAAAGGGAAATCCTGGAAGAATTGGTCAGCCTGGAAATCCTGGTTCACAGGGTAGGTTCCTTGTAACTTGTATATCATGCATAATTTTATTCTCCAGTATTTTGTAGAAAATCGCTTATATTATTTATTGCTTATAAAATAGGTTTCGTAAATAATTTAAATCGACAGAGACCTAAAAGCTTCTTTATACTGAACCATCATTAAGTTCCTCTTTATTTATATTCTACATTCTTTACAAATGTATCAAGAATAGGGAACAGAAGGGTCCGTGATAGAAAAATTCCTTAATTTCCATCGAACAGTAAGTTTTTTCTACGATAATGTGATATAAGTTGTTTGAATCTTTCGAAAATTCTGTAAATTTAACACAAATTTTCTATAGTACTTTGATTTTGTCTAATTTTATTGTATGAATTTTTCAGGCAGACCAGGTCCTATGGGAAGACAAGGTTTAAAAGGTTCACCAGGAATATCTGGAAGATTAGTTACTGGTGCTATGGGTGAACAAGGGCCTATGGGGATTCAAGGTATTCGCGGAGAAAAAGGCATTAGTGGGATTCATGGCAAAACTGGGAAACCTGGTATTCCTGGAATACAAATAAAAGGATTCCCAGGTAGACAAGGTCTGCCTGGATTATCTGGTCCTCCAGGTGATTCAGGAAGGCCAGGATTTGCAGGCGTACGTGGAGCTAAGGGTGATCAAGGTTTTTCTGGACGTATGGGACTCAAAGTAAGTCTGTGGAAAGATCAGTGAACCATTTTAATTTGTTTTATTTATTTATTTAAACACATAAACATTGATACAAGGAGGCACCAAGTAGATATGCGCCACATAAATCATTCGATTTGTGTGAGGGCTGTGATACTGACCGGGTGCCCAGACCGAAACAGGTGGTTTTCTCAGGGGGTCACACCCCGAGCCTTTGACCTAAAGGTCTGACCCACAAGGCAGTGGAGCATCATGAGGAGATGTAGTCCCATGGTAACCGGTGACCAAAAATTGGTTCATACGCCATTTGTTCCTTCAAGATACTGTAGCCCATGTGCACCATTGGTTTGGGATTCGGTTACAGCGCCAGACATTCGCTTTTTGTCCTCTCATTTTCGTAAACAACAGTAATGCCACGAGAAGGCAGAGAGTAGGACTTCCCTGACAGAGGCTGTATACGCGTGGCCATGTGAGAGCATTTCGAGAGGGAGGGCGGGCCACCCCACTCTCGGTCATACCAGGTCATTTGGGGGCATTTTAATTTGTATGGAACTATTTGCAAACATTCAATTTCATTATCATTTCTTATCAACAATAAATGGCTGTTCAGCTTTTAAGATTTTTCTCTATAATATCTTTTTATTTAAATCACCATGATTCCAACTCTATAATATAGTTTAACAATTTTAACAGGGTGATATAGGTCCTCCTGGATTCCCTGGAAGAGATGGCATTCCTGGAGGTTCAGGAAGCAAAGGACGAAGTGGCTCCCCAGGTTTTCGAGGAGATGATGGAGAAAAAGGTGAGAGTGGTTTGATCGGTGATCCTGGACCAACTGCACAGATGCTGGATGGTCGACATGGAAGAAAAGGTCTTACTGGAATCCCTGGATCGTATGGTTTGCCGGGTTTAATCGGTGATAAAGGCTTTTCTGGTGAGTCAATTGTTATTTTATACCGTTTATTATTTTGCTTCTCCTAACTTTCATAGTTATTGAATGTTAGCTTATTAATAAAAATGATGGCAACACCTTAACAATGACACAATATATTCTATACTACATATGTAGATAGAGATCTTGTAATAAAAACTCAATATGAAAATTAATACCATAGGTAATATGAAGCATTGGAAATCTTAATATCCTCTTATAATATGCTCCTTTAAAAGGAATTATAGTAAATCATTCAAAATTTAATAAGGACAGAAGTAATTTCTCATGATATTGTTATATTTCAAGTTGAGAGTGAACACAACCAAAGTGATATTTGAAATATTCCCATATTGTAAATTTAGAACAACATATATAAGCGAACAATATTGTTTTCGATTAGATCCTCATCAGGCTTTACTCTAATATACAGTAATATTTATATGCATATACGAAATTATTAAACCAATCAAAGTATGGTGTTCGATCTCGTCTCTTACACATAGCAGAAGCTATAGGAATCCGAACCAACAAGCCAAGTCTTTGTGTTCAGAAGAAATTTGTAACTCCCTTATCTCTCCCTTGGCCTTAATTAATAAATGAATTTATTTATTATTCCTTTTCTAACTTTCTCTTCGTTTATTATTTTTCTTCACACCCTCCTACCACTTTATTTTCTCTCAACTATACGTTTCATGGTCCAATTATCTGAACATTTCTTATTACGTCATCTTATAATTTTATAATTGTTATCGCAGTTTCTATATTTTTCTAATCATTGACCTATTTCAGATTATGTAACATTGATTTGAACCTTTATTATTATTGCTTATCAAAAACTAATGCACCTGTTGTCACACCATCAATTTGTACTTTTCACATCTTACTTATTATGTAATCTTTTCCATTGTTATCATTGACTTATAAACTACTTTGATTGGTTTAATAATTTCGTATATGCATATAAATATTACTGTATATTGGAGTAAAGCCTGATGAGGATCTAATCGAAAACAATATTGTTCGCTTATGTATGTTGTTCTAAATTTACAAAGTGATATTGTCAATAGGTGAATGAAATTAATGAGATTATGTTAACTGGATGGGTCATACACAATTCACCTGCGAGTATGATTCAAGATGATTGGACATTACAAGAGAGATGTTAAATTTCGATAAAAATAAATGAGAAAACATTATTGTGTAAAAACATAATCTTAGAAAAAGTTACATTAGAAATATTTCATAAACAGAAGTAAATAGACTCCGCCTGTAGCGCCTCCTGGGGTTACTGCCGGTCCTAAGCCCGAATAGAGGAGGAGGGATGGGCATAGGGTTAGCAACTACATACCGTACAAAACTAACTCGCTAATATAACGCTAACCAGAAAAAATCAGTCAAACCATTTAAACTCTGCTCTATGAGTTACAAGGCGTTCATTTAGAAGAGTTATGACGCCTCATAGTGAAAGCCGAATTCGTTTGGAAGTTACGAGTCTGATGCCCCTTCTGACAACCAGAATAACCATTAATTTAGGTAAATGGAATACTCTTACAATGTGGGAGACCGGAAGAGTAATTCAAATTGCTGCACAAATTGTGTAGGAGAGAGAGGTCAGTTATTCTTTCAATGCACATTAGGATTAGAACATTAATTGATGCTCAAAAGTAATCATTTAAAATAATATGAATAACACTGGTATTTTTCTGGCAACCCCATCATAAAATATAAGTCAGTTTATATAATTGATGATTCATTTACAAAAGATTACGTTTTCATTCTAAATACAAATTTCAAAGGTAGATCTACATGAGAAATGTACGTATGTTGACCTGCGTAAGAAATCAAAGAAATGTGAAAATACTTGTTATAAAGTCATGAGAAAATAATTTTCTTAATTAGAAGAATGTTTACGGATTAGTACTACTCATTACCTCTTGAATTAACTGGCATACTATTACATCTTATCTTCAATTAAAGGTTATGTGATTATTAAAACCAAATAATGAATTTAAGTTATCAGTCAGTTTTTATGTGTTAAAAATTTATTTCACTGGTTGAAATCATGAGTCAATTGAAGCTACACCACTATGGAAAACCTCGAAGCACTGGAAGGCCGTTTCGTCTTAGTACGGGACTCATCAGCAGCGCGCATCCACGACCCCGCACCCCGCGAGACTTGAACCCACGACCTATCAGTCTCGTGCCAGGCGCTTAACCAGCTAAACCATTGAGCCGGCCGGTATCCAACGGTGTTAATGTCTAAGTTCAACTAGTCCACGAAGTCGCGCCACATTACACCATTGTCTTCAATGAGTTGATATCTCACAACAGACCTGGTTGAACTCCACTGGTAACGACTTCTCACTAGAACTCCAGGAGTGTCTCCTGAAGTCAGTTACTAGTGTGCAGGTGATTATTATTATCAGAATGGGTTTTGTGGAGATTTTTAGAAATTTCCAGGTTTTCCATTGTGGTCTAGCTTCAATTGACTCATAATTTCCACCAGTGAAATTTTTAAAAATCTCCGCAAAACCCATTTTGGTAATATAAAATTTTTTGTCAGTTAAACATACACTTCAAAATTGATAACTGCGATACAATAACGAAGATTATTCGGAGTTTTTAATATACTCTTTTCATATTAACTTGTGTTTAGGAACACCGGGTTTGCCTGGAGATGATGGACTACCTGGACCACGTGGGATTCCTGGAAATCCTGGTTTCAAGGGACTGCCAGGAGATCCTGGTTTACCAAGTCGGTTTGGACAACCAGGGGAAGTGGGTGATCGTGGTGAGTTTGGCCGCCCTGGTTTCCAAGGTCCATTTGGTCAAAAAGGTAGTTTTGGAGAAAAAGGAGATCAAGGTTTAACACCATCCTGTCCTATTGGACAACCAGGTAGACGAGGACAACCAGGTGGAGCTGGCCTACCAGGACCAGATGGCGAAAAAGGCAACAGAGGTATGTAAATGAATTAATTGACAGGACCAAATAATTGTTGTTTTAATTTGTTACATAAATGGTACTTACATTAACATCCATTTTACATGTTTAGGTCTAGCCGGGCAACGAGGTCCGAAAGGCGTGCGTGGTCTGACGCCAGAACCACTTCCTGGATCAAAGGGTGATATGGGCCCAGTAGGCCTTGATGGATTACAAGGTACGTTTTGGATCATACTGTTTTCAACGTAGCAAATCATGTTTGATTCATTTAAAACACCGCTATTTAATGCAGAATGTTTGTAACACAAATCTATTTAATAATCTCAGAGAAGTTGAAACAAAAATGAAGTTTTACTGGTTCATTTTTTCAATTCCCCGATTCCGTTGTAGAATGTAACGGTATGGCTGATCGTCTTGGAAAACCTTTGGTGGCCAGTTGGAAAATTATTATCTTTCTTAATATCTAGTTTAACTATGGATTCTCTTATTAATTATCCGACAATTAGGTATTTTATCTAAGTGTAACTAATAACTGAATTGAATGATGAATTACTTGACTCAACGCTTCCCATTTTTCCAACTACAATCGCATCGAAAATCCGAATCATATCATAGATAACAACCAAGAAGCTTCTTTTCATATATCGGTTATATAATCGTCAAAAGTACTGAGTTCGAATCTCAGTAAGAATATCAATATTGAGCTGCATGTGCATCTATCTTATGAGTTCCAGATAGATTGTATAGCAAGCCACAATCCGAACGCGAGCAATATCTAGATATCCGTTTAGAATTTTTGTATTCTAAGAGATACGGATCATATGCAGTCCAGAATATTAACAACCGTACAATACAAACCTCCTAAATGTTTAAACGTTTGCTAGTATTTTAAAACAATGAATTATAACTGAGGTATTGGCTACTTAATTTATGAGACGTAGGTAATAGTTAATCATTTTAGATCAAGAAGAGTGATTGTATGATTAACTTGCAATTAAAAATAATCTATATACACTATGGATGGTTATAATGGATTTTAAATAGGAAAGAACTAGAATCATCTTGATAAACATCATGTAAGCTCATGTTATAATAGAATCAAGATCATAATAAACATTGTACACAAAAATTTGGTTATTGGTTAAAGTTTTTGCAATATGACAATCTGGGAACGTCCAATAAGATTTTGTCGAACTACTACAAAACACTAGTTTCAGACTATTACATGTTATAAAATATTTCAACATAATCGATCTACATTGTTTTGAAATAAAAAGTACTATCGAATGTGATGAAGAAATAATCTCCATTAACTACCTTCATACCTGGGTTCTCTATAGCAATTGAAATTTTAAATCTATATTAAATTGATCCATTGTGATAGCTTACTCATCATCTAGAACCAGAATAGTGTTTATGAAAGAGTATTCTAAGATTTGTAGCATCAATTATTGGGCCTATTATTCTCTGTAGACGCTGTATTATCAGTAATATTGACCTCAAATCTAATACCAACAGATCTGAGTGATTGTACTAACCTGTAGACTTTTATTCCTATCAAAGAATCTTTACCATTCATTTCTCTGGGTATTTATGATATTACTAATGTTCATATTAACTAATGATTATTAAATCTTAAAATAATTTATTATTTCCTTTCTTCTTTGAAGGTTCATTCGGTGATCCTGGGTTTCCTGGACCTAGTGGCGTGAAAGGGCAGCCGGGACCAGCTGGGGACCCGGGATTTCGCGGTACACAGGGGGACCCCGGTAGTCGTGGTTTTCCCGGAACTCCTGGTCAGGATGGAGCACTTGGAAGAGATGGTTTTCGTGGGAACCCTGGGCCCCCTGGCAACGATGGGCCTCCAGGAATGAAGGGACTTCGTGGTTCGCCTGGCAATCCTGGTTTCCCAGGAATAAAAGGTGCTATCGGGTCTCAGGGTAAGTTGGCATATAATTCCATTTTATGAATAAAAGTTAACTTTGTTAAATGAATCCTATCTAATGTGAAAATAAAATCATACCCCCAAAGATACTAAAAGAATGTATAAATTTAAATTGAAAGTTGACCCTAAACTGAAGAAAATTTAAATGAATATTTCCGTAATTGTAATTTTTTCTATACTTCGTATTTTTTTATTTTTTTTACTTTTTTAATTTTACTCAGGTCCTCCTGGTACTCCTGGCCAAATGGGTGCCAAAGGTTTCCCAGGTCGGTCAGATCGTGCACAAAAAGGTGTTCGTGGTGATCCAGGCTCACCTGGAGCAACAGGTGAACCTGGTATCCCAGGATTACCAGGTAAATTTTGAATTACGTATCAAATCCAGTTATTTTAAACTTAGAAACAGTGATCAATACACGTTAAAAGTAACCATGACTACTATTCACTTTATTTAAACATTAATGTTAAATGTAGATCTTCTGTTTTAAGTCTGGAGAGGTATTTTTCTCGCAAGATTAATGTGAAGTGGTGATCTAAAACATAGATATATTGTTATCGTGTAAACCTTTTATGAGATGAATTAAACTTAATAAGCTATATCCTTCAAATGTTACTTTACATACCATCTATCTTGGATGTATAATACAATGAAATTTCAAAATAATAACAAAACCAGATGATTTTTACATATGATTGAACAATTATTGAATGGGAATGTATGATGATTGTAGTACCTTTCACAGTTGAATTCATGAGTACATTGAATGAAGAATATTTTTGTTCTTAGATATATTTCGATAATGTAATAAGAAGACAAAGATTATCAGAACTATGTGATATATTAGCGCAAGGTTAAAGCATTAATAAACCTTAGTATATGCCCTTTTGCACTTTTGTACAACACTGAAAAAGCCGAGTTAAGATCATTCTTTTGACCTATTTCAATTATGTGTATTGGTAATAAAGGATGATGAATGTTTATCATTCACTCTTCTTGGGTCATTTGATTCTATTTATTTCTGCAACCATTTAGGTACATGTTCACATAACCTAATATTAGCTCATTATCCAGAGTGATAAGGTTTCAAATTGTTTTCGTATTATTTTCTTTATTATCCTTGCCACCCTCCTACCCCCCTCCCATTTCTAGTCTGGTTGACCATTTATTTTTTTTATATAAATGGTCTTAACAAGTCACATTATGTGTGTGATCAAATAGTCCGAAATGTATTGCGCTAATACATCATCACATAGTTCTAATAATCTGCGTCTTCTTATTGTTACCCTATAGAAATTTATCAAATGGGACTAATTACTTTAGATATATTTGATAATTTTAATATGGAATATTTCCTTGAAGCAAACGAAATAAGTTTACCATAGAAAACATTGATACAATTGACTTTTAAACTTTAAAATGATTATAGACACAATTTTAAATACTAAGTGTTCCTCTCATTTTTTGCACATGTAAATGATTATAACAATCACATTTCTAGTAGGTTTCCTATACAGATTATCAATGTTTATCAGATATTTTATCACTTACATCATAGAACACTGTGTAATTGATGTAAATTATTGTAATGTTATTTAAATTTGAAAAATATTGTGAAGTTCCGTTTGAGTAATTATTAGTTACTTACTTATGCCTGTTACCCTTCATGGAGGAGCACAGGCCGCTCACCAGCATTCTCCATCTAAATCTATCTTGGGCAATCCTTTCCAGTCGTTCCCAGGTGATATAAATATGATTCTACGAATAAATTTTGAAGATAACCCTCAAAATTCTGTTATATGATGTATATACAGGGAGATATTAAGATACTTCACATTATGAATAGAATTAGATGTCAGAATTACTTTTTAAAACATTCTTTGACTTACTGATAGAAACAAAATAAGAAGCTATATTCAATTGAATCACTGTTAATATTAACCAAAAAATACATTTTTAAAAATGAGCAATTAACTTTGATTGTGGAATTACATTGAAATTCAATGGTATACGTAATATCATCAACAATAGTATTGTAATAATATCATTACTTAAAAGCCAAATAAAATTAAACACTAACAATCAGAGATGAATCGCCTGTACGTTATGATTTTAGTCTAGAAGGAAATAATACATAACAGTATGACAGTAACATTCATATCACATTGTTTATATTTACAAGCAAAGATGGATGATGGCTGGTAGTAGAATCTAGGACACACGTTTCATCCTATTCGGGGCTCGTCAGCTGGATGTATCTGCATCCTGGAGTTGATGTCCACTCCCGGATTCGAACTTAGTACCGTTTACTTCAAACACCAGGATGCATATAAGCTAATAAGAGACTGACCAATTGCAGTCCTAAACATCAATGGGAAGATTCAAAAAAACAATACAAAAACGAATTTTTATATCTTTGTTATTTCATTTTACAACATAGTCAAGAATATTAAAATATTGTAACTAGAGTTCATCACAATTTCCCATATTACTTTGTGCATTATACGAAAGAATCTTCCCTATTTAGTTTATAAAATATGTATTATAATTAATGCATGTAAATTCATTTTGATATCCGATGTTAGTCTTTCCATGTTTCTTTAGTTCAAGAGATGTGGTTTATTTTTTAACTCATACCATGTACTGACCTTTGTAAAAAAAAAACGGGTGAAAAATAAGAAACACTAGTAAGTTAGTTCGGCTTAGTACATGCTTTGTCGACAGTTCTCATGAGCGACCCCGTCAGAGATCAAACCTATACCTTCAAGTCGCACGATAAGTGTCTGAACTTTAAACTACTGAGTCTGCATCTAGTGATTTATGGTTTAACTTCGACAGATTCGCGATATTGCCTTCTCTGAAACCTGAAGGTCTTGTGTTTGATTCCAGATAAAGTCATGAAAGTGAACTGATGCAAGGTCAAATACTAGGACAACACCGTTAACTGACGATTGTTTCGTCGGTACATCTATTGATTTTAGTCAACAAAGAATACTGACGTATAAAAATAATAGCGAATTCCTTTTCAGCCTGTCAGCAATTCGTTAAACTAAAAATTATTGTGTGAAGTAGAGCGTGTTCGAAACTATCATATTAATGAATCTAATGATGTATGTGGCGCAGGTAGGTTTTAATTAATGTTTCCATATGTAAGATAATAACTAGTCTTAATAATGGTTGCAAGTAGATCATTTCCATGCTACAGATATCCAAAAGACAGAAAAACTAGTGATTCGTGAGGTCCAACAAACGCATCAACCTAAACAGAAAACTTTTAATTTTTATATCAGTATTTATAGCTACAAGGATATCCATTTTGGGAATACTGGAATCCTACCATAGTCTTATCATTCTGATGACAAGTTACTCCTATTGTTTTTGTCTGTGCAAACGTGAAGAAAAATGTTAATCCTTCTTCACTATTATTAATAAATCATTAATCTTTTCAGGACAACGTGGCAAACAAGGTGATCCAGGAGAAAAAGGAATTAAAGGATTGCCTAACCCAATTCCTGGTCCTAGAGGTCCTATAGGCGATGAAGGTCCACGTGGTGATCCTGGTTACAGAGGAATGAAAGGTTTTATTGGTGAAAAAGGTAGACGTGGACCAGCTGGAAGAAATGGAACAATCGGGCTAGATGATAGTGGATTTCTTTTCACTGTACATTCTCAGGATTCTCAACCGCCTAGTTGTCCAATTTATACAACACCAGTTTATACTGGCTACAGTCTTGTTACACTTCAGGGTGATGATGATTCAACAACAATGGATTTAGGTAAGATTTTAATTACATTATTAATGTCTTGGATACGATAATAATAAATTAATGTGAGTTATTCAAGACTCTTCTTTAGGTATCAATCGGCAAAGGAGTTGCAATACATAAATTGTACCTTGATTTGTTTGGTGGACAGTTACTCTTTAGACTATCATGATCATTTATAACTTTTTGTGAACATTATTAGGGATAATTCAACCACATTTCCTTTTGACTAATTAAATTAACAAGATAATAATTACTATATTCTTAATTATACCTTAAAAATGTAATTCTATATGGTTAATTGGTTAATCACATGTAAATTATTTGAAAGATTAGAGCAATTATTTGATTTATCCATACATCTTTAGATTAATAAGATTAAAAGTGATTTATAAGCAAAGGTGAGTGGTGTCTAGCAGTAAGATCTGAAAGCGCATTTCGTCCTGTTTGGGACTCGTCAGCTGGATGTATCTGCATCCCGTAGTTGAAGTTCGCTCCGGGACTCGAACCCAGTATCCACTTAGCTATTGAAGAAATATACCAAGAATCTGTTAAATTTCACCATCTAGTGGGAGCTTCTAGCTCTTTATGACTAATATGATCTTCTTTAATCTGAAAAAATCAATTTTAACCGGTTATTTTGCTCCAAATTTATCACTATTTTATATGACATAAAAATGTGATCAATATTAGGATCAGAAATGAATAGGGTATTCAGTAGTGAATCTAATTAGTATAGTTTACTAACATGAATTTTTTTTAATTTTCAGTATCTAATCTGTAAGTGAAATAACTTATTTATAATGTTTTAGTTTCATGTTCACTGAGACATTGGTAAACCTTAGAATCAGGTTAAATCACATATTCTAACACTTACAATGTAAATCCATTTTAACTTTTTCAATATTTTGATTCAGTAAACATTTGTGAATCAGATACATATTTTCTTGATTGAGATCATGAACCGATTGATGTTAGACCACCATTGAAAACCTGGAAGCACTGGATGGCTGTTTCGTCCTATTGTGGGACTCCTCAGAAGTGCGCACTCACGATCCCCCTTGTGGGGTTCGAAGCCATGGCCGTTCACTGCCTCCAGGTTTTCAGTGGTGGTTTAACATCAATCGATTGATGATCTCAATCAAACCTTAACAATCTCCACAAGCCTAAACCGACACATTTGTTTTAGTTTCATCATTAGTTACTAATTTTTACTTATTAGCGAAAGTTGATAGAAAATTCTTTTTATTTTTCAGGAACACCTGGTTCATGTCTTAGAAAATTCAGTATAATGCCATTTGCAAATTGTTTTGCTAAAGTAAACGGTCATTGTCAAGTGAATATGAGAAATGGACGTTCATATTGGTTATCAACATTAGAACAATATATGCTTTCTCCAGCTCGTGTTGAAAATATTAAACCATATATTTCTAGGTAATTTATTATTTAAACTAATTATTTTAATGATTGAAATCATGAATCGATTGATGTTAGACCATCACCTATTACGGGACCCCTCAGCAGTGCGCATTCACGACCCCGCTCGCGGGGTTCGAACCCAGGGCATTCGGTTTCTCATGCAAACGCTTAACCTCTAGAACACTGAGTCGACAAACAACGGTGTTAATGTCTAACTTCAACCAATCCACAAAATTGCCCGACCATCTTCCATTGTACTGAGGTAGATACTTTTCTCTATCTGACATGGATTAGCTCCACTGGTCACAGCTTTTCACTAAAACTCCGAGAATTCCCTCATGAAGCTAGTTACTAGTGCACACATGTTAATTATCAGTATAGGGGTTGTGGAGACCATGAAGTTTTTGATTCAGATCATGAATCGATTGATGTCAGACCACCACTGGTGGTCTAATCTCCACAACCTCATACTGATAATTATTTCATATTGTTTAATTATATTTTGACTACCAGTAAACTATTCTCATCAGTTTGTTTTGTTAGATTGTTCATAAGGTCTTATTTATCACTTCAGAATGGTGATGACTATTGATTAAATAAAGACAGAAGCTCTGGATGATTTGTGAAGTACTGACTTATTGGTTAAAACTTTTGACATTTATTAGCACAATAGACTTGTGGAAATTTAGTGAATTTTATAATTTATATTATCGACTGACCTTTGACAGTCATTGAAAAACAGGAATCACTAGGTTTGTCAGGATCGTTCACCAGGAATCGAGCTCAAGGTCATCAAGCCTCATGAGGAGCGCTTGAAAACCACTAAGTCGGTATTCAATGCATTATTACTGTGTATTTAATCGATTCTTCAAAATGCACAACCATCTTTTAAGGCAGTTAGTCAATAACTACCTTATATTCGGGATGATCGAACTCCATCGATCATAGATTTCCATTAGAACTTCTGGAATCATTTTCTTAAAATTGTTCACTAGTGAACACATGGTTCTCGATTTTCAACTAGTATGTTGCAGATTCAAACCCTGTTTCATTTATAACCGAATAAATGAATGAACTACATTAAAAAGATTAACATTAGAAGTACCATAATTTAAAATTCCATGAACCATTTCAACTAAACCAAAATTTTAATCAAGGATTTATGTGGTAATTACTGACGTTCATCAAATCGTATGGTAATAGAAATCAAGTCGATTATTGGGTTCTCCCATTAGATTCTAGAAAATTTATCATTTTAAAATTCTTCCTCTTTAAAATACGCCCATTTTCGACTATAATTTTATTTAGTCTATGTTACTTCATGTAATATTTATCTGTAATGTCCCAACACCACCATGGCATATAATGAGAGCATAAACAGGATAGAGTAGAAATTTACTTGGTGTTGTTTTACTTGTATCTTCCCATTGTTATTTAGGACTACAATTGATCAGTCTCACGTTGGCATATATGCATCCTGTGTGGATTCCCTCGATATAGCCTTTAGTCATATGCTTTTTAAGTAAAGATGGATAGTGGCTGGCAGTGGAATCCAGTCAACTGGATAATGCGATGGCCTTTGAAGCGAACGGTACTGGGTTCTAGTCTCGAAGTGAACATCAACTCTGGAATGCAGGTGCATCCAGTTAACGAGTCCCGAATAGGACGAAACGCGCATCCTGAATTCCACTGCTAGCTATTATCCTTCCTTGCTTAGAAAGGAGGATAGAGTAGATTTAGTGAGTAGATAAGTTACTTTGGCTTTGTGATCAAACTACGTGCCAATACTTTTCAGACAGTCATTACTAAATCTACGAAGAGATAAAAATAAAGAAATTACTAACTTGTTGATAATTATTTAACTAAATAAATGGTTACCAAGTTATTTCAACTTAATCAAGGTAATAAGTAATTGGTACAATATGATTCGTTTTTTGTTTGTTCGTTTAACTACTGTATCATTACTGTAAACATGTTCATTATAAAGTTGAACAATGAACAATATTTTTTTGCAAGACATGTTTAATAGGTTAGTTTATCGTAAAATAAGTGACAGCATCTTGTGAACAAATGAAAATCACAAAGTTTCTATGCAGAACATTAACTTCTAGAACTTATTATTCAGGTAATAAATAACGATGGCAAAGAAAGACTAGATAAGAGTGTAGATATCTTCGACTTATATAAGAAACGATGAATGCCATATGTTGTCATACAATCAAGCTACAGCAAAGTTTGAGTGAAAGTTCGATTGCATATTTCAAAGAAATCAACTTCATGGTATTCATATTGGTTAATCAACTTAAAACGAAACTGCACTTAAGATAACTTGGTTACTGAGGAGATGAAAAAGTGAAGTATATAAGATCACAATGAAAGAAAATATGTGACTTGTATTACGAACAGGTATTTTACATCTTTTTTTGAATATCAAAGTTTAATAGACATTGCGAAATTTTAAGATACCTTACTTCATGTACCTACTTTAGCTATAGCATCATTTAAAACCACGAAATATTCTAGTATGAAACTTCTCACCAGTGCATGCCAACAACACCGACAGGGGGTTTGAACCCAATGGGCTGAATTTAATGTTTTGTCATAAGGTTTGGAGATCCTGGGTTACCAGTCCCAGCTGCTAAAGAGTAACATACTAAGACGAAAGAGCCTGTGCAATGTTTTAAGCTCTTAATAATTGTCAAGCTAAACTGTTTATACTATTGCTTATTTCTTTAATTCTAACTACATCCAATTCGAATTGTATTCATTTGATTAGGTAATATTAATAGAATATGTAGCTCACGACACAAATAATACAAACAGATAAGAAGGTATACTCATCATAGATACTAACTCGAACACATACGAAATCAAGAGTACTTATTCTATAATTTCGGTTATTTAAATACATAAAAATAATTTATCATTGGAATCAAATTTATGAAATTTTGTTTTATTCATATTCTTACAGATGTATTGTTTGCCAGTCTAGAACTTGGTTAGTAGCATTTCATTCTCAACGTGATGATATTGGTCAAATGTGTCCACCTGGTTGGGAAAATGCATGGAATGGTTTCAGTTTTCCAATGGTAATTATTTCATTTCAATCTTATTATAAATAATGTGAATTTTCGGCGGATTTATTTTAAAACTACTTACATACAGCTATTCAACAGTTTAATGTAGAATATAATATTAGGCAATTAGATGTAATAAGTAGAAAAAACCTAGATCTAGGTTTCTTATTAGTCGACACCTATCAACTAGGTGCATGCTCAGTCTTCAGGTAACTGATGTTCCATGTGACATTCTGGTCCACGTCATCCAGCTTCATAACTGTTACCGCAGTAGCTGAATGATAATCCATAAGATTGTAAAATTGGATGGTTTGAGTTTAAATCCTTAGAAGCCCATCGGTTTCCTTAAAATTACAGATACAGTTTACTGATAAGTGTCAAATAAAATGAAACCTAAATATAGGATTTTCCAATCACCTTTAATTAAAATAGTATGGGCCACATATCCAGTTACTTGGTATAGTCGCTTCATTTTAACTGAACCAACAGAAGTCGATCACCACCAAACATTATACAAGCAAGACAAGCATGATCAGTCAGTGAAAAAAGATTTCTATCCATTCAGTACCTGCAAAGAAACCATAGACAGATAAACAGCTAGTTTTTTAGACTAGAAAGATATGCATACTCTTAACGCCTTACTAAAGATATATACATTATAGTTTAAAGAATTTTAGATAGAAAAAACTAACTATTTAGTTCTGACTCACTGGCTCCGCTGTTATACAATGGTCACCTTGGTAACCCTGGAATGAGGCGGAAATAACACAACCGTTTTGTCTGAGTTTAAAATTCATTTTAAAAGTAAATACACACAACACACTACATAGAGATAAACTCATAATTCTTAGACCTAGAGATAAACAAAACACTGTTAATGATTTGGTACCAAGTAGTCGAATCTTAAACTTCAATTAACTAGGCTTCTATCATAATCCTCAAATAGTATTATCAGTTATTTAATTACTCACTCACTAATCGATTGATTAACTTATGATTGAAAATATTGTGAACAATTAGCTTTATAGCCAAATATTTTAATAACACAATTCTGGGTTGTTGACTTATTGTCTTCAACAACAATGCAGTAGTTAGTTATTCAATCGAAACATTTGAAAAGCTAATAATCACTTAATATTGTTTACTAATAAATAATATACGAGATCTCAATGAAATAGAACATTTTTCTTTTCAACTAATGGTGATTATTGGTATTTAAAATATGAATAAGTCTTAAATTCACCTGGTATTGTTTTGCTTGTATCTTCCCATTTAGGTATAAGACTGTGATTGATCAGTCTGTTATTGACATATGTGCACATTGTGCGTATACCTCGATATTGCCTTAATTCACAAGCTTTTTGTAAGTAATGGTGGATAGTGGCTAGTAGTGGAATGCAGAACGCGCGTTTCGTCCTATTTGGGACTCGTCAGCTGGATGTATCTGCATCTGCTAGCCACTATCTATATTTGCTTATAAATAAATCTTATTCAAACAGTGAATACATTCTTATAGTTCCTATTAATAATCGAAGAGTCATACTCGATGGAAAAACAAAACTTGAGTCTATAGAAGAGGTGTAAACATCTAATTATATGGCTGGTTAATAAAATCAAGTAAGTTGTCATTTCTGTATCAGGAATCCAGGTATTCAGCCTTCCAATAAACAAATATAAGTGTCACATAGAATGTTCATTGACCTTTTTGCTTATTTTCAGAAATATACCGATTCAATAGTAATAAGAAGACGAAGATTATTAGAACTGTTATATATTAGCGCAATACATTTCGAACAATCTGATTACACATGCACTTGTTCAGAACATTTGTTTAAGTAAATAAAAGGTCAACTAGACTAGAAATGGGGGGTAGGAGGGTGGCAAGGATAATAATAAGAGTAATAAAAATAATGTGATCACAATTTGAAACCTAATCATCTGGATAATAAGTCAATATTACCAGGGTAGGTTTAAGGTGGGAACAAACTTTTTTTGAATACACACAGGGGGGTTTGAATTTTCGTATGGCTAAGGCTTCAATAAACTTTAGTATACGTTCTTTTACACTTTTATACAACACTAAAAAAGCCTGGTTAAGATCAATCTTATGACGTGTTTCGATTATATGTTTAGCAATAGAGAATGATGGATGTTTATCCTCTGCTTTTATTGGGTCATAATCAAGTGATCAGATTGTTCGAAATGTATTGCGCTAATATATCATCACATAGTTCTGATAATCTTCGTCTTCTCATTACATTATCGAAATTTATCAAATGGGACTGACTGTTTTAAACAGTAATAGTTGGTTGTATGTCTCTCTGTAATTGTAAACATATCAGTTTTTTCTTGTACACACAAAACAATTTCTCATTCAACTTCAGCACCTAGTTTAATTACACTATTTTTTCCTGTTTTTTTTTCCTTTTACATCTATAGGCAATTGGATCATCATCAAATGGTGGTGTACAACCATTAGAATCACCTGGTAGTTGTTTACAACATTTTCGTGCTTTACCATTTATTGAATGTAATAATCATGATGGAAATTGTTTTCATTGGCAAGATGGACGATCTTATTGGATGTCTAGTATTAGACAAAATGAACAATTTATTAAACCAATTGGTACTACATATAAAACAGAGACAGGTATCTTACAACATGTTAGTCGTTGTAGTGTATGTCGACGTGCAATGGAATCATTATTACGTTAAAAATTCAAATGATTAGTAGAAATATAATGAATTCTTATTATTATTACTGTTACTATTATAATTATGATTATTATTATGATGATGATTCAATGTTCCTTTCAGATTTTATCTTTAAGAATAAAACACAAAACAAATGAATTACTCTTCTCCTCTTTTTTTTCATTTCTTTAATGAGAAACATAAATCCACATAAACCGACATACATTCACACACACACACACCAAGAGGTTGTCAACTTGTATTATTTACCTTTTTTTCTAAAAAAAATGTATACGGTAAAATTTCACTAGAAATATTACATTACCATATAGGTTATTGTTGTATGATGAAGAAATATATATTGAATAAATCTTATGGATACATTAGATGTTTAACTAAAGTTCTAATGTATTAGTATAATAATTGTTATTATTATTATTATTATTATTATTATTACTAATACTATCACTATTTTAGACAATTATTATTTTTCAAATTTTTGATCAATGCCAAATCGATAAATCTCTCTCTCTCTCTTTCACTATATGTATCCATGAGTATATATATATATATCCAAATTACTAGAACTGATCAATATTGATTATTCTCGTTATCATTATTATTACTAATTATTATTATTATTACCATTATTATTATTGTTCGGATAGTTATATATTTTTTAATATACATACATATATATAGGCTTTTATCTTTTCATTCAATGTTCAATTATTATCTCCTTAAGTAAAATTACAAAATGAATTAGATTTAAAAAGGAAAAGTAACTGACATTTTCACAAACAAACAAACAAGTAAACAAAGTGAATTAAAAGTTAAATCACTAGAAATGAGAGAGAAAAAAAACTTTTTTTTTTGAAAACAATTTTTAACAATCAATTATATTTTCTTTGTTTCTGTGTGTTAATTTTTTTTTTGTATTTTTCAGGAAGTTTGCATTTCACTTTGTATGATTGATTGATTGATTGATTGATTAATTGATTGATCCGTTTTATTTTCTTCAAAAGTTGATGCCAAAAAAGAACACACAACAACAACGACAACACACATACCCACATAGCAACAAAAGAATAGGAATTTTTAAACAAAATTTATTCAATATACATATTTAAAAACAAAATATTTTAATCATATATACTTATATATATATATATATATATATATATATATATATATATATATATATATATATATATATATATATATATATATATATATATATATTTATATTTATATTTATTTACTTTACAGTGAGCTTATGTGAATAATTACGATGATGGTTTCATCAATGTTTTGGTTATTATTGTTGTTATTAGCAAAATCGAAATTACTTTTCTTGTTATTTATTGCTTTCGTCCTCTTTTTTTTTCTACTCAATAAGGGTAATTGTTGGTTATTTAAAGAAAAAAATGACTATTTTTATTTCTTTCTTCTCATCATACTAGACAGTGTCAAGATATTACTTATCACAAGAAAATGTAGAATTCCTTTATATATATTATTTAGACAGTTCACATTGAAAGGAAAGATGGATGGTGGCTAACAGTGGAATCCAGGACACGCGTTTTGTCTCATTTGGGATTCGTCAGATGGATGTACCTTATAGTGCATGCATATATGCCAATAAGTGACTGACCAATTGCAATCTTAAACATATGTCCTGGGTTTGAATATCGTAGGGAGCAGGATCGAGGATACGCACTGTTAAGAAGTCCCACAGTAGGACGAAATGGCCGTCCAGTGCTTCCAGGTTTTCCATGGTGGTCTAGCTTCAATAGACTCATGATTTCAACTATTAAAATTACTATAATCTCCACAAAAATCCTTCTGAGAATTATAATTTCACATTAACTCAAAAAAGCGATTCATGATATATTTGATTATATTCGAATGTTAAGGGAAACGTGTAAAACTCGTAGAATGACCATTGAACAGATGAGAGTAACCTGTAAAGTGACCTATTACTTACTTACGCCTGTTGCTCCTCATGAAGGAGAATAGGCTGCTCACCAGCATTCTCCATTTAACCCTGTCCTTGGAAATCCTTTCGAACTCTTTCCAGTTCTTATCCATCCTTTCCATGTCTGCTTCTACTTCCCGACGTAATATGTTCTTTGGCCTTCCCCTTTTCCGCCTTCCTTCAGGATTCCAAGTTAGGGCTTTCCTCGTGATGCAGTTTGACGATTTGCATAGTATATGTCCTATCAATTTCCATCGTCTTTTCCTAATTCCTTCTTCAGCTGGAAGCTGATTTGTTCTCTCCAAGAGAAGGCTGTTGCTGATGGTATCCGGCCAATGGATGTTGAGTATCTTGCGTAGACAGCTATTAATAATTATTTGCACCTTCTTGATGATGGTTGTAGTAGTTCTCCAAGTTTCATCTCCGTACAGTAGAACTGCCGTGACATTCGTATTGAAGGTTCTCACTTTGATATTGGTTGAAAGTTGTTTTGAGTTCCATATGTTCTTCAATTGTAGGAATGCGGCCCTTGCTCTGCCAATCATCGCCTTTACATCTGCATCTGAACCTCCTTGTTCATCGATTATGCTTCTCAGGTATGCGAAGGATTCTATATCTTCCAGAGTTTCTCCATCAAGAGTGATTAGCTTGCTGTTCTCCGTGTTGAATTTGAGGACCTTGGTTTTCCCCTTGTGTATGTTGAGGCCTACTGATGCACAGACTGCTGCTACACTGGCTGTCTTTATCTGCATTTGTTCGTGTGTATGCGATAGGAGGGCCGGATCATCTGAGAAGTCTAAAGCGTCTAATTGATTCTGAGCTGCCCATTATATTTCTTGTTTTCCCTCAGATATCGAGGTCTTCATAATCCAGTCGACCACCAGAAGAAAGAGGAAGGGAGAGAGTATACAGCCTTGGCTGACTACGGTCCTTAGTTGGAATGCTTCTGTCAGCTGTCCTCCATCCACGACCTTGCACTGTAGTCCATCGTATGAGTTCCAGATAGTATATATATATATATATATATATATATATATATATATATATATATATAGAGAGAGAGAGAGAGAGAGAGAGGAAAAGGGAGAGGGAGTGAGTGAATGAGCGAGAGAGACGACGACAAATCCAAGCATTTTTCGAACTCCTTGATAATTCAATTTCATTTTCTATTGTAGCCCTAACTATTCCAAAAGATAATTTAACAAGAAAGATATTTTAGCAGAGACCAAAACAGTTTAATTGAAGCGAACAACATTTATGTGTAAACATATTTATTTTCCCGTTTGATTCAAGTGTACATAGGTCAGTACACCTTAAATGACCTTAAAAATCAGGCGGGACAATTCAAGATCAACTGGCCAATACGGAACCAATACCTCGAATTGTAATAAAAATGAGGAATGACTAAGGTAGGGAGTTAAACTTCCACAACAACACATTTCAAACCCATGTAAACCGTAACTCTTGCTATTGTATTAAAAAGATAAATATGATAACTAACACTAGTAACAAATGTAGAAAACGATACCAAGCAGACGTAATGATTTTCTTTCATTTAAATGATAGACCACTGAAAGCTATTAGAAAGAAGCAAATACGCAACTCAGTAATTTATTCTATTGTTAGCTAATACAGTTAAATTTATTGATTTTATTAAGTATACTCATATATTAAATTATTGATCATTTAGTGTTAAATACTATCACTCCGATACATTTAACTTTAATACTTGACCACATCATAAAATTAGATATAAAGCATAGCAACTAATGATGTGGTGCATAATAAAACCCTTCATATACAGTTGTGACTTTTTCCTTACATTGATCCGTATCAATGGCAGGTGACCAGTTTTGCATACCGGATGTAATAAGTAGCTATACAGAGTACTTTATCAAGATACAACAAAATGATAATCAGAATATATGAAAACCAGTTGAATATCAAAATCTATTAGAGTTTGGATGAAATTTACAAGTTCAATGAAGCATTGATTAAGTCCACGTGCATAAATCAGTATAACATAGTAAGATTAACATTCTAATCAAGACAGTAATGCAGACAAATTAAGTGTAATATTAAAATTCGACCAGAGTAAAAAGAACAAACGTTGGAGGTTATATGATTAACACGAAAATTAAGCGTTTGCGCGCGGAACTGAAGGTCTTGGGTCCGAATCTCGTGTATGGTATCGTGGATGAGGAGGAGTTCAATACTAAGACGGAGCGGCCATCCACTGGTTTCAGGTTTTCAGTGGTGGTCTAACATTGATCGATTTATGATCTCAGTCAAAACAGTCATCTAAAATTACTTAAAATTTATTTACATTCCTTATGTTTATCCATTACAACCACAGCAAAGCCTTTATCAGATTTAAAGATGACAATATTGTCATCATGGATTGAATTGAATTGGGCTCCTTGATGATCTCATGAAAGAGAGAATTCTCTATTGTAAAATACGTGTAGTCACGAAATAATTTATTATGCTGAAGAGTACAGATTTTAACCAACCATGTTTTTCATCATCTATTACGAATTCTCAAATTTGTTTTCTGTATCGATTTCATTGGTGTATTTGATTGAAATATGAACATTCAAATCAAGGGATATTACTTCTATATCGAGTTGATGTCAATTCATGCATGATATATTACATAGATACTTTCCATAATCTTAAAGAATATTTTTATACAGTTGTAAGCAATTGTTATTAAGATGGTAAAAAAAATAGTTTTTGTTATGATTTTAAACTATACAAAGATATTTCTACTGCTCTTTGTACATGATATGACAAGATTTATTTATTTATTTTATTTGAACACATAAATATTGGTACAAGAGGGCACCAAATCTATATGCGCCACACTTTTGTGTGTGGGCTGTGATACTGACCGGGTGTTCAGACCGAAACAGGTGGTTTTCTCAGGGGGCCATACCCGGATCCTTTAACCTAAAGGTCTGACCCACAAAGCAGTGGAGCATCGTTAGGAGTATCAATCCCGTGGTAACCGGTGACCAACGATTGGTTCATACGCCATTTATTCCTTTAGCATACTGGAGCTCATGTGCACCATTGGTTTAGGATTCGGTTACAGCGCCAGACATTCGCTTTTCGTCCTCTCATTTTCGTAAACAACAGTAATGCCACGAGAAGACAGTGAGTAGGACTTCCTTGACAGAGGCTGTATACTCGTGGCCATGTGAGAGCATTTCGAGAGGGAGAATGGACCGTCCTGACTCTCGGCCGTACCAGGGCATTTGGGGGCATGACAAAACTAAAAAGTTATTTTTCTGATTCTTACCAATTTGTCACTACAATGTACTTTTCACTTATTAAATGACGTTTATATTTTAGTTTAATGCAAAACACTTAAAGCTACTATTTTTTTTTCATTTCTGTTTGTCTCGTATTGTACTTTTACCAAATTTTAAAGAAACTAATTTAAAAAGGACTATAAAAAGAGAATGTTTATCTTTAAACTTAGTCATATAACAGCTATATATACTGACCTTTATCATATGACTGTGTTGACTTAAAATGGTCATATGATTCTTGGAATGAACTTTCTATAGTTTCTTTCAAGAAGTATTTATATTTTGGAAAATAATTTGCTTTAGTATTAGTAGGGATTTTGTGGATATTGTAGTAATTTTAGTAGTCGAGATAATGAGTCAATTGAGTCTAGACCACTATGGAAAACCTGGAAGCATTTGACGCCCGGTTCATCCTATTGTGAGATTCCTCATCAGTGCTCATCCATGATCCCCCGCGGAATTCGAACCCAGGACCTGTTGGTCTTATGAGCAAATAATTAACCTCCAGAGCGCTAAGCCGACATCCAACGGTCTAGAGGTTAGGCGTTCGCACACGAGACTGATATGTACTAGGTTCAAATTTCGTGTGTGATCGTGGATGTGCACTGCTGAGGAGTCCCGCAATAGGAAGAAATGGTGAAAATAAATCATTACAATAATCGTTTTAGTATATCACAAATGATTGAAGTTGGAAATGTGCATCATTCGACTAAAACTCAGTAGTTCAATGTTTAAGTATTAATCGTAAAACCGAAAAAGCCTTGGTTTCGATTTATTGAAGGATTGTGGATCGACGGTGTAGTGACACATCATATTAAGGCAAAATAACTATCTAGTGGTACTGATTTTCGATAGTATTCTTGTTGATTTTGAACAATATAGAAAATTCCTCACATGTACAAAACATTAATAAATAACATACTTTTATGAATATTATAAACACAACTGGTAAATGATCGTAAGTTGTATTGATTACTGATTGATCTCAATTTAAGTACTAGTGAAAACCAGGAGGCTCAAGACATATCGTTAGTGAAAATGTTGTCCCAAGGGACATTAGATAATTGTCACTTCATATCGCATACTGATTTCAGATGAAACTGTATGACTGGATATTGACCAAGTGGTTTTAGTGGTCAAATTTTCGCCACGTGACACATAGGTCCTAAGTTTGATGCCTGGAGAGTTGCGTGTACTCGCTGCTAAGGACGAAACCAATATTCACTGATCCTTGGTCCTCATTCATATTCCAAATGAGATCAATCTATGATTCATACAATCTATAAATCATACCAATCTTTATTAAACCTCTTTTACCAAATAACCATTTTGTCAGTTATACAAAGCTATATTGAATACTAGGCGAAAAACATCATTCCACATAAAACAACAGAAAGTATTTAAACTAAACTTCTACATAGTTATATGAAAATGTCTATCATTTATTAAAATGAGTGTAAATTATCATTAAGAGATTGATTGGAATGTAAAGTTGAAGTCATTCAGATTAATTAATTAGATACAATTCTATCTTTTGATGTATTTCTTTCACTCTGTACCAAATTTTACAGACACAAATCTACAAAAGCTATGAATAGTGTATACGTTATCTTTGAATTTAATAATGTGACGGTTGACTTTTGAGATTTATCACATGACTGTTTATTTACTTATGATAGTCACATATTTAGTATGAGAACGGGTTTTGTGGAGACTGTCCTATTGGACGAAACGGCCGTCCATTTCTTCCAGGTTTTCCATGGTGGTCCAGCTTCAACTGACTCATGATTTCAACTGTTTAACATATTTAGTTATTTTTACGTAATGCTTATATAGAGTTCAACTTGGTTTAATGAAAAAACTCATTTATTTAAGGAATTCACTTACTTTATTGAGATCATGAATAGATTAATATTAGAATACTATCAAAAACCTGGAATCACTAAATGGCCATTTCGTTCTAGTATAGGACTCTTCAGTAGTGCTTTCTCAATTCTGAAATTTATTGAGTCATTTAATCTGGATCAATACTTCAACTGAAACCAGATTTATTTCACAGGTCCTGGGTTCGAATCGGGATCGTGGATGCACACTGCTGAAGAGTCACATAATAAGACAAAACAGCCGTCCAGTGCTTCTAGGTTTTCCATGATGGTCTAGAATTTAATTGACTCATGAATTCAACTATCAAATAAAATTGACAATAAAGTCAAATTGTCAACTCTCTCGATGGAAGGCACTTTTGATTTCTAAAATTGTTCAGTATTCCATTAATTTAAAAATGTTATGAAAAATCAAACATGTCACTCAGTAATTAGATCATATTTGTTAATTGAAACAGATTAACCTATTTGAGTTAGTAGTTGTGTACAGCCATTATGCTGCTGATTAATTTATGTCAACTACTGTTCAGTTCAATCTATTCACAATATTGGCTATTGATCGGATCAATAAATGTAATATAACTTCTGTGTGGTAGAGATACATTTTCGATTTATTCATGATCGTCGTATGTAGTCCTTTTTCCCATGCATCAATATTATCAATATTAGTTAATTTATAACACCTAGTAAATAACTAGATTTCCGCAGTTGTAATAAATCCACATAACAGTTTTCTATCAATTAACAGTTGAATAATCGAGATATTGTCAGCCTCCTTGAATATCTGGGCTAACTGTTCCTTCCATCTAGATATTTCAATAAGTTATCAGATTTCTGTTTGCTTTACCACATTATTGTGTCTATTAATCAGATGACATATTCAGGAATGTTTGTGAAAAGTTTACGACCTTCCTCTATACAAGTTACAAAACAATACTATCAGAGACATCATGGGGACTGGTAAAATATGTATTGAAAACAATGAACATTATTCAGTTGTCGATTCCTGAACTGTTAGCATCTAACTGGTGATCACTCAATATTTAACGTCAGGATAGATCAATAAATATGAGAAAAGGAAACTTGTTGAAATACTTTGTGCTGAGAATTTTATGTTGTACCAAATATATAATATTGAATAAAGCTATTATTATTAATAATAAACATTTCAGCCAGTGAATAACTGATGAATATAATGAGATCAGCTCTCTATAGATGTGTAGTATGTCATAACGTAACACACACAATCGTCTGTATAGTTTAAAATAAAATTTACAACCTAATAGTAAAATCAAACCAAATTGACAACGGTGTTATAACATAGTGAACCTTTAACAAAATTAAATGAGTACCATACAGTTAAAATGGATGATGCTAGAGGGGTTTGTGTAGATTGTTAGATTTTCACTGTTTATCCAACCAAGATCAGTAGATAATATAAACTATGCAATGACTATAAAGTTTAACAGTCTCATATGAATACAGTGAATGCTGTTAGAGGTATGAGGACGGTTATCGCTTCCCGGTTGCCCACACCGTAGAAGGGTTCTTATGCAGGTACCTGAAAAGGACATTAGATTAGAGCTGGTCTTTGTGACCTGAGAGTCTGATCGCAATGCCCACGAAACAACTGCTTGAGGTCGGTCACACATAACCATTTTGTAAGTAATTTTCGTGTTAGCTCTGTACTTGTTGAGTACCTTATCACCGGAGACGGATATCCGTGAGATAAGGCGATGTGTGCATTCTTAGGGTCGACCTTTTCTGACCTTACCCCCTCCTTGCGGATAGTCAGTATCTCTGTGATGCTGGTTGTCTGAAATAAACACCTTACTACCGTCACACTTCTGTACAGTCAGTAGTATGACTTCGCCTTCGAACCTTGGGTTTGCTGCTTTTAGTTTTACCGTTCTTCAACTAACCTGTCTGGCTTGGTAGGACCTTGAGGAACGATGGTTCCAGTCAGTATACCTCAATTGGTTCATCACGATAGGAAAGCTCGACCACCACGTCAAGGGTTGACTGACTGACGTAACAATCTTATTAATGTCACAATTTCTAATTATTGAATCGAATCAATAAACTACCCATAATATACAACTTTAATTTAAAATAGTGAATCAAGGAATAGAAAATTAATTAGATCAAAATGAATTATCAGTTTTTTGTTTACCATCTAGAGAAATAAACTAAACTTCAAATGTGTAAAAAAAAGAAAAAGAAAAACAGTAACAACTTTCATTGGGTCTCTATTTTATGGAAAATTAATGTTAATGAGATAACAACATCCGATACATGTACGCATAATAATACGTAAGCAAACGTAAATACACAATACAATAATAAGATAAGACTGATTAATTGTAGTACCATTAATTATGTGGTACTTTATTAACTTTGTAATTAATTACTTTAAACATAATTACTTATAAGATTAATGATGTGATATATATTTTATGTTTAATTCTTAATTAAATCAGAAAAGGTTTTTGTGGATATTATAGTAAGTTAATAGTTAAATTCATAAGTTAATTGAAACTAAACCATCATGAAAAGCCTAGAAATACTGAACGGTAGTTTCGTCCTATCGTAGACCTCCTCAGCAAGCAGTGCACATTCACGATCTTGCCCGCGGGATTCGGACCCAGTACATATCGGTCTCGTGCACATATGCTTAACCTCTAGACCACTGAACCGGTATCTAACGGTGATTTTAAGCCACACGTCCACCATTATTTTCAGTGAGTTACTCTCTCACAAAAGACCTGTTTGAATTCCACCGGTTAAAAATCCTCACTAGAACTCCACGAAATACCTCTTGAAGTCAGTCACTAGTGAACATATGCTGATTAATATCAGAACGGGGTTTTTGTGAATATTATAGTAATTTAACAATTGTGATCATGAGTCTTATATGAAATAAACAAAATACATTTAAATGAACAGTGTTAAAATGGCTTACAAGATTATTAATATGATTATTAATTTTCTAATCTTCTAATGATGAATGTAACATTGTTTTTAGGATTAGTACTTTGTAGTTATGATTAGAAAAATGTCTGTAAATGTTAGGATAAAAAAAAGATTGTCTATGCTTACATCATAAGTTTGGCACCAATATTGTTTGTTAGGCCGATGTTTTATACATTTAAAACCAGTTACAACAAATAATCTTATATCTGAAGGGTTTTGTAGAGATTGGTTTAACGTAAAGGTAATATTGTTGTAGTATTCACTAATTGATTGAAGTTGACACTGGTCCAGTAATTTTTATGTGTAAGAGTTCATTATGAGACTTGAAGATCTTAAGTTTAATCGTCGATTTCATCTTGAGTACACACTAGAAACAATAGTAAATAATACTCCTTGAAGATGAATCTCATTTAAAGTATCATTGAAGATTATATGAAAGCAAATAACGGGAATTAATCTATGAAGAGTAGCATTAAAAAATTAAATTAATCTCCACAAAATCCCTTCAGTGAAACTAAAATAATCATCCTGCGACTCAAGCCCAACGCATGTCCTTGATTCTACAACTAGCCATCATCCATTTCTGCTTAAAATGTTTGTGACTAACTGGCAATGTCGAGGCAATCATCACGGGATGTATATATTAATCGCAGTCCTAACACATCAATAGGAAGATTCAAACAACCAATCAAAATGAAGCAAGTTTAATTGTCGAATTGATACTCATGGAGATTCATAGTACTTCATCAAAACACATTTATCATCAACAATCACGAGAGAACTTTTACATGACTCTATATTATCGTATATGACCCATAGTTGGTTATTTCTTAGAATACCTGTAAGGCTACAGGCCGTGGTTATTCCATCTTTTACCCAGGCAGCATGTCACCGGAAGAAAATCAAAAATACAAACCAATACAAACTCTGATATATGGAAAGATCGATATTGGAATATATTCAGTAGAAAAGTATTAATAAAATATGACTTCAAGCCAGGGAAGTATTGTTGTCAGGTACAAATAACTCCCTATTAGTTTGGGTCTGGAGTTCCTGGTTTCAATCTCTGATGGGATTATAGATGGCTGATCCTCACGAGACTTCTACTAGGTTTGAACAACTGTTTGTTGCTTTCCATTTTCCAGGATCACCACATTGTAATGTAACCTAATGGTATCTGTAAACTCTGTTCATAGAGTAAGTTACTAATTAATCAATGCCAAGTTATACTTGGTTGAATTTGTTCAAAAACTGACCACGAATCAACGTTAATTCACCCTGAAAATTCAGTGTGTTGAGATTTAGTTTGATATACATTTGATACATATTGATCGCTAATTTTTCACCTTGGTTTTTTTTATTTAAGTTGAGCTATGTCAGTCAGTCAGAATACATATTAACTAATATCTACAGAAATTTAACTCCATCAAATGCATTTTTTACTGTATCACGCTTTAAGCCATATTTTTAATATCACAGGTGTACTGATTGTTGTGACTTTATGGCCTGTTAGTTATTACATAATCTTATTCTCTCTTATACTGTACTTAACCAATGACCTCCGACCGGCTTGATCAGCCTAGAGTCCTATTGGTCCCTTGCTCGCCTAGCCCGTCCAGCTGAGTCCAGAATGCCAATAACAGCCTCCACTGTGCTAATCATTTATTTCATACATACTGGGTTTATATACCAAACAAACAGACCGCAACGCACCATAAAATAGGAAATAACATTCATACACAAATAAGCCAAGTGGCTGTGAACTTGGAAGACAGTAATTAGTAAATTGAATATAACTTAAGAAAAGTAAATCGTACAATAATAATCTGTAGGTCAAAACGAAGCTGATAATAAGGGGAATATAGATATACACAATCTAATTACTGAATAGTTATATAATAGGAATATATAGATAATATTAATCCATTAATATGTCTTAGACGTTACTCGTAATGTAATCTTCACTAGGATATAACACTGATACTTCATGGTTCACTAGTGTGATGTATATAAAATTGAGTTCAAGGAACCAAAAACTAAATCAGGTTTTCTTTTAAATACTGAATTCTTATGGTACAGGAGATATAGATCATAGTAGTTGTTATTGGTTATACGTAAGGATCATATACGCTCCTAAGTTATTTAATTTCAGCTTCAGTTAATTCACTATGAAATGAATTATGACTGAATATTGACAGTTCACTGAAATCTATCTACAACATTCACAATTTTACATTTTAGAGTATACCATAAAAAATATCTTCAAGTTTACTGGTTGTTTAGGTCTGATGTAATGAGATTATAACATGAAAAAAGTTAAAAGAGAAACACTAATTGTACTTAATAGTTGCTTCCTAACATAATTTTAGTCTCAACAGGAATGCTATAAAGAATTGTTCTAACAACAGTTGATTCCAATTATTATGACGAAAGTTTATCACCAACTAATATTAACTGGCGTTTATGTCTGAAACTCCTCAATAGTGTACACCAACAATGCTATCCGAGATTGATGAAACGGTTATTTATTGATTAAGACTTTCAACTATCAACTAATAAGCTGCCAGTTAGTATTCTGGATTATCAACTTCACTTTGATTAGACGAGTCGTACCACTAGCTTCACATACATAAAGTACGATTCAAAATCAACTATACTAACTTGTCTTCGAATAAACCAGATTCATATTTCAGGATAAGCACAATATCTTTAGAATTATTAGTTGAAAATTGCTCAAAATTAGAACTCAATTATTGTCCAGTGCTTTCTGACTCCTAATGGGTTGAATAATAATGACTGTACTTGATGACAATACTAAATTTAAACTGAACAATGTTAGAGACGTAAGAATAGTTGAAAATAAACACTAGATCTAGGTTCAACGCGATCTATTACTAGTCAACAAAACGTTACTGCAATCTTGAAGGAACAGATTCTCCCTAAAGGATTCAAGTCTTGCTCACTCACTTTCATAGTCTAAGGCATTACCACTTGGTTTTTCTCGTCATAGATGAATGAGATATTTGAATGATCACCAACTAGGGGCAAATATCATGTTTATCTAGTCACCCACAGTCATCTCAGCCATAATAACAAAATCATTATTATAAGTATTATGAACAAAGAATGAAAACATTCGTGCACGAGATCGAAGGTCCTGTGTTCGAGTCCCGCCTTCATGATCATTATTAGGTACTGTTGAGAAAATCAAAACTGGGATAAAACGGCCGTCCATCACTTCTAACTTAGATCGACTAGAGATTTTAACTGTGAAAGAATCTACTAGTCATTAATATAAAATTAAATTATATGTCAATCACAACTGGTCAAACATTTGATCACTCATAATCAATGCATAACAAATGACGTTGTCAATAGTGATATACTGAGTGAAAAGTAAATATATATGAACGGCTAAAGCTATTCTTATGATTGATCGATTGATTATATGAATAAATAAATGAATAGTGGGTATTCATATATAAATTTGAGATTTGCTTGTGTACATGTGTGTGTATATTTATGTGTATGTGTACATGTATTGTGTTTCTATGCTCGACAAAGTAATATATTTTTGAGATCATTATTACATGACAGTATTTAATTGCATCATCTAAGATGAACTAATTGACTAATCATTGATCAACATTCCTTATAAAACAACTGTATACTTGTGTGCGTGTGTGTGTGCTCGTTTGTTTGTTGTTTATGTTATGTATAATAAGCTATTGTCTTCTTTGATTGTCTCTATAGCTTTCATATAGGTAGATATATGATTGTTCTATTTATGCTACTGTAACCATATATATAACTCACCAATATTTTGGATTGAATAACAGGATATACACACATATCTACATCAGTTTATTCATCACTAACGAGAAACACAACTTACATTTGTCAAAGTAATTATGAGTCATGGGTAAAAGTTGATTCTTAGAAGAAAAAAATAAAAACCTATTGTCTGAATAGATGCTTAAGTTACGAGCATTAGTAAATTACATTTTAGAGTCGAATGTCTAACATAAAGTATCCAGTACTAGGCTAAGATGAATAGTGGCTAGCAGTGGAATTCAGGACGTGCATTTTATCCTATTTGGGATTCGTCATCTCGATGTACTTGCATTCCAGAGTTGATGTTCACTTCAAGACTAGAACCCAGTACTGTTCGCTTCAAATGCCACTTAACTGGATTCCACTGCTAGCCGTTATTCATCTTTGCTTAAAAAGCATATGACTTAAGGCTATATCGAGGCAATCCACACAGGATGTACATATGCCAACATGAGACTGATCAATTGTAGTCATAACTAACAACGGGAAGATACAAGTAAAGCAATACGATGTGAATTTATCCAGTACTAGGTTGTTTTAAGATTATTCAGTTGAAATCAGTTGGTAGTGATAATTACCTTCGTAATCTACAAAAAAAAAAAACACTTTAAAAAAATCAGAAAGCAATTGAATAAACATTAGTGATTAGTTTCGCACTTCTACATAGAATATTTGACGTATAGGTTAACATTATCTGGAGTAAGGCAATCATCCGCTGATAACAATATAAATGAGTGGTTTAAATTTATCATTTGGACTTGTCCCCCACTACAACGAGGAATTTTTCAGAACTTGGCCCATTGCACTCCTCATACCTATCGCTCCATAATATTTATAGTTCTTATTAGAATGGGGGTTCGTGGAGATTGCGTTAATTTTAATTGATTCAGTTCATGAGTCAATCTAAGTTAAACGTGCATTGGAAACCTGAGAGCACTGGACACCCGTTTCGTCCTATTGTGGGACTCCTCAGAAGTGCGCATCCACGATCCTGCATACAGGACTCGAACCCAAGACCCTTGGTCATGCGCGCAAACTCTTAACAATGAAATGATCAGTTATTACTTTTTGGGATATAAAAGACAATTTGTGCAGTAATTACTTATCTAACAGCAACGAGTTCTAGTAATCACTAGTTTTAAATCAAATTCTAAATATGCTTTTGCAGCCACAGATAATTTTGGTCCTCAGAATACTATATATTTGTATACTTGGTAAAGAAAGTATCCAGCTAGATATATTGAGCACGTATTTCTATGACACTTATAACAATATTTATGGTCATACTCTCAAAAGTTAACGATTTCAGTTCGAATGTAGGACAAATTAATTGCAGAGGTGTTAGTAATCCATCTTTTCAAACCTGAATTCTGTATCCAAATGAGACATCGTAAAATCTGTTATTCTTCCACAGTATTAACACTTAATTTTCATAAGCAGTAATTTGACATGTTTTACATTCTTCTAATGTTTTTTAATCTTCTTTGATTGAGATCATGAATCGATTGATGTTAGACCACCATTGAAAACCTGGAAGCACTAGACGGCCGTTTGGTCCTATTATGGGACTCCTCAGCAGTGCGCATTCACGATCCCGCCGACGAGATTCGAACCCAGGGCATTCGCTCTCGCGCGCGAACACTTAACCTACTGGACCATTAAGCCGGCATCCAATGTTGTTAATATCTAACCTCAACTAATCCACGAAGTTGCGCGACCATCTTCCATTGTACTGAGATAGACACCTGTTTCTACCCGACACGGATTAGCTCCACTGATCACAGCTTCTCACCGGAATACCTAGAATTTTCTCACAAAGCTAGTCACAATTTTTTAATCTTCTTAGTTTTGATTATTCGTTATTATCATCTTCACGTTTCTTCGATTTACTCATCATCATTCTCATACTCATTAAGTGGACATTTATTCTTTGCAAATTTGATTTCATCTTATTATCTCTCTTTAATTCTTGATTATTAACCACCTTTCTTTGACACATGATATGATGTTATCATCATCTTATTTTCAACAGATGATTGTACAGCTTGAATAAATGATATCTTCAAGGAGAAAATGATGTTCGCTGAGTGGTCTTTAGTTCTTTCTCGGTGGCATCCTCGGTAACTTTTTTTTGGTTGAAAACTTTCAAGAATTCAGATACAGTTAAAGAATTCGGTAGGTTTTGGGATTATACTGTGAAGGTTTATGTAGCGAATATTAGGATTAAGTTCTTGAAAACCTTCAAACCATGAACTTGATCACAAATTGATTAAAGCTGGAAATTTAAATCATTAAATCTGGCACCACGGATTAAAACTTGTATGCTGTGAAATCTGGAAACTATTAGTTCCATCCTGTATGCTTGGAATTATACTGATAGGTACTACTAAACGATACTAGTATAACCAGTGTGTTCTTTGGTCTTCCTCTTCTATGCTTCCCTTCACGATTACAAGTTAGTGATTACCTCGTGATGCAGTTTGGTGACTCCCATAATGTATCACCTATCCACCTCCATCGTCTTTTTCTAATTTTCTCTTCATCTAAATGCTGGTTTGTTCTCTCTCACAGTACCTTGTTGTCGATGGTATCCCACCAATGGACATTCAGTATCTTGTGCAGACAATTGTAGTAGTTCTCCAAGTTTCAGCTCCATACAATAAGACTGTCTTGACGTTCGTATTGAAGATTCTGACATTGATATTGATTGAGAGTTTTTTTTGAGTTCCATATGTTCTTCAGTTGTAGGAATGCTGTCCTTGTTTTGCTAATCCTTGCCTTTACGTCAGCGTCCGATCCTCCTTTTTCATCAGTGATCCCTCTCAGGTACATGAAAGATTCCAAATGTTTCACAGTTTCGCCAACAAGTGTCAGCGGTTTGGTATTATCCATATCAACTACCTAATTCTTAATATACAGGTGCTTAAAAAAGTGGATTGTACAACTTTAAACATCAACAACTTATTATATACATATGATAAAGACCATTGGATATTCAGATATAATAATATTGTATTATGTACTGAGCTTGTTTAATATTTTTCTATATTTAACGTATTATGTTTAACCCATGTGACTATTAAGTACACTTGCCTTTACGTAAATCCATCTAATAATGATTTATTATTATTCTAATGTATATATCAGCAGTGCTTTTTTTATGTACATAATATCAACAAGCGCATTAGTACATTTGAAAACCCCCTACTGTTTGTGAAATTGGTATAAAATGTTTTACTTAATTATGATATCAATCAAATAACCACATGCTTTTGTAAAACGAATAATTATAAATTATGATAGATAACGAATGTTTTTACAGTATAAGAGTAAATAGAAGAAAGTGTAATATTCTATGTTAATGATATTCCTTAAGTAGAACAAAGTGTAATGATTAATATATAAGAAGGTGATTAATAGAACGTCAAGTTCCAGTCTTCTGAAATTTTTTTGAAACTGCTACTATCAGGCATCAAAAACCTGATTTATGCGCGCAAAAGTAGATGATGCTTTATTATTTGGACATATGAATAAGTCCAACTAGGTCTGTTGTGAGATATCAACTCACTGAAGACAATGGTGTACGGTGGTGCAACTTCGTGGATTAATTGAAGTTAGACATTAACACCGTCGGATGCCGACCGGCTCAGTGATCTAGTTGGTTAGGCGCCTGGCGCGAGACTGATAGGTCCTGGGTTCAAATCTCGCGGGTTTCGGGAACGTCGATTCACTGCTGAGGAGTCCAATACTAGGATGAAACGGCCTTCCAGTGCTTCGAGGTTTTCCATGGTGGTCTAGCTTCAATTGATTCATGGTTTCAATCAGTGAAATATAAATATGGTACAAAGGAGCACTAAATACATATGTGTCACGAAATAACAATGAAGTTGTGAAGAGATAGAGAATGTTAAGTGCGCGTAATAAAAAGGTTAACATCAACGAATAGAAATTAGTCTATGAGACTGAAATAATAATATCAGTGATAATAATAATGGAAGAAGTAGTTCAGTTAACAAAAATAAAATCAGAAAGAATTCTTCCAGTCAAAGAAGTTACGTTTGTATTTTTTTTATGAAGAAAGCAAAATAAAGTTAGAGCAGAATCGCCAGTAGATTCTATTCTGAAGCATATCTGATAACGTATCTAGCCACTGTGTTACACCATCTCTAGGACCCTAACCATGGAGTTGTGAAGGACTTACAGAAGCCAGTTCTGTACATCTTCCCTTCATACGACGACACCATGTCATTCACTGACCACCTCTCCGCTTTTCCAACCGGTCCTAACATCGACAAATAATGAATGAAATAGAATTTGCTGAAATCACATCTGGAAAACTTGTCCAAGCCACTGAAGTTTATGTTTCAAGATGGTGACGCGAATCGTAGTCGCTGCTCCCAAACGCACGATGTCGAATCTCTGTATTACTAACATGGTATTGCCAGTTAGTGTCAGCAATTCTTAGGAGTTAACAGTAATCAAACACAGAGAGTCATCTAACATCCTCCACTCGAAGAGGTTAGGTTTCACAAGCATAGAGCAAAACTGCTTCAGTGAGAAATATTCCTTCATTATATTTTAAGAAGAATTTTTCAGCTGATTCTTTCATTTAATTACATTATTACGTCTTTTTATTTTGACCGTCTTCTAGATTAATAATCTTGTTTTATTAACTGAGCTTTACTCATTCCTATTACCAGAGCTTACGCATTATGTAACCATTTGTTTCTGGCCCTTTAAAATCTTGATACAATCAATGTTGTAGATTTTTCTCTTACATAAGATATATATTTTCAATATTCCGTCCAATAAATTTTGGTCCACCAGGGTGCTTGGTACCTGTGTGGTTGCACCACAGGATTGAGCTGTACTACTGAGATTGTAGCGTTAAAGCCTATACGGTGTCTGGTTCTTCTGTGAAGCGGGATCGAGCTGTACTGCTCGGTTTATAAAATTTAAGCCTGGGTGGTGTCTGGCTCTCCTGCTAAATGGGGTTGAGATGTAATGTTTGGGTTGTCACGTGAAAGTTCGGATGGTGTCTGACTCTCCTGAAAATCAATGTAAAATTACCCTGGCCCACAAGGGCATATTATATAACTATGAACTGTGATAACTAACTCCAAAGAATTTATTTACACCCTTGCTATACTATACTGATGTGTCTTCAAAATAACTTCCAACTAAGCTCTTTCATGTAAGTCATTTAAACTCATTTTTTAATGATGATTTATAAATATCACAGGTTGTTATCAGCTGATGAGAACCAAATGAAATAAAATGAATTCATACTATTCTGTTTCAAACTTTGTTCTTGCTCTCTTCGTTTGTAATAACTTAGTATAAAGTTGAATTTTATGTTTAATTTTAATGTTTAAATGGGAATCATCTGTCAATTGAAGAAATGCAAGGATCTTATGACGATGAAAGGGCTCAATGGGTTCTTACGTTACACCGCCACGCTTGCGTTAGTGAAATGTGAGATCAATTTTCTCGAAAGCTGTATCGAAAATAATGATTATCCTAAACGTTTCTGGAAGACACTAGGACGAAACCATATTCATCCCAGTGCAAAAACACTCAAACGTCATGCACTCAATTATATCGATGCTATCAAATCTTGAAAAGTCGAACTAGATCGCAACATATCTCTAAGAAGTCACGCCTTGTTTGAATTGTCGTTAGATGAACGTAAACAATTTGAGGACTATGTTACTAATGTTACGGAAAAACAATCACAAAAAGCTAAACGTAAACACTTGGAAACATTGCAACACGTAGACGTGATTAAGAAGTTTCCAGAACATCCAGAAAAGTATGTATTTAGTCACTCTTCTATTAAACTTTCACCAGTTCAAATACAGGCCTTATCATTGGGTCCGAAGTTCTGTAACAGTACCTCCAAAACTAGTAGACTTCATACACAAATACAATTCGAAAACCTATCAAATCAAACTCATGATCTCGTGCTAACATCCCCAGAAAATTTTCAGCACTTTAAATCCACATTAGTGGACTGCAGTCATGGATACGTTAATGCACAATGTAGTAAGAATAACCTATTAACTAAGAACCACTTGTATCAGCTAATACTCCTGAAAAGAAATAAGGATTTAATCCTAAGTAAACCTGGCAAAGGAGCCGGTGTAGTACTACTTGACCGCCAAGAATATTTGGATAAAATGAAATTAATTCTAGAGGATGGTACTAAATTCTCCAAATTTAAAGAAGTTGATAAAACATTGCAAATCGAAAAACAGCTAACAGATGTTGTTAAAATTCTTAAGAATAAAGGGTTAGTAACTCAAGATTTATATAATTACATACGTCCCATGGGTTCAATCATCCCGCGCTTATATGGACTACCGAAAGTACATAAGCCGGGTTTACCGTTACGACCTATTTTGGATATGTCGGATTCACCATACCACAGAATCGCCAAATGGCTAGCGGAAATATTGGAGCCGGTTAGAAGGCAAGTATCTAAATTTTCTATTCATGATAATTTTCAATTTATTGATCGTATTAAGGACGTTAATACTTCCGGAAAACACATGTTATCACTTGACGTTAATTCTTTGTTCGCTAGCGTACCTTTAAGCGAAACGATATGTTATATATATATATATGTCTGGAATTTAAAGGTGATCGAACATCAGAAGTAATCAAAAATCGTCTAACAACAACTATTAGAAGAACATTTAATGCAGCTAAATTGCGAATAACCTTCACGAGTAGGAACTTATTTTCCGTGTCCATAAAAGACAAGCTTCCGCGTCTGGTTGCCTCTATGTGCATCTACCAGTTCACCTGCTCTTGTGGAGCAAGGTACATTGGCCGTAGCCAGCGTTTGTTTTCAACTCGGATACGGGGACATATTCCAGCTTGGTTCTATAAGGGGGAAAGGAAAGCAGTCAGGAGTTCTATACTTGAACACCTAATCGACTGTAACCATTCCACAGATCCAAGAAATGAATTTAAGGTTGTTTATATGATTCCTTCAAATCTACCCAAATTTATTCGCATCCAACTTTTAAAAATAGCCGAAGCTCTTACCATCCAGGAGCTTAAACCAGAACTATGAGTACAAAAGAAGTACGTCTTATCGTTATCGTTACCATGACCTTAAGTATTTTGATTATCCAATTATTATTATTATTATTATTATTATTATTATTATTATTATTATTATTATTATTATTTTTACTGCATTCTCCCCTCTACTGATGTCTCATTGTTTTATTCGTGACTACATTTTTGTTATATATCATATATTTCATGCAAATGGATCTTGTCATTATATTGAAGAGAGTAAATATAAAGATTGGTACAGCATAATATACATTCATTTTATTCCTCTAAGTTCTTGTCAGTTACTTGCAACCATGTATATTATTTTAAAATCAAAATTATCATAGAACTGGACATACTTATAGATCATCAACGTTGATGATCTCTGTCGAATGATTGGAGGTCTACTCGAGTTAGACAAGAATGATGTGACCAACAGCTAATTTCGAAGATACACCTCACGGTCAGCACCCAACATAGATTACGCCTTCATCGTATGGATGCTTTGAAGACCGTACAACACAAAGGATGTTATTACAAAAATGTATTAGTTTAAGTAGGTACAAGTGAATGTGTGACCACCACCGCATGGACAAGTCCATGGCGTAAGATTAACTGATGTGCGTCGGTTGTCCTTGAACTTGTCGGGGATCGATGTTCTATTCGATATTTAGTGACCCAACTTCTGAATGATTTGGCTAGAGCTCAGTGACATTTCACTGGCCCTACATACTTATCAATACAACGGTGATTAGAAATCAATATGTAAATCATGGTGTAACGGTGATTCTCATAAAGTTAATAAGACCATAAAAAAAATTTTCACAGATCAATAAAATGTAAGAGGGAACGTTCCAGAACATTGAAACAGTAATTAAAAATCATAAAATTAATATACATTAGATGATTTACATAACGAAGTAACCGAAAACAGAATAATAGTAATAATTACAATTGATTGATCACTGGGTGGTGATCAATGTCTTGCTTGTCTAGTCCTTATTAGTGCAAATCGAATGCTATCGATCATGTTGCAATGTGGCCACCAGTCTAGGTGACTCGACACTGCGGGCACTATGTATTGAGATTTAGATGGTGGTTGGAGGTAGTCAACAGGAAACCCGGGTCCAGGGTTTCCTGTTGACTACCTCCAACCACCATCTAAATAGTAATAATTAGATGAAATAATATGATCAGAATGGGATTTATGGAGATTTTTAGAAATTTTACTGGTTGAAATCACGAGTCAATTGAAGCTAGACCACTATGGAAAACCTCGAAGCACTGGAAGGCCGTTTCATCCTAATATGGGACTCCTCAGCAGGGCGTATTGACGATCCCGCACCCCGCGAGATTCGAACCTACGACATATCAGTCTCGCACCAGGCGCTTAACCAACTAGACCACTGAGCCGGTCGGCATCCGACGGTGTTAATGTCTAAATTCAACCAATCCAGGAAGTTGCGCTACCGTACACCATTGTCTTCAGTGAGTTGATATCTCACGACAAACCTGGTTGAACTCCACTGGTAACGGCTTCTCACTAGAACTCCAGGAGTATCTCTTGAAGTCAGTCACTAGTGAGTAGATGATTATTATCAGAAGGGGTTTGTAGAGATTTTAGAAAGTTCATAGATTGCTCATCGTGGATGAGCACTGTTGAGGAGTCCCATACTAGGACGAATTGGCCGTCCAGTGCTTCCGGGTTTTCCATGGTGGTCTAGCTTCAATTGACTCATGATTTCAACCAGTGAAATAATATGAGTTGAACTCGGTTATTCAAAATTAAAACGATGAATTCAAGAGAAATGAAAATGACGTAATTGAAACTTGGAAAAATTTAAATAAAGAATGATACAATAAAATGGATGTAATGCAGATTTATTACTTTTTCTTTTTGAACACATGAATCCGTAGTGTCAGTTGCTATTTCAAGCTTTTTCTAGCTAGTGGACAGGCCAGTTTATTCATTCTTCTTGAGTCACATTTTTGACCTTGTTAATTATTCGCTTATCAACTTTGACTGCTTTTTTAATGTAGGTTTATGTGGGTGCATTTCTTATATTACTCATCACGTATCTGTAACTTATTTTTGTTTAACTATGTATATTGATTCACGTTTGATTAAAATGAGTTGGTTCACAAGCCTTCTCTCGTTCGTTCACTTTACTCTCTACTCTCTCTCTCTTACTCATTTCTCTTTGTGCTAGCTTTCTGTGTTGCCTGTGGACTTTATCAATTATTAACAATACACTATTCATACAACTGGTGTTCTGACTTTTGAATAATCTGGAGTAAATTTATGATACTCCTAGGATATTTGGTCTGCGCAAATACTTAGCTAAAGGGATATTATTTATTGGAGTTAGATATAGGTGAATTAACCTCTACAAATCTAATCTCAGACGCTTAATCACTATAGGTTCAGCAACTTCGTGAATTGGTTGAGGTTAGATATTAACACCATTGGATGCCGGCTGAATGGTCTAGTAGGTTAAGTGATCGCGCGCGAGAGTGAAGGCCCTGGGTTCGAATCTCGTGAGCGGGATCGTGGATGCGCACTGCTGAGGAGTCCCACGACAGGACGAAATGGCCGTCCAGTGCTTCCAGGTTTTCAATGGTGGTCTAACGTCGATTGGTTCATGATCTCAATCAAAAATCTCATAAGCTTGATTTAAGCATATTATGATATGAATCTGGAGAACTAAAATGAATTCATATTATTCCACAGCTATATTTGTTTCTGCTTTCTACATGATATATTCAGTGACCAATTATCACATGTCAGTAAAATCTATACAAGAATGAGTATAGTTAGTTAATAAGAATTGTTGTCCTGTTCTTTTTTTGAAAGATAAATAAAATCTTCATCTGTCATCAGTCTTGGTCTTTTTCCTTGTGTCGTGAGAATTTGAGTTTGCCTCTGGTCCCAAGAACTAGTTTGTCCTATTTATAACATATATGACATTAGGCTTATGCAAGTTGTTTCTTTTGAATATATGTAACGTCACAAATTGAATTTGCCTAGATAAATATTATGAACAATGGGATACTGGATAGATATTTCGTTTTAGTACATTAGTGCTAGGTCTACGAACACTAAAGAAAGTGAATTATCAGTGGTTTTCGTTGAATAAGGTGATTGAAACACATCTACCCTAATATATGATGTTACCTGGTGTAGAAGTGGATTAGAAGAAAACTACAGATGATCAGACCGAGATATGGTATCATTTCATGAAAGGACTGACTATTAGACTGATCTATGTTGGTAGGTTCATACTACATGATTGGGGTCCACAAGATTATCGCACTTAATAGTTGCGGACACTAGGTGACATTGTTAAAAACTGTATTAATGTTGTGAATTTATTCGCTCTTCCTCGTCTCTTAGATCGTGAGTTTCGAAATTATCTTTCACTTTTTATCTCGTTAATTTATTCTTTATTCTTGAGTCGTCTTCTCTATACCTAGTTTTTTTCTACTACCACCGATACTGTTACTACTTCTGCTATTCAAACATCTGTATTGATAGCTTTATCTGATAAGATGTGGTAACCCGAACTAATTCACATTCATGCCAAGTTTCATGCTAATATGACTAACTAAATTAGTATCCAATGGTTTACATTGTCAGCTTAAATCAGTTCACCATATTGATTAACCATCATCTATTGTAATCTAAGTTAACTGTATTGAAATGATACGAAAGATCTTTAGCTGATGATAAGAATAACGTTTATATGATGTTCTCTAAGAGTTAATATTTTCATTTTCACTACTATGTATCTTAAAAATCCTTAATGATAGACATCCATTTTTTTCACAGAAAAAAAAACACGAAGTGAATATCCAGAAATTTCATTCGTAAGTATTCTTATCTACCCGTTATTGATGTTAAGGACTGGGACTTACCAATCTCTTTTAGGATCCTGAGCGGATTACCCCGATATTTCCCTTAAATCCCAAGTATTTTCAAACAAATTAAAATTATTGACTAGCAGAAGAGTCCAGGGTGTCGATGTTTCCTGATTTGCAAGTTGCCAACTAGATTAATCTGCATTCCAGTGTGACTTGAACCTAGTATCTTTCTCTTCTAACGCTCAAAGCGTTATTTACGTAACCACTGAGTTCATTGATGAACATCAGCGCAGTGAGATGCGCGCTCTGGACTCCACCTTAAGCCACTATGCAATTTTATTTAGAAATGCTCAGAAATATTATCATAAAGTCAATATTTTTACGTTTAATCATAAATAAAGCGTTAATAACCTATACAGAACAGGCAAGGTAGTTAATAATAATCCATAAGTGAATAATTATTTTATCAGTATAGGGTTGTAGAGATTATCGAGTTTTAATTGAGTTCATGAGTCGATTAAAGCTAGACCACCATGGTAAACCTGGAAGCACTGGACGACTGTTCCATCCTAGTATGGGACTCCTCAGAAGTGTGCCCTTCTGGTGGTCTAGCTTTAATCGATTCATAAACTCAACCAATATATATTTATTTACTTGTTACATAACAATTATGCAACTAAAAACGCCATTCATTAAAACATCAACACAGTAGTCAGAAATGAGCATTTTTTTATAAGGACACTTAGAGCAGAGAATTTTTATCTAAGAAGAATGTTAGTTTTGAACTATGCTAGTGAATTAGTCTGACCTTTATACGTAAGCAATGTTCAACTTGCTATTGTCTTTCTTTAATTACCAACATACTTCTGTGTGAAACAACTAGTCAATAAATAATATTAACTCTAATCTCAACTAGTATACAGTTGAAGTCGTTCTTTACTATTATTCTTTATATAAAGAATAAAAGTTATTAATTCAATCAATGTCTTGCAAAATTGTAGTTTATATACTGCTAAGAAATCTGAATGGTAGGACAAGATATCAGTTTATGATTTATTGATTTTTCCAGTGATTTATTAATTTATAACAGAACTGAATGGAATTTGAAGCCAGCTGTACTGGGTTCAAGTCCCAGAATCAACATCAATTCTGAGATACAGTTACATCTAGCTGACAAGTTCCAAATAGAACGAAACTCACGTCCTGGATTCCCCTGCTAGCCACTATCTATCTTTGTTTATCTCTACAAAATACTTTTAAAAAGAATTATTTTTTATAATAGTATGGAAATTTAATGAGCAGTGAGAATCTTAAAGGAAGTGAATATAGATGGATAATTGACCTGTAGATCTCTGATGCAAGCGACCTCACTGGATAATCACGGGCCTACTCGAGTTGGACGCGAATGTTGTGACTTCACAGCTTACATCGAAATTACACCTCGCAGTAAATACTTAATGTGTATTACTCTTTTGTCGTATCCAGGTACTATAGCTACTTTGATAAACGTATAGTGCAAACATAACGCCGTTATAGAAATGTATTAGTGAGAACATGTACAAGAAAGAGTGGGGTCACTTCCGTCTTCCCCTTACCATGGCGTTCAGTGGAGTGATACACGTTGGTTGTGTCAGCAAGCTGTCCGAAATTTAGTGATCTTACTGTCGGATGATTTGGTTACAGCCCAGTGGTATTTCACTGGTTCTACATACTTTTCAAAACGTAACGATAAGCTCAATACAGTAAATAATATTATAGTAATTTTAATAGTTGAGGTCATGAGTCAATTAAAACTAGACCACCATGGAAAACCTGGAAGCACTGTACGTCCATTTCGTCTTATTTTGGGACTCCTCAACAGTGCGCATCCAAGATCCCGTCTCGCTTCAATTGACTCATGATTTCAACTATCCACAAAACCCCTTCTGATACAAACAATATTATTTCTAAGTAACGTCGAATGGTTCTAATTTTTCATGAATAAAATATTCCTACATTCTACAATCTGGTAAATCTATACCCTACTATTTAAACACATCGGCTATGAGACAAATGTCACTGACAACAATAAATAATGACTATAATATCTCAAACTAACTAAAGTTAGAAACTTAACTAACTGGATGGCAACTCGTTGATTAAAATGTTAGCCAACCCCAGTGTGATTTCAGTGTCTTGATTCCGATCTATGATAGGGTTGTGGAAGAATACTGCTGAGGATTCAAAATACTAGCATAAAACAACTTTCTAGTACTAACTCGTTTTTAATTTCTGTCTAAATAAAGTAAGTCAGTTCCATGAAACTTAATATATATTACTAAATGAGGTAAATCATGCAAGAAAGTGAAGGGTTAAATGAAATATTAAATCAGTCCAATCTTAAAAACCATGATCTATTGTTTACTGAAGAAGAATTGTATCCTATTTGTCTAAAACTGCTTTATCCAACTCATAGAATACAACATTTCCATTGATAAAATCGAATGAGATATTTATGGGTTCCATTCCAACCGTAAGCATTTCATTTGGTTATACTTAGATCCTTGTATATAACAGTGCCCCTGCTGAAACATAATGTTTCTCTTTTTCATTTTAACATGTTTTATTCATCACCAACTATATAAATAACTCTATTTTTACATCATTCCCCACAATTTATTCTCTCTCTCTCTCCTCTACATACATTTTTGCAGTCCTTAGTTATCCATGGATAGCTAAATTCAATACAGAATTTTCATAGAAAAAGATAACATGGGGTATACACATATACAAACAAAAACTCCTGTAATTCATCACTCAATGAACATTAATGACGTATTACTAGTAAATGCTTCAACGAATAGGTGGTGAATAATGATTATAATTGTAATTGAAGTCATTTATGTCATTCATATATTGGATTACAAATAGTTTGGCATCCAATACTACCACTACTACTACTATTACTACTACCACTACTACTAGTAATAATAATGATAATGTCATATGATTTACAAAGCCAGTAGAAAAAGAAGTATAGTAATGATGAATAGAATGATTACTAGCAAAATAACTTGTACGCTAAATTACATGAATGTACATTATGTTGCATAATCTCTTATATTTCAGAGATTGAAATCATGAGTCAATTGAAGCTAGACCACTATTGAAAACATGGAAGCACTGGACGGCCGTTTCGTCCTAGTGTGGGACTCCTCAGCAGTGCGCATCCATGGTTCCCATACTAGTACGAAACGGCCGTCCAGTGCTTCCAGGTTTTCCATGGTGGTCTAGCTTCAATTGACTCATGATTTCAATCTGTGAAATTCCTAAAATCTCCACAAACCCCTTCTGATAATAATCTCTTATATGGTAATTTTTTTAATTTTTATTCCATCTTTTATCCGTTGATTTCTATTGTCAGAAAATTCATTGTATTCAAGTTTATTTTCAGGTTTAACTTAATAAGTGTATAAGTGAACAATACGTTAAATTTGATGCCATCAATATGATAAGTAAATAGAAACGTTTTGTTCAACTTCAGTTCATATTAAGTGTTAATCGAGTGAGTAAGTATCAAGGTTTTAATTACCATAAATTTTTATTTTGTCAGTTGTAAAGAATAGTTACTTACTTACGCCTGTTACTCCTAATGGAACATAGGCTGCAGACCATCATTCTCCAACCCACTCTGACCTGAACCTTCTTTTCTAGTTCCATCCAGTTCTTGTTCATTTTTCTCATGTATATCTCCATTTTCCGGCGTAATGTGTTCTCTGGTCTTCCTCGTTTCCTTTGACCTTGAGGATTCCATGTGAGGGCTTGTCTTGCTTTCCTCAATGTGTGTCCTATTCACTTGCAGTGCTTATTCCCGATTTCTTCCTCCGCTGTGATCTGATTTGTTCTCTCCCATAGTAGGTTGTTTCTAATAGTGTCTGGCCAACGGGTCCGAAGTATTTTGCGTAAACAACTGTTAATAAACACCTGTATTTTCTGGATGATGGCTTTCGTAGTTCTCCAAGTTTCCACCCCACACAATAGAACTGTCTTGACATTCGTATTGAAAATCCTGACCTTGGTTGGGGCATTTTCTTCTTCATGGCCGGAGTATAACAGAAGCTCCCCTGAGGCTAGTCGTTGTTGTCCAACTTGCGTCCAATGTGTTTCACTGATCCCAAGCACCTCTAGGTTGTATCTCCTCATTTCTGCAGTAATTTGGAAGACTCTCCCGGTCTCCCACATTGTACGAGTATTCCATGTGCCTTAATAAATGGTTGTTCTAGTTGTCAGAAGGAGCATCGGCCTCGTGACTTCCGAAGGAACTCGGCTTTCATCATGTGGCGTCATAACTCTTATAAATGAAGCCCTTCTGGTTCCCAGGGCAGAGTTTAAAAGGTTTGAATGATTTATTCTAGTTAGCACTTTTTAGCGAGTTAGTTTTCTATTGGATGGAGCCACTAACCCTATGCCCAAATCTCCTCCTTTATTCGGGCTTGGGACCGGCAGAGACCCCCGGAGGGACTCCAGGTAGAGTTGTAAAGAATAGTGTTTGAAAATAAAAATCGATAAAGGATTTGTTTAACTGTGAATCCAAATAAACTAACTTGATTGAAGGAGTTGAACTAGTGAATATACATGAATAAGATGAATTCTAGTTTATCCTGATTTATCCTTCTATCCAATTGTAGGGGATTCGAATAGAGTCTACAATCTGATGACAATTAATCCATTCTATGGAGCTTTTCCTGTTCATTATGTTATCATTTCACAAACAAATTATTAATATGTACTCTAATTTCGAGAATTCTGTCTTCAGAATGAGGTTTTGTGGAGATTGTAGTAATTTTAATAGTTGAATTCATAAGTCGATCTAAGCAAGACCATCATTAGAAGTCTGGGAACACTGGATTGTCGTTTCGTCTTAGTATGGGCTTCTCAGTAGCTTCACTGAAAGTATTGTTATATTCAACTTACTGACACTGGGAGAATTCAAATATTCACAGATGATTTCTGTTTATTTTGACTGATTAACAACTTAGATTGATTGTTCAAATTATAATAGTGTAAAATGTAAACTACGTAAAAAACAACAATGGTCATTTAATTTCTTAAATTAATACCAACAAATTAATAGTGAATAGTCTTGATGGAGAAGAGTCGACCAGATCCAAAGGATTACATAAACCTGACATAGTGGTCACAACTCTTCCATTAATCAGTTGCCACTATCTCAATACTATAGGATATCAGTCACAGCTTAACACAACAAAGTGGTAAGTTCTCGTGCCCCCAAATGCCCTGGTACAGCCGAGAGTGGGGAGAGTCCGCTCTCCCTCTCGAAATACTCTCACACGGCCACGCGTATATAGCCTCTGCCAGGGAAGTCCTACTCACTGCCTTCTCGTGGCAATACTGTTGTTTACGAAAATGAGACGACGAAAAGCGAATGTCCGGCGCTTTAACCGGATTCCAAACCAATGGTGCACATGGGCTCCAGTATCCTGCGGGAACAAATGGCGAATGAACCAATCGTTGGTCACCGGCTTCCATGGGACTGCATCTCCTTACGATGCTCCACTGCCTTGTGGATCAGACCTTTGGGTCGAAGGCTCGAAGTGTGGCCCCCTAAGAAAACCACCTGCTTCGGTTTGGGCACCCGGGCAGTATCACAGCCCTCACACATATCGGATGAGATTTGTGTGGCGCATATGTATTTGGTGCCTCTTTGTACCATTATCTATGTGTTGAAATAAATAAATAAATAATAAGATCTCGTACTGTAGAATCAGTTGACCATTTCATTTCAAAGGAAAGACTGTGGCATATTTTGATAACATGAAGAAAATATACATCAATACAGAAGATATACACACCTATATTTTTTACCTGTGGAGTTTACCCATGTCACACTATTAAAAGAGCTATACCTATACTCAAGTTTTATTAGTCTTTCATGGAACTGTTAAAATGCTTCTATCAATGTTTATTGGTTGTATAATTGATTCATGGATAAAGAGGTCACTTTAAAAGCTGCGATATGAAACATGAAATCATCTAAGTTTAAACACGTTAGCGGTTCATAGTTCGCCTTTACACTGATTGCTCGTTACTTCCGTTAGTTTCCCTTTTTTTTTTACCAAATACTTCATTTCTGAAATATCAATACTATTTTAACAGAACATCCAATCTAGACATGTGCTGAAAGTCAACTTTATATATTTTCATTCAAAATGTATTTAATTTACAAACTTAGTTATGGTGTAATTAGAGCTTTACAATTCATCATTGTAATAAAACTTTAAGTGATACTTAAACTTTACATTTTACTCAATTATCAAGTACACGCTTGGGACCGGCAGTAAACCCAGAGGGGCTCCAGGTGGAGTTTTATTTATGCGTAGGTTAACTATATTGTTCATTTTTCCATATCGAAAATGGTGAAGAAAAGTTGAAACTTAAAAACCTGATGACTGAAAATTGATTGCTTTAATCCGTTAAATCATCAATTCACTTTCAAGTTAATAGTCAAGAAGATTATAACTAAGTTATTTAGAGTAAGATAGATTCTTATGTCATCATATCTGTTCAGTAGAATATGATGGTTAGTTTTAGATAACATAAAAGGTAAGTTGTGTTACATATGCTCATCATATATTTAGGTTAAATATGCTTACTGATTAAAATATTTTAATCCTTAACGAAGTATTGGAATGTTATACTTTCAAAATTATAAAAATTTACACATCTTTTTTTTTAATTTATAGACTACACTGTCAGTCTTCTTCTATTTTCAATATATAATTAATTAGTATCAGAAGGGGTTAAGCGTTCACTCACGAAACCGGTAGGTTCTGGGTTTGAATATCGTAAGGCAGGATCGTGGATATGCACTACTGAGGAGTCCCACAATAGGACGAAACGGCAGTCCAATGCTTCCAGGTTTTCCATGATGATCTAGCTTCAATTAACTTATTATCTCAACTATTAAAATCAATATAATTAATCATTGAAACAAGTAATATTACTATATACCTGATACAGTTTATGAATATATTATTACAATAATGAAAATATCTCATATGGAATGGTCTATAAGTTGATTTTTGGTCGATTTTTAATGAATTCATAATTAGCAAAATGTTATTGTATTAGTAGACTATCTTGGTAAAATAGACTAATGTGTATTTGGCTAAAAAAAAAATACATGCAATTACAACTATGATTAGTGGTTTATTTGAATTTAAACAGATATCTGCTGCGAAAAGTTCACACAATTTGGTGTTCTTTCTAAAATGTAATCTAGATGACATTTTCCTACTTCTTAGTTCCTGATTGGTTGCCATCGCTTTTAGTCTGCTAACTATGTTACGTTCTCTAAGGTCGAAATCGAATATAAAGTTATCCTATAAGTCTACCCATCTCTGTTTAGCCTGTGGATTATTAACGCTGAAGTGTTGTTGTGTGATGGAAGTCTGGTCTATTCGGGTTCCCATAGTTGCATCGCATTAGAAAGATATTCAATTATTCGAAAGGAAATTTACCATAGGCTAACCGGGAATCCCAATATATGAATCATCATTGTGAAGATGTAACAATATCATAGTTTATTTTTGTAATTAATTCCTATCAAATAATGAGATATATTTTAGAGGTTTTCTGATTATATTAGAACTTTCAGGCCACATGGTGATTGCTTAATCGTTAAAATTATAAGATTGGCCTCTACAAATTTCCAACTCTAAACAGTTCACAATGTAGTTCATTTTCGTATTAGTCGTTTGAATCTCCCATCAAATCTGGAATGAGAGTACATCCAGTTGACGAGTATCAAGTTGGACGAAACGCGCTTCCTGGATTCCACTACTGGCCGCCATCCATATCTGCTTATAAATCACGATGTAGCTTGACGATTATTTAGTGTTATTTGTGAAAACCGTTTCACTCTATATGTACATGATCTTCACTAGTCAGGTCCTTGATTAAATCCATGATGGAATTGTGAGTATCCACTGTGGGGTCATATTCTAAGATAAAGTAACTATCCATCACTTCTAATTACTCGATAGGAAACAATTCTATGAGAAATATACTTCAGTCTGAAGTTATGAAACATGTTTTGGAAGAAGACACTAAAAAGCACCTATGATTGAGTTTTTGAATGACAGTCTGTATTACAACCGAGATTAGAAATCAATAACTGTTGAGCTCATACTCAATAGATTTAGCTATAGGATTACTGAATGTATACTCCACTGAAAGGTTCATGACAAACATGAAACTGTTATGGATGCAGAATAATGTGCCAGTCATTATCACGTTAAGTCTAATGATGTCCTTGGACTATAAATGGGCATTCCCTATTGGCCATTATTTATTTCATTCGTTAAATATTGTACGGATGTTGTTTTCTATTTTTATGGTACGATGCGGTCTATTTGGGTAGTATATAAATACAGTATGTTTGAAATAGAATGATTCATATCTCAGAGACTGTGACTTACGTTCTGGACTCAACTGGCTGGGATAGACAGCGAAGCAGGGCCAATCGGGACTCTAGGCCGTCCGTACGTGTTTACCTATAACTGGATCGATCGATATAAAACGCTGCTTATCAAAACCTGCGGTCTACCCGTTACAACAGAAACAGTCAATCTTTGATGGCCAATGGTAAAGAAGAGTTCTCCTTTGAAAATACCACATCTTAAAGTCGTATTCTGTGATTATTCAGTTTTTTAAGTGTCATGTTTATCTGAGTCTTTACCTATTTTTCACTGTATTACATATGTTTAAAAAATTTACGTATATATCCAATTAGATGACTTAGTTTATGTTTAAGAAATAATTCCTCGTATTCAATGTTCTCTTAAACAAGACGACTTTGTAATTTAAACCACCAAATTCATCAATCTACACAAGACACCTCGCATCTAGTTATAATTCCTAGTTGCTTAACTTAAGGTTAACCTAAGGTTAACTTATTGAATGATAGCAATTCGATGTTGGCTTCTGATAAAGCATCGAAATGGATTCAGAAAGCTCTGTTTTACTTTACAGCCGTTAAGCATGTAATCTGAAATCAAAAGACATAAGTAGACTACATGATCTTGATCATAAGTATCTTTAGAGCACAACTCGCCTTTCGTGGAACAACCGAGTGGCCAATATTGACGTTAGGCGTAGGATATCCGGCAAAGATGGAAAATCTGTTGGTGAGGTTCTAAATTGTCATCGACTGAGGTGATCAGGATATGTGTTACATATATCTAACCACTACTCACCTCAAAATGTAATATTTTCCGGTGTAGGATTTGGTGCAAAGAAAGCTAATGGTACCCGAATCAAAACGTGATATCAGTCCATGAAGTTACTTACTATTGGTCTGAACCATGCTGGTTTAGTTTTACGAGATAACAACAATCAATGGCCGGAGACTTTGGGTGGTGTTGGTCAGAATCACTCATAGTGGTACAAATGTTTTCATTCTTTATCCTTCACCAGATGTTAAGCCCCGATATTCCTAGATGTATGCTTTCCCATTCTGTTTTTTTTAAACTATGTTCCTGATTTTCAGTCTTTCTCACTATCATTATTACCATATTACTTTGGTAGCTTTTGGAATGTTTCCTGTTAATTTTTTTTGTCACCCCGAAATCGTATGGGTACTTGGGCCATTAAACCTCTTCTCAAGGATGTATGTCATCAATAATTGACTGAATTTGATGTTTGAAGTACAGTTCGTAGAGTCCAGTTTTCAGAATATAAGATATCAATAGGGTATCTCAAATGTATCAAACTAATTAGCGTCAAATAAAACAAAGGAATGCTTGGAATTATACTGATAGGTACTACTAAACGATACTAGTATAACCAGTGTGTTCTTTGGTCTTCCTCTTCTCCACTTTCCTTCAAGATTACAAGTTAGTGATTACCTCGTGGTTCAGTTTGGTGACTCCCATAATCTATCACCTATCCACCTCCATCGTCTTTTCTTAATTTCCTCTTCATCTAAATGCTGGTTTGTTCTCTCTCACAGTAGGTTGTTGTCGATGGCACCCCACCAACGAACATTGAGTATCTTTGGTAGACAATTGATCATAAATACTTGTAACGTTTTGATAATAGTTATAGTAGTTCGCCAAACTTCAGCTCCGTACATTAGGATTGCCTTGACGTTCGTAATGAAGATTCTGACATTGATATTGATTGAGAGGTGCATCCGATCCTCCTTATCTATCGATGATGCTTCCTAGGTATGTGAAAGTTTCCACCTCTTCCAGGGCTTCTACATCACGTTTCAGTGGGTTGGTGTTCTTCATGTTAGATTTAAGGATCTTGCTTTTCCCTTTGTGTATGTTGAGCCCTAGTGATGCATAGGATAGAAAATTTAGGTCATCTGCAAAGTCCAAATAGTCTAGTTAATTCCAAGCTGCCCAATGTATTCCGTGGAGGGGAGATGAGGCAGCCTTGTCTTTCTCCGATCCTCACTCGGAATGCATCTGTCAGTTATCCTCTAAGCACGACTTTGCATTGTAGTCTGTCGTATGAATTCTGTTTGATGTTGACGACCTTCTCAGGTACTCCATAATGTCGAAAAAGTTTCCATATATTTCTCCTATCCACTGAATTATATTAGTAATTTTCATACATCTAAATTTTTCACAGCTGTAGCCACACAAGTACATGTATACATGAAAATAAAATTGATAAGCCGTACCAGCAAATCAACAATTTCTACAAGTTTTTCACTCTTTATTCTGATCAACTATACAGTTTGCCCCCAAATGCCTTGGTACGGCCGAAAATGGGGAGAGTCCGCTCTCCCTCTCGAAATGCTCTCACATGGCCACGCGTATACAACCACTGACAGGAAAGTCTTACTGACTGCCTTCTCGTGACATTACTGTTGTTTATGAATTTGAGAGGACAAAAGCGAATGCCCGGTGATTTAACCGGGTTGGTGGACATGGAGAGTCCACCTAGGGGAGTTTGAAAACCCTGATTCCAAACCAATGGTGCACATAATCTCCAGTATCCTGGAGGAACATATGGCGTATGAACCAATCGTTGGTCACCGGTTACCATGGGACTGCATCTCCTCACGTTGCTCCACTGCCCTGTGGATCAGACCTTCAGGTCGAAGGCTCCGGGTGTGGCCTCTTATGTAAACCACCTGCTTCTGTTTGGGCACCCGGGCACTATCACAGCCCTCACACATATCAAATGAGATCTGTGTGGCGCATATGTATTTGGTGCCTCCTTGTACCAACATCTATGTGTTAAAATAAATAAATAAAATGATATTGAGAGATAATTTAAAAAACTCATCCACTATCTCTCATTAAATTATTTTTCGGAAGTGGTTTTGAAATAAACTGAAAGTAATTATGATAAACTTCTTTAAGAAATACAAGATATGTTATATTAACCGATTACAGGGCTAGTTCCTACAGTTCGACGGAGGCATAGCCAGAGATGCACCACGAGATAGACTAATTAAAGAAATAAAGAGGAGTCGTAATGCAGTTAACCTGTCTATCATCTCCTATCCGATCTATGATGATTCCTTATTAAAGGATATGTTACCAGATAACTGAGCTAGCGAGTTAGTGGGATCCTCTCTTCGTGATTGGGTAAAGGCATGATCAAAACAATACGTAGCTCTGTTCTGTCAAACTTCATCAATAGCGGCCATGCATTAAATAAAAATAAATCATTTAGAGCAATATATCGTAAACCTAAAACCTTTATTTGTATGTTTTGATCGCGTCTCTTATACACCAGGAGCACTAACGAACGATCTTTATGTTAATAAAAAATTGTAACAACCTTACCTCTTCTTCGGCCAACTTGTCTTGAACAAACGATCCTATTCATTATTATTTCCCATACTCATTATTAGTTTGTTTTTGTTCACCGATTTTCTTGAATTATACAATTCGAACACTTCTTATTGTGAAATTTTTATAGTTTTTAATGAATGCTATTTTTGTGTCTATTTTTCCAAGTTGTTGTCCTACTTCTTATTATGAAACATTGTTTCAAGCCCTTATCATGGCACAAGTCCATAAAGTCACTGACAAGTGGACTGAGTCATGTCGGTAGGTGTAGACTACCTGGTTGGGGACCGCGAGATGATAGCAACCGATGGTTAGAGACCTTGAATGACATGGCTCAAAATCGTCTGCAATGGCGCAGGTGCATCCACTCTTTGTGTTCTCCCAAATTTTGACCTCCTTGTCTCTTTTTTTCTCTTCCCATGTTTATTTCACTGTATTATACTCTTTAAGTAACATCTCCAAACACTAATCTCTCCGATTACTGCTTATACTCTTATTACCTCTACCACTACGGGATTTGAATCGACCACGGCATCTCTGTGCTAATGTGGTGTGGCAACTCGAACTGATGTACGTACGTACGAAGTTCTACGTTGTTACTGACTGACTGATCATTTTTTACCATAACTAGTACACGTATCATCACACTATCAGTTTACACATATTTACCCATTGCGTGTTGTTATTTAATAAATTCCGCTATCATCAATATCTCATTAACTGGTTAGATTGGGTTTCATATTTTCCTATGTAAATACATATATACACACATTACTGTATATTAGAGTAAGGCTTAATAAAGATCTGATTGAAGACAAATTTTTTCGTATATATATATGTTGTTTAAAATTATAATAACTCCATCATGTTTCGATGGATTTGTAGGTCATTTTCTATGGAACTCTAGTAAATGAAATAAATATTAATCAAGAAGTTTTCTGATTTTCAGTGATTGTTGCTTTTTGATCGACTTTATTTTGATTGAAATCATGAATAGATCAATGCTAGAAGCACTGGATGGCCACTTCGTCATATTATAAGATACCTCAGCAGTGCGCATTCACGATCTCGCCCCACGAGATTCAAACCCAGAATCTATCGGTTTCGTGTGCGAACGCTTAACCTCTTGACCACTGATTCGGTATCCAACGCTGTTAATATCTAACTTCAATCAATCCATACTAGGATGAAACAGCCATCTAGTGCGTCCAGGTTTTCCATGGTAGTCTAGCTTTAATGAACTCATGAATTCAACTATTAAATCACTAAAAATCTCCACAAAACCCTCTTCTGAGAATTACTTTCTTTCTTTCCTATTCTTTTACGATACAAAAAAAATGAGAATATTTGCCAAGGCAAGTAAACAACATTTTTTCTCCGCTTCTACATTTCGCTAACGAAAACGAGAAAAAACAACAACAACAACAAATCAATAATATACAAGGTTTGTTTTTGTGATTTTCTGATTCCTTCACAAATGAACGAGTAGATAACTTAATGTTTATCTTACATAGACTAACATGGATTAAGGCCATATACATACATACAAATATATATGTATATATGTATATATATATCCATGTACATGTACAAACGCATATACAAAAACGTTTACAATATAATCCACTAATTATGTATCATGACATTCAATGAAAATAAGTAATATCAATGTTTAGAAACAAAAAAAAAGAGAAAGAAAGTGAGAGATCAGGAGAAAACTCATTGAAATGATGATAACAATGATGATGATGATGATGTTTATGACGATGATAATGATGATGTAACATGGACAATCAAAAGTTGTAGTAATAGTAAAAGAGTAATAAGCAATATAAAATAATAATAGTAATAATAATAATATTACTATTAACTATTGCATGCCAGCACACAGAAAAGTTCATTGTACAAAGTATAATAGTCCAATGTAATCTTACAAAGTACTGATTGTATGATAGATTAAATGATGAGAAATAAATAAGTTAAGAGAATAGAAAGTGAAGAAGAAGAAGAAGAAGAAGATGTGGAAGACATAAAATGAATTCACTTTGTAAAGAGAAGAAATATACTAACTGACTAGACGTTTTATTAATAGATTTAATTTACCAATCTAAATAAGTATTGTGTTTGGGTTTATGTACAATTAGAGGATATATATGTGTATGTATGTATATATATGTATTTGTATGTATGTGTGCTCATTTTAAATAACGTGTACACTAAAGAGAATTCACCTTATAGCACAATTGTTCTTTTTTCACAAACCGAATCACTAATACAGATAAATTATTTTTTTCTTTTTGTATTGATCATTTTGTAAATGCTTAAATATATATATATGCAAAGGTAAGTAAATTTAATAACAACCTCAATCAAACCACCCTGTCTCCAAATAAACAAACACAACAAACAATCGAATCATTTAAGACACTTCTGTTATATATAATCCATACATATGAACACACCGGTAACACGAGAGAGAGAGAGAGAACGAGAGAAAGAAACAAATTAATCGATCGATACAGAATAAATAAATAAAAACTGTAAATAAAATAAAACTTTGATTTACCTTTGGTAACAGAAAATTTTTCTTTAATCTGATTATGATTGATCTATAGGTATGTATCCGTATGTATATTCTTAAATATAAACTCTTTTAATACAGAATAATTGTCAAGTTAAAATAATCTATACTATTATATTTCACAGAGTTGAAAAATATTCAATTAAAATAGATTACTTCTTCGACCTTCATCATACCATGGTGAAATAATTGATTGATGATTAACAGAACATGGTAAAGTTGATAAAGAAGAATCTGATGAAGTTGATGAATGTGTTAAATATTTATTACAACTTTTAGTTTGATTAAAATATGATAATTGATCTTCATTATCAATTAGTATTTGTTCTTTTTCTTGACGTTTTAATTTTCGATATTCATATTCATAATGAGCTCTTGAAATAGCTGCATCTAAATCCCAATTATATTTATGTAATAAACGTTTACTATGTGATCGAGATACATAACCTTTACGGCATAGTAATTCAAATTTTAATCTCCTTGTAGCTTCTTCATAATCATAACTGCTACCTATTAATACAGCTTGACATTCAGATTCAGTAGCTTGTGGAACTTCTTTCATTAAACGTAAAACTAATTCTCTATGGAAATTTTTTAAAGAATCTTTACAATTTTCAGATTTACCACGTCTCAATTTAACATCTTTGAGTGGTAACTCGTTTGGAGGACATAAACTGGTGGATTCAATGTTTGTGTAACCGTCAATTGTAGAATAAATATCCAGTGGTGAAGATGGAGGAACACGAAAACAATCAGTTGTTCTACGCATAAGTGTAGAATTATCGCGTAACGTTTTGGATCGAGGGGGGTCGAGAAGCCAGTAGTGTGTATCACTTATTTTTACCCCATTTTGTATAATTGGATAAATGCGAACATTATAACGGCTATTTCCAAGGCTTAAAGCTTTATGTTGATCCAAGTCAGATGGAAGAGGGGATAACTGAGATGTGGGTAATTGTAACGAGGATGATACGCAGCATCTATCTTTAAAATCAAATTTTTGTATTGGTTCTTTGCCTAAAGCTTCTTGTTTTGCAAGAGCAGCTTTAAGCCAAGGTGGGCAAGCACGTGGAGGAGGCGGTGGAACAGGTAATTCTGCTTCAAGTTTAGCCAATATAGGATCATAAAAAATAGAAGAACAGTCATCCATAGAAGACGCGTAATCACTGGAAAGAATGGTTGTATTTGTCGTTTGATCATCGATACAATCCAAGCAGTTCTCGAATACAAGATTATCTTGACCATAGTCAAACTCCTTATCGCGTTTATCACGAGACGACTGGCTATGCTTACCACTCTTCCACTTCATCAACAAGTCTCTAGAACAACCACCAGAAGGAAGTGAAAGTTCAACACCAATCGGTGAAGCATTTCCCTCTACTGCTGAACACTTTGAATTGTTTCTTGACAAACATTTCGATCCTGGTATTCCTAATCTTGATTCAGGAGAATGATTCTTATTTGATAAACTGTTCTGTTTTGGAAGAGATAATGATCGACGTAAACCAGATAGTGGAACACAACTATTAAAGATTTTGGCATGTATATGTGTTGGTGACTTTCGTCTAGGTAAAGTAGGTGAAATACATCCTCTTGAATTCATTGAAGAAATAAAAGTAATTTGTGATTTATCTATAGATTTACTTTCTGAACTTGTATTCATATGGTTTAAGATATTTTTATTATTGGCAGTAATATTTATCACTTTAATTATATATGAATTTGATTTATGTGAATATTTCCGTGATCCAGAACGTTTACGTTTGTTTATATGAATATTTGAAATAATTTTCCCTTTTAAAATCTTATTATGAATATAACCATTTTCTTTATTTAAAGAATAATAAACTCCCATAGTGAATTTTGAGTTCGATTAAAAGAAATAATATTGCACATAAGTAATTCAAATGTTCTGTACATAGCATTCTCCTAAATTAAAGAAATCATGTGTAAATTACATTGATGAAATCACGAGAACTAAACATTGAAGTTGCTAAGATTGTGTTAACCAATGAGAATAGAGCTAGTTTGTGATTGGTTTATTCGTCTACTATTCTATCGGTTGATTGGATCTTTTGAAGGTCAATCAATAAATTGTCTCGTTTAATTATTGTGATAAGTTAACGCCCTCATTATTCATATGGTTAAAAAAATATTAACTCACTACAAGATTGTATGTACTTAGCATTTTTAGTTGATGATGTAATAAATATTAACTGTATATATGAATTAAAAGCACATAGATGGAGATGGTGGAGAAGATTTGTAGCTCAGGTGGATGATTCTGATGGAGTTTTGTTCTTTGAGCTGGATGGTTTGGTTGTGGAGCTTTCATCGTTCTTCTGAACGACATCATCAGCACAAACTTTTTTTTCTAGATTTTACACTTGTTGGTAGAACATGCTGGCGAAGATACTTATGGAGAAAATATAGTTGTTCTCGGGTGGAAGCCTGACTTTTGGCGAAATTCTCCCATTTTCGAACAACGAGAAGCGTATTACACTCATATGATTTTGAGATGATGGAGAAGATTTGTGGCTCAGGTGGATGATTTTGATGATCTGAAGTTTGTGCTGATGATGTCTTTGAGAAGAACGATGAAAGCTCCACGACTAAACCATCCAGCTCAGAGAACAAAACACCATCAAAAAGCATATAAATGACTTTTGGGTAGATCTTAATTTCTTGCAATTCATTATACTTTTATTTTTGGTAACTCGTAGAACATATCTGCACATATTATGATTGAGTTATTATTTACATGACCTCGGTCCTATTTATTAATAGGCACTAAGCCCTAAGATATTCAACAATCTATCAAGAATTGTTTGAATGAATACTGTTAGTTAGGTTAAAAACTTGCAAAGTATTTCTTCAAGATTGGTCCCGTTTATTTACGTTAAAATAAAAACGAAATGAACCAGTACATAGTATCAATTACTTCACTTAACTCAGAAGTTTCTTCGCTCATGAGGAGTTAGTGAATGATTATATTTCAGTAAGTATACAAAAGTTAATTTGCTTATTTCAAACTTACGCTATCTGTAGTGAAGACAAGATATGTCATGAGGCAATAGTCGTTCATTCTGTATTAATTTACGGGTGCGAAACATGAGCTGTCCAGGTAGAAGTTATAGGTAGGCAGGTGTTTTTACTTATCTTCGAATCATTCTTTACAAGTGATGATTCAGGAAAATCTTAAACATAGCTAACATCTGGTTACCCTGTAATAAAATCTTAATTATAATCTGTGGGTTGTAAGAACGTTGGTGAATGGGAAATTAACTTATGATCAATTCATTGATTGTTTACTGAATTATGTCAGAAGGCACCAACTTCCTTGTCGAGAATACTCACGATAATTCTTAGTACACTTCATCAGTAAAGTTGCTCACTCGCTAACGATACTTGATATAAAACTAGTAAACTTACTCATTTTCAATAAGGTAATATTATGACCATACACCATATTGTACAGTTGTCTAACCATTTGCCTTTTCATGTTTATGTATGTAATAAATTAAAAAGAATTACATATCATGTACTACATTTCAATCGTTCACCGAGTAACAATATCACAAAATTATATATGAGTCAAAATGAAACTACTTTCATCGGTATCAAAGATTCATCTACATTACCAAACTTTATTTTTAAGATTTTTTTGCATGATACTAATGAAAAAGCTTAATATTTTTAGGGTTGATACGTTCTAGTAAAATAGTCCGTATAAAATAAATGTTAGAGACTGAGAAATCGAGATTTGAAAGAATTAAACATATTTTGGTATATTTTCACTGTCATGCTGGTTGATAGAAGGGAAGGATAATAAGGGTAAATAAACAAATTATGCCTCAGTATACTCTCTCTCTCCCCATATATATAATTAGTCAGTATTCCTCACGTGTTTAGATCCCCCGGAGAATAATTAGACCAAAGATTTAACTAAGGTCATCTGGACACAGTTTTGAAATTCACCAGCACTGTGCTTGACTGAATAAAAGAAATGGAAGTCTCATTGTGTGCTGGATATATTGTCTAGAGTGTGTTTGTTCTGTATTGATGACATCGGATGGTTGTCATGCAACTTGGAATGAGTGAAATATAGACTACTGGATTCTGTATCAATCATCTAAAAATTTAGCAATCACGATAAAACTTAAACATTCTAAATTCTGTTTTGTGTGAACCTATGTGTGAACATTGATCAGTAGTATATATAATGCGACGAAAGTTCTTTCTTGTCCTCAACGATTTTTTAGTTAATGCTAGTCTGTGACAAAAAGCTAACTTATCAAAATAAAGTGTAATTCATAATTATTATTAAAACATCCAGTTACGCTACAAAGATGCGTAATCAAGTATAAGAGTACAGGATAATTTGTATCAATCATGTAACAAGGTTAAATGACTTAAACAAGATCATAAAATGAAGATCACTAGGATGTATACCACTATAAAGTCCCATAAGAGGACGAAATAGATGTCCAGTCTTTTATAGTTTCCAATAGTTGTTTAATTAGGATCATTCTGTATTGTTAAAATACAAAATTCAACAATATCCCAATTCAGTGGTTGATGTCGTGACAATATTGAATGGTAGAAAGAAAGAAGAATAATTTATCGACAAGATGGGACAAATAATAATGATAATCAATATTTTCATCAGTAATACATGTTTAGTATAGTATTTTGGAAGACTCCTCGTAATTCCCGTAGACGTCACTATATATATCACCCAGAGTGTCCAACCATTGGTTACGATATTCACGTGGACCCCAACCAAGTAGTCTGCATCTACCATCATGGCTCAGACTAGAAGTTAATGTCTTCAAGCACTGATGCCACGTTTTGGTTTGGCCGCCCCTAACTTTCTTCCAACGATCCCCAACAACGGTTAGCATTGCACGTCGTGGTAATCGGTGTTCAGGCATACGTAACACATGGCCCAACCATCTCAGTCGATGAAGATTCACAACCTCATCAACTGATTTACCATCATTCCCTAGTACCCTGCGTCTAACATCACTATTACTTACCCGGTGGTCGCAGCAGATGCTGGCAATATTTCTAAAGAATCTGTGGTCAAATACTAGTTGCTTACGGGTATCTTCAACTCTTAATTGCCACGTTTCGCAGCCGGGTAGTATACTCCTCCTTTTATTTACAGACGGATATCTCGCCTTCGCCATAGGTGACGTAAGTTGGCGAAAACCAAACGAGCTTTTTGAATCCATGCTAAGATTTCGTCAGACGCAAATCCAATAGGACTGATCAGACTTCCAAGACGAGTGAAGTTGTCAGTGCGTTCAACTACTTCACTCCCTATCCTTAGTTCAGGTGTTGACGCAGATCAGCCCTGAAGCAACAACTTGCATTTAGAGGGAGAGAAGCGCATTCCAAACATTCTGGCATTGTTGCTCAGTGCTACCAAAAGACTCTGCATTTTATGAGCGTCTTCACCAAACAGGACTATATCATCTGCGTATTCTAAGTCGATAAGTGGACCTCCTGGAAGGAGATCAATGCCCGAGAATTCAGTCGATGAGAATGTTATTTCCATCAATAGGTCTATGATGAAGTTAAACAAAAATGGAGAAAGTGGACAGCCTTGACGGACACCACTTGAGTTTGCAAAAGTAGATGACAGTTCGCAATAAGCTCTGACTCGACTAGTAGTGTTCGAGTAAACATATTAATGAAATGAATCAATCTATTAGAAATCAATGATAAACATCTTTTGTTTTGTTTTTTTCCAAATCTTATTCCCTTATATGGACAGGTATTTTATGAACTGGTTACAAGTATCAAAGTTCTTCATTTTGAAGTGTTTTTTTTCAAAAAATATTTTGTTAAATAAATGAAACTGACGCATTCACCTTATTCAATACACAATTATTACTTCAGTGTATAATATCTGTGAAATGGTTAACAACTTACAGTAGTAACTGGGATTTTAAAAAAAACAAAAAAAGAGGTATCCTAGTTGTGTATTTGAACAGTTTACTGCTTGACGTAATAAAGGTTGTTTGTCCTTTTTTTTGTTTTTACCATAACAGTTATTAGTTTTTTATTACCATGGTTCATTTTTTTAGATTGCACAGTTTAAGAGATTAGACGTCATTTTCTCTAATAATTATGAATGATCTTAGTTTTTCAATGTTTATTTGGTATTCACCGGTTTCGAACTTTAATATAAACTAAATTTTTGACTTTAACTATATTACTAAGTTGATGTATTACTTACTTACTTACGCCTGTTACTCCTAATGGAGCATAGGCCGCCGACCAGCATTCTCCAACTCACTCTGTCCTGTCATTCTTTTCTAGTTCCATAAGTTGATGTATTATTTTAGTATATGTGAGCTATTTATTGTATGAATTGAGAATGATATCTATAAAAACCTGTAAGTTTTGCTAATTATTTTTATTAACAGTATGAAGGCTTGTGGAGATTGTAGTAATTTTAATAGTTGGATTCATTAGTCAATTTAAGATAGACCAGTATTGAGAACCTGCAACCACAGTCGTCTCATCCTAGCATGGAACCCTCCAGCAGTGCGCATCCAACATCCAACAAGCGGGACTCGAACCCGGGGGAGAGAGAGTTTTCTTGTTCTTCAGTTCAACTCATACTATCATTCGATTAGCACACAAAATAATTGTGTGATAAATCTTAAACTACAGGTTTATTAAGTCGGAGTTTGGTGTTAATCAGTTGATAATTTGGTTATTCAATATGATTCTGACTTTGGGAGGTTAAAAGAAGTCAGAAGTAATTTTTTTAAATCTAAATTTCGTGTTAGTTGGTTCGCACCATCAAGACTTACGTGGAATCTCAAGTAAACTGTTACTCTTCTATGGATTTGATTTCGATTCACTTAATTTCACAGTCTGAGATTTTGTCACCAAGATACTTGGGCAACGACTGACCTGTAGGACTTAAATATTTACACTGTATAATCACTGAAGAGAATAGTTCCCTTAAGATTGAGCAGAGTATTCTGACGACTATTTCGAACTATTTAATGTCGCAATACAGTATATGTTATGCTGGGTCACTAAGACCAATAGGCACACTGGGAATCTATTAAATTAATTTTACTAGAAAGTCTAAAACATGTGTTGCTGAATTTTATGGAAAGTCAACGTTTTAAATCATCCAAGATGACGAATGCAATCGATTGTGTCATTAATGAAAAAATATGAAGACTATCCAACGAAATCACTCACTGAAGCTGTAGTTAATTTAACATGGATAGTAAACTATTGAAAAAAAGGATGGCATTGTGTCGTACTTTATTTAGATATAAATTGTAGGGCCAGTGAAAGGTCACTGAACCCTAGCCAAATCATCCGGCAGTTGGGTCATTGAATATTGAACAGATCATTGATCCCCATCAAGACCAAGGACAACCAACGTGCATCAGATCATCGTGTGCCATGAACTGGCCCATGCGGCGGTGGTCTAGCTTTCGCTTGTATCTTCTTAAACTAACATATTTCTGCAATAACTCCCTTTGTGTTGTACAGTCTTCAAAGCATCGATGAGGCAATTCATGTAAGGGGCTGACTGAGAGGTGTCTTCGGCCTTAGCTGGTTCGTCACACCATTCCTGTCGAACTCGAGTAGGCCCCAAATCATTCGACATAGATCATCTACGTTAGTGATTTACAATATCAAATATCGAAGTGAAATTTATGTAACTAGAGTTTAATGTAACAATGAGGATTCATTATACATCATGAGCAAGTCGAAACTATATATAACACTGAATTATGTTGCATTTACTTATTCTGTAATGAACAAGAACACAAACGGGGACAATCAAATGTACCTGAACACAAAATTACAGGATCTTTTACTAAAATCTGATAACTATTCAGTAAATACTTCATTTGCAAAATGTCCGTCAATTGTCTTAGACTTTATTGTTCCTTTATTTCCATACCAATCACTCTCTGTTGTTGTTCTCTTCTATTCGATCTTCTCAGCCTCCTGTTTCCATACACTCCGCTTTCTATTCGTGGAACATACTACTTATCACTGTCGAAATCAGTAGCACATACCACAATCCGATCAATAGTCAAATTCATGAATAAACTGAGTTGAACAGTAGTTGACATAATCGGTAACATTGTGGAGTCCCGTTATTTTGTCGTCATCTAGATCGAACGATGTTGTCAAAATGGCTCTCCACTTTAGTGGCCCGAGATCAGATTCCAAGTAGATCGTATGAATTTTTGTTATCGCCTATCCTCGTATATAATCATCGACTTAAATCGTGTTAGTCAATAACGGAATTAAATAAGTCGAATAACGAGAATGGACTTGTGAATACACATATTTTGTATATAGAGCGAATGGAATAGAGAGAAAAGAAATGACAGAGTGGACACGTCTGGTAAGCCAACTCCCATTTAACCAAGCATTAATCAATAATTATAGTTACACAAAAGTAGGTTACAGACATGTGATGAGTAATGGGATAAGAAATGTACACACCTACGCGCTCATATAAAAACAGTCAAGATTGATAAGCGAATAATTAACAAGGTCAGAATGTGACTCAAGTAGAATGAATAGAATGGGCTGTCCGAAAGCTAGAATAATGTATATGGTCTTAACATAATAACCGACACTACAACATAATAGTTGCATTCAATTGCCAACTCTGATAGATTAAACTATTTCAACTAACAAATACAATCGAATTATTGATTTATATTTTTACCCCTTCTTCATGATTTAATTGATTAATATAAAGAAGTGCATAATAGAAGAATGTAATAATAACTAATTGATCATTATGGAAAAAAAATAGAAAAGATTAGCAACAATCGATTATTTAGTATGAAATATAGAGAAGGAATCTAACGACAAAAATAAAATGAAAGATCCGATGTGTCACCTTTGTACATGAGGTTTAGGCTTGAATTGGTAGATTGTTAGATTGTTCACAGTGTTCACAGCTTTTAAATTCTACCTACTGAATCAGTTTGTTTGATAGTATGAATGACAATTAACGATGGTTCTTGTTGGATAGTGACTAGAATTTGACAAGATATTCATGAAACAAACTAATGATAAACTTCTGTTGATGTCTATAGAAGTGTTTTCGATGAGTTCATTTTGTGAGGCTGATATAACCTATTATATAAGGACTAATAAATCTACAGATACATACTGACTTGGCCTAAAGTAAGAATTGAATAGTCTTTATTCATTCAAATTAATTATTCTTTCTATAAACAGAAAACACAATACTGATGTGAATATCAAAGGAAACCGAACAGAATGAATCAACTACCAGCTTACTTGATTTAACATCGATATAACTAAAACTAGATTATTTTGCAGTAATAATAAAATATATAGTGCGAATCGCTAAATTTGAAATTTTACATTGTAGCGTGGCGTCGAGTTGAGGTTGACTATAATCACCACTACAAGAAGGTTGCGTACTAGATATCAGAAGGCGATTGGAGGTTGTAGCGAGATATATTTGTTGGCGATCCCGTGGTATCGAAAGAATACCGAGATCATGCCGAATGAGTATAAGCAGAACCACTAAGCAAACGTAAGTGCGTGCAAGGTCATAATCAACGGAAGGAAGAATGTATATGTTTTGGTAGAGTTAAACAAACAAGTACGGTAAAACGATCCCTGGTACAATTAGTTATAATAATAATTGTTTCCATTACACCAATCGCATTCTCTTGATAAAAGTAGGTCACTACAACATCATAAACTATTGTTAGACAGCCACCGAAAACTTAAAAGTACTAAACATCTTTTATTTTGATATGAACTCCGCAGTAGTTCATATATAAATTCTGTTAAAGATTGAACCCAGGAACTTCGAGGTTGATATTCAATGGTTTACACTTTTAACTCTAGTCATTATTCACTAACCTTAGTAAGATCTATCTCGCATCGGAAATGGCTGAGCTCAACTATTAATGAAATAACACATTCTTTGATATGTGAATATGATCAGTGCAGATTTGATATTATGGTACTATGTTATTATCATCTTTAGTTGTTTCACAATAAAACGTAAACTTATCAGTTTTAAAAAATCTGAAATATGTTTGCTTGTCTGAAGAAGCTTTTTAACCATTACATATATCTGTATTTTTGTCAACCATTTACTTTCTCTATTTTTGACTGTATCTATTTATATGATTAATGGATTAGATCACAGATAGATAATGTGTCAAGGGATGAAACTTTCAAGAATTCTTCATTCACCATATTCACTCCCTTTTTTTCTTAATACTTACACACCAATATATGCAAGTTTTGAAATAATATTCCAGATCTCTAAATGACCTTAACTTTAAATACCTGATCCTGGTAAATTTATGTCCTTCATTTGATCGGTCAATATAAGTTATGATCACATACCTACAAGGCAAGGAAATGATAAATTAATTTACGTGACATCGAATTGAATGTCATAAGATTTTGGTAAACAAAAATATTGTTAAAACAAATTTCAATGAGATCTTGATAAAATCACACCGTTTTACATTTTCGTTTTTAGTTTAAACTAGAGATAGATCAATACCAAATGGTTAGGAAGTAATGGGTTAAAAAAAGAATACACATATTTGAAGTTAGACATAAACACCGTTGGATTCTGGCTCAGTGGTCTAGAGGTTCAGTGTCCACACGCGAGACTGATAAGTCCTAGGTTCGGTTGGTGTTTGGGATCGTGAATGCGCATTGCTGAGGAGTCCCACAACAGAATGAAATGGCCGTCCAATGGTTCCAGGTTTTCCATGATGGTCTAGCTCCAATTGACTCATGATCCACAAAACCCCTCCTGATCATATACTTACTTATTTAAAACTAAGTGTAATGAAACACTTGGTTATTCTATCAAGTTCTGTGTATTATAAATAGATCTACGATAGGAAGTTGAAAACTATAACTGGAATACTACCAAACTGAAATATATTCAAAGCATGATTAATATGACCGAAGAATACTCTTTTTCTTAAATTCTCTTCCAGTTTTACAATTATTTTTTCCAAATTAATAATCTGAGAATTGGCCACGTTTAAAGTAAATTAAGGAAATTGCAATAGATTCACTATTAAGTTTCATACTAGCTGACATTTTTCCAGACAAATTCGCATTTTACTGTCGATATATGGACGATTAATTCACCCTCTGTAAATATAGTAAATCACAACTGGGCGTTCTTAAAAAATTTAATGAAGTATTTCCAGTCATTAAGTTTACATCTGAATAAGAAAGTGAAGTTAGAATGGCCTTTTTTGGATGTCCTCCTAACCAAGAAAGTTGATGGATCAATAAAAAGCAACTTAAACAGGAAAATTACCTGAATAGGACAGTACGCATATTCCGTTAGCTTTGTACCTCTACAGTATAAACGAAACCTAATCAGAATTCTTAGTTATCGAATACGTATTATATGTTCTATGGATATAGTTGAAGAAGGACTACACACTTTGTGTACTACACTTGGGGAAAACGAATATCTAGAAACGTTTATTAACAACTATATGATCTTGAAGGTTATAATGGACGAAATATAAATATTGAATAAGAAATCCCTGTTAATGCGCCTAGAATTCAGAGGAGATACATCCAGTGAGGTATTAATTCAGAGATTACTCAGAACAATCCAAAAACCCATCCAAAATCGAAAAACTACAACTAGTGTTTTCTACTTGCACAATAATGACATCGGGGCTAAAAGATGAATTACCTAAAATGATAAACTCGTTTTGTATTTAACGATTCGAAATTCAAAAAATTTACATTTTCGTACTCATGAACACTTCCCAAAGTGGTTGAACTCTATATTGACCCATTTAGTACAACCTGGTCATAGTGTCAATATAAACCAATCCTTTTCAATTATTTATTGAGTCAGTAATTTTTTTTGTCAAAGTCTGTCAGACTCAAAATCCTCCAACCGTTTGACGAAGTAGCCATTCAGTTAAAAAAAATCAGCATATTTATATATAGAAAAGAAATATCTTCAACCGCTTCTCTTAGCCAACCTCACGGACAGTTTATCAATACGAATTTTAAGTACTGAATGACTTAATTTGACTATTTGTCTTCTTTATCCAAATATGTTTGTATTATTATTATTATTTCAATAGTTTAGATCATGAGCCAATTGAAGCACTGGACGGCCGTTTGATCATATTGTGCGACTCCTCAGCAGTGCACATCCACGATCCCGCCCCGCGGGATTCGAACCACGGGACCTAACAGTCTCGTATGCAAGTGCTTAACCACTAGATCACTGAGCCAGCCGGCATCCAACGGTGTTAATATTCAACTTCAACTAATCCACGAAATTGAGCGACACATCCACCATTACTATCACACAACTGATCCGGTTGAACTCCACTGGTCACTACTGAGGAGTTCCATAATGGGATGAAATGGCCAGGTTTTTCATGGTGGTCTAGCTTCAATTGACTCATGATCTCAACTATTGAAATTACTCCAATCTCCACAATACCCCTTCTGATTATTATTATTAATTTAACATACCTATTAATCTTACGAGTACATGGTCAATCTACTTAACACTCACCCCATTTTATTATACCTTAGTAGTTTTATATACATTTTCACATTTAATATTTGATTGAATTTATCACTGAACTACTATTTCTCTCACCCTATTTAACCCATATTTATTCTGATCATGAATCATAAAATTTCATATGACCTATTCAAGTTAACTTTGTATATGAGTCATCTCAACACTAACACCCTTTAATTTACATGTTATAACTTTAAATGATGTACTTTGCCTTCTTCCATTTCCTATTTAACATCAAAGAGTAGAATACTTTTGAGGATTAAAGGGTAATTCGGAAGCCGGTATTTAAACTTTCTAATAGGACACATATCAACCATTCTGTTGAATTAACCAAAAATAAACAAAAAAACACATGAAATTTCTGCATTCAGATATGGTCATTGATGTATATAGCTAAGTAAGTTCCACATTAAAATGAAACAAATGTCTAACATGTTGTGACTTTATTTATTTATTTTATTTATTTATTATTAGACCCGCTAATTATTATATGATCTATTCGTCAATCAAAAATACGACTTATTCGCTGTTATACTGTAGTAAATCAATGACATCCGACTGGTCTGATCAGCCTAGTGTCCTATTGATCCGTTGCTTTCCTAATCCGTCCAGCTGAGTCCAGAATACTAGGATATAACATAACGCTCCCCATTTGTCAATAATTCTATAGATGAATATTATTTTACAATCAAAATAATAATAATTTCATAGATTGAAATCATGAGTCAGTTGAAGCTAGACCACCATGGAAAACCTGGAAGCACTGGACGGCCGTTTCGTCTCAGTATGGGACTCCTCAGCAGCGTGCATCCACGACCCCGCGAGCGCTTAAACAACTAGACCACTGAGCCGGTCAGCATCCGACGGTGTTAATGTCTAACTTCAACCAATCCACGAAGTCGCGCCACCGTACACCATTGTCTTCAGTGAATTGATATCTCACAACAGACCTGGTTGAACTCCACTGGTCACTGCTGCTCACTAGAACTCTCTTGAAGTCAGTCACTAGTGAGCAGATGATTATTATCAAAAGGAGTTTGTGGAGATTTTAGAAATCTCACAGATTGAAATCATGAGTCAATCCCGCGAGGTGCGAGATCGTGGATGCGCACTGCTGAGGAGTTTATACTGGGACGAAACGGCCGTCCAGTGCTTCCAGGTTTTCCATAGTGGTCTAGCTTCAACTGACTCATGATTTCAATCTGTGAAATTTCTAAAATCTTCACAAACCCCTTCTGATAATAATTGTTGAATTGCCATTTCCTTCCTTAATTATTTGTATGCATTCTAATGTGTATTGAACATCTGAATAAAACGATCATCTAATAACCCATAGTAATGTAAGTTAATCAACAATTGTATAAACTAGGCAGAAATACAAAAAAAAGATGATAGATAGCTAGCTAGATATATAGGAACGTTCATTTATCAGTCTATATAAAAGTTCTATGCTAATTTTCTCATTCTCTCTCTCTCTTTTATTTCTTTCTTTCTAATCTTCACATATCATAGATACTTCTATAATGATAAATAATCTATATAGGGATGGTAACACATAAACATATTACACATAGAGTTACATTTATACCATACATTGACCTTATTTCATATATTGATTTATGCGTAGGCTACATCATTCTCTAGATAATGGAGGCCAATTTTTTTGTTTGTTTGTTTTGTATTTACAATGAATACATTTCTTTGTAAATAGATTCCAGAAATAATAATATAACCTGTTTACATTTTATGTATTCACTGACTGTTATATAATAAATAACAAGTTATTGATTGAGATCATGAACCGATTCATACTAGACCACTACTAAGTTTTCAACGCTGGTCTAACATTAATCGGTTCATGATCTCAATCAATAACTTAATAATCTTCACAACCCCTATATTGATGAATAAAAGGTTAATTTGGATTTTTATAAAGTTTCATCATTACGTTAGTACGTTTATATATTATGAATAGTAACAATCATTATTCATGTAATGTATGAAATTTAAAAAAAAATTGGGTGACATTAGGTTATTTAGTATAAATGACATTTTGAAATGATTAAATAATTAAAAGAGTTTAATGATTGAGATTATGAGTCAATTGAAGCTAGATCACCATGGAAAACCTGGGTTCGAATCACGTGAGGCGGGATCATGGATGTACATTGCTAAGGAGTTTCACAATAGGACGAAATGGCCACCCAGTGCTTCTAGGTTTCCCATGGTGATCTAGCTTCAATTGACTCATGATCTCAACCATTGAAATTACTATAATTGCAGTGAACAGAAGACGGGTGGCGACACTCGAATGTACTTGACACAAAATTACAGGACTTGTTAGTAAAATCTAACAATCAAATAATAAATTCGTAATTTTCAAAATGTCCATCACTTGTCTCATAATGACTCAGACTTCATTGTTCTTGCATTTTCATACAAATTGCATTCTGTTTGCATTCTTTACTGTTCGATCCTCTTATCTCTCTGCTGCTAGACCTTCTGTTCCTGACTAACAACATATACTACTTATGTCGATATAAGTAACACACCACATAATATCCACAAAAACCTTTCTAAAGGAGTTTAGCCAATTTTTCTATGATGAATTGATTTAAATGGGTTTATTAGGATTTACTATTTTAAACAACTTAGATGTATATATATAATTAGAGAGATTTTATTGTAGACCGTCATTAGTTGAAGAAGAATGAATGAAAAGAAAGCTTAAAGCTTATTAAACCATTTTCTTCATTTTCACTAATGACACGATTTGAGTAACAACAAATTAACTTAAACGACAATCCCAATTATCTTTATTCCTGTTGGTTCAGGTTCTCTCTGTCTCGGTAGCCAGTCGGAAAATGAATGCAAAGAGAAGAAAAAAATGTATTTCTGTATATCTATAACTTAAACATTCAGAGACTAATATACATTAATAACCAAACCACAACATATCACGAATAGGAAGTTGTAGTATGAACGTAGCCATGGGATAAGTGATAAATAACGTAGAAAAATGTAAGATATATAATAACTGATTGTGTCAAAGAGAAACTTATGATAAGGGGGAATATAATCTAACAGCTAAAAGATTACATTGTAAAAACATGAATAAAAATTCTTCGTTAAGTTCTGAGAGTCACAGCATACCCCAGAGTGGTGTGTGAATCATTGAAATAACGAGATTAGTTAACTATGTACTCTCCAATAAGTAAGTTCTAGAAAACTAAAAGTTTGTTAAGTCAATTCATTAAACATTTATGTTGGAAGTTTTAATAGAAAAACTATTTTATGACATAGTATATTATACTATGAGATATATCTCTACAAGTACGCTGCATCAGTAAGTGTACCAACTGGTGACTCACCCCGACAATTCTCAGATTTCAGAGACAAACTGAGATTGATAGAATATAACTACATCGGTAGTATGGTATTTGCCAACCCTCAGAACCGGGATATGATTCCTCTCATGTTCCGCAGCAATTTGATTCAAACACAGCCACATATGCCTTCTAAATGGTTTTTGAACCTACTGCTAAATTGAGAAGATTAGGAATGACTAAGATGATATAACTGATAAACCGAACGAAGTGTAAATATATCACCTATACATCTGTACTAACTCAAACAGGGGTATATAGGATGGGACTATGACCAAATGCATAATCGGCTTTATTCAATAGCCTACCTTGCTCTTGTCATTCTTTGCCATTTCACCTTTAGAAAGCATGTCAGCACATGCGCACGATATTTATAAAAATGCCCTGTCAATCATGATTCAATGATTTGAATGTATTATGCTCATTAAGAGATCTGAAAAATTTGGGTCTGATCCCTGATAGAATTATTGTTACATACAACTGAGAAGTTGACAAACTAAAATGAAATTGTCATCTACTGCTCTCCGCTTGTCAGTGCTTCACCAGCTAGTGAACATTTCCAGTGAAACTTAACCTCGGATTCTGCTTCCTAATTTGAAGAAAAGTTATTCACTGTACAGTTTGATCGTTTTTACTTAACATTATATCACTAATAATAGCTTACGTCAGCCGGAATTGTTCAGTCTTGACGTTTATTAAAACTGAATAAGTGAACATTTAATTTATGGAGGTTTCAAAACTGAATCAAACCCAATGATAATGTTAATATTTTTGGAATGGAATATCATTTTATGTAATTTGAGTCTTGGCTACAGTTGGTTTACTATTCTGATTTTATATATGTATTTAGGGACCTGTTGAATGATTCAATCACATTAACGTAATTTCGGAAAATCTGACCTGTGACCCAAAACAAACAATATATCTGGTGATGGATAGTGGCTAGCAATGGAATTCAGGGCGCGTGTTTCGTCCCATTTGGGACTCGTCAACTGGATGTACCTGCATCAGAGTTGATGTTCACTCCGGGACTCGAACCTAGTACCATTTACTTCAAACTCCATGGCGTTCTCCAATTAGCTACTGAGCCCTGATAGCCACATGCTTGTGCCATTAGGTGACGTTTAAATTCACTTGGTGTTGTTTACTTGTATCATCTCATTGTTATTTAGGACTGTAATTGATCAGTCATATACGCATATGTGCATCTTATGCGGATTGCCTCGATATAGCCTTAAGTTACAAGCCTTTTAAGCAAAGATAGATAGTGGGTAGTAGTGAAATTCAGGCAATCTATACAGGATGCACATATGCCAACATGAGACTGATTAATTGAAGTTCTAAATAACAATGAGATGATACAAGTAAAAAACACCAAGTGAATTTAACTATTATGATGGCTACATTTCAATCATTGAGTTAATCAATCAAAAGAGAAGTGCTGAAAGTTATACAGGACAATCATATTCGACATTTAACAGTTTACTGTTTCAATATTTATTCAAATCCCAAATTTGGCGAGAGTATAATTTATGGATGAACCAATTAGGTTTAGGATAATAGGCCTTGGATTTTGTCACGAAATCCATTCATCCATTTGGTTAAAGGGCATTTTGGGATATTAGCTGATGTCAGCTGGTGATGAAAACTATCAACTGTAAATCATAATTCTGATTTCTCACACCGATTTACAACCCTTATTTAGTCCTATTAAGTTGGTGGATATTCTCAAAGCCATTTTAACATTACCCAAATGTCGCCCGTAAATTATGGTCTGACACTGAATTTTCTACTTATCTATTTTATCTTTATTTATAGATATACAAATGTTTTGGTGATTCTAAATAGTCTTAATTACTTACAATATACGTCATATGTAACCTGTAACAAAAGGAGTATTTTGAAAATTGGCAATTTTATTTCATCTCCATATAAATACCTACGAAATTTAAAACAACAACACCTATTGGAACATTGAAGAACAGGGTATCCACAGATCAATATGATTTTAATTGTTCTTGAAGTAACTAGATACACACCTAAAGATAAAAATGGAAATCGAGTAGGTCGTAGAAGAAGGTGGATAACTTAACAGAAAAAATACCATGACAATAATAATAATCGCACTATTCAGAAACCGTGTATCGGTCAACGTATACGATACATGTATTCTATCGACACTCGTTTCTAGAAGTCGTCTCAACGTGATATTGATGCACACGCTACCCATCCGTGTTCCCAATTAGCTAACTGGGTAAAGAAGCCACGAGTAAGTAGGGATATTTTATTAGTTAGCCGAATTAAAGTGTATGAGCCTATTCATAAATACGGGTATTTGTCCTTCAGATAATTGAGCTAAATTTCTAAACAATAGCGGATACCTGTTTCCCTTGGAACATTAAGCCATATTTAGACCAGTAGTGTCTACTGGTTTACATCTCTCACCTGTCATTAGTTGTGAACTGATACATCTGATTGGCTCAGCCTATTAATAGACCAACAGGAAAATATGCCAACAACTGTGACGGTTTGACGGAAATGTTTCAGTTCAAACAGGTTACCATGCTTTTGAGGTTTAATTTTTGATTTAGTAAACCCATGAAATCACAAGGGCGCAGATTTAGTCCTATCATTCAGCAAGCGATTAACCTTTAGACTACTCTGCTAACAAAACTAATACAAAATTAAACATTATAAGGTTTATGACCTCGGTATACCTACTGGTCCGGTTATTGGATACACAGGGAAGCTGCCTATAACTTAGTGAACATCATTAGTATGCAACCTTAAGAATGAATGTATGAATTCTAATGTGACTAGTTTGGCCCTGAAGCAGAAACTATTCTGTTAGCCGACTAATAATATGCTACGCGGACGCTAATTGATTAGCAGGAGGGAAGACGACTATAGTAAGAAGAATTTTTATATTCGGATTGGATAAATGATGTCCTCTAAATTGAAAGGCAAATGACTAAATAAATAGACACATAGAAAATGACACAAAGTAAAGTGGAAAAAATGTGTGCCTCAGATAAGGGATTTGAAACAAAAACTACAAACTAAGATCGGGATTAAATTACAATGATGTAGGATTGGATTAAGATATGGCAAAAGCTTAGCGATCAGTTTAAAATTTAAGATGGGGGGAGTGAATGAAACGCATAACTCAACTGTTTCTAATTACATATAAAGTAATGTCTCGAAGTCGAGATGAGTTCCGTAGATCACTCGAAGTCTTTTATATAAGTTTATAACAAAAAGATACTATTGGCAGTTTTCATTTGAAAAGTTTATCAGTTGTGTGAAGAATACGATGCTAAATTAATTTCACTCATTTAATCTACATACTATTTGTTTCTATAAATAACTAGATTAAACATGCATTCTTTAAACTGTTTGAGAATTATACTGCAGAGTCAACAGTGAACTACTCAAAATTGTCAATGATTATTTAGGGATTACATAGTCAACATCACCTTCTATGATTTATTTATTTGGTACAAAGGGGCATTGAATAAATATGCGCCACACTAGTCACTTGATTTGTGTGGGCTGTGATACTGCCCGGGTGCCCAAACCGAAGCAAGTGGTTTTCTTATGGAGCCACACCCTGAGCTGTTGACCTAGAGGTCTAATCCACAAAGCAATGGAGCAACATAAGGAGATATAGTCTCATGGTAGCCAATGACCAATAATCGGTTCATACGCCATTTGTTTCCTCATGATTCTGTAGCCCAAATACACCAATGCTTTGGAATCAAGGTATTCCAACACCCTCAGCAGTATCAGGGCATTTGAGGGCATCTTTCATGATAATTAACACTAAAATATCATTAACTAATGAATCATACTATCAAATGATGCTGGTAGTGATTGCAATAGAGATGAGATAGTTTTTTAACAAAACTGAAATGTCCCACCATCATTCAATTTAATTCTTTATAATGATTTCCTATTTTGATGTTAAAGTGAATTCAATTTTTACTGGTTAATATTTAGTAGAAATTTTCGAGTAGAAACATTTATTCACCTTTGAAGTGTAGTTTATCCAATTCTATTCCGTTGCCTTCACACAATCAGTGCTAAGGCTTTTTTTGAAACAAGGAACTTTGGTACATTAAGTTTTTTGTACACAAAAATATTAATTTCACATGTTATACATGTTATACTGTCACGTTTATACTACTCATAAGTAGTTTAAAGTTCACAGTACGAATACATTCGCTGCATGTTGTAAGATTCTATAGAGTGAAAAAATAGAAAATGTAAGCCTTTCAAAAGAAAGCTCAACGAATATAACTTCTTTAATATCTAACCAAAAATCGTTTTGATGAGTTCTTACCTAAATATTAAATATAAAAGTACTGTAAATGGTGACTTTCTACAAATTTCATTCCGACTTTGCAAATGTTGTCACTTCTGAATATTACATATACAATTTAACTGACTATGATTGAGGTTAAATATTAAAACATGGATACATTCACAGAGTTTCTCATATTGTAGCCGGAAGTTCTGACTAGTGTAGTTAAACTATGCAAGAAATATGATTGCCGTTAGCGTTGGCCATAATTCATCAATTATCTTTGTCTTCAATTTTTTGATAATGAAAGGGTGAATAACTGCAGTTTCAATGTTCGAGAAGCCAAGTTCTAAATATTCTGGGTTATTTCACATTCTTCATAAGTCTTTTTCTATTCAACTTCGAACAGAAAACAGAAGAAAATGTGTACTGAAGAAGTTTAACTTCAAATATTAGTTTGTTTACAGAAACAAGATTATAGACAGGATTATATGTGACCCTAAGATTTTAGACACCTCTGAGAAACATACTAAAATCAGCTACAAAAACCGATATTTTTACTCAAAATGATGGAAGTATATTCTTTAATTTTTCTGAATGCCTTTTTAAGCTTCGATTGAATGCTGGCTTCTGAAATCTTTTTCAATGAATTATCATGTGCTCTTGATGCCTGAGAATGAATTTAAACTTAAGAAAGAGTTATTCTAGAGTTGAACCGTCATAAAAACCCTGATACTACTTTCACTAAGATAATAAATGTCGAAGTGGGATTTACCATTGTAATAACTTATAGCCTTGTGCTCTATTAATATACAATGTAATGATACCGCCAATTAGAGAACAGTGAATTATCGACCGGATCAATGACTCATAAACCTGTACAAGCAGTCTAGAACCCTTATCGGTCCTTTTTGCTACCTAACCTTGCCTGTTGAATCCAGAACACAAATTTCAGCCTCTGTGATATAAATCATGTATTTCAAACATACTGGGTTTATATTCAAACCAAACAGACCACATTAGACCATAACACACACCATAACAATTATACAAGATCAGGTCAAAAGTGATTGTGATAGACTGTAATTAATAAACTAGGCATAACTTAAGAATGGTAAATCGTATAATAATAATAGCCTATAGGTCAAAATGAAACTTATAATAAGAGGAATATGAATACATATAGTTCAGTCCCTTAACAATATTACGATAAAAATGTATGTATAGTATTAGTCAATAAATAGATCCCAACAATTACCAATCATTATTCTCGTCGGGATATGACAACCTCATATTCAAAACATATAGAAATACCAGAAGAGGTCATTTTGTGGATATTATAGTAATTTGATTAGTTGAGATCATGAGTCAATTGAAGCTAGACCATAATGGAAAACATGGAAAAATTGGACGGACATTTCGTCTTATTGTGGGACTCCTTAGCAGTGCGCATCCACGATCCCGCCTCGCAAGACTTGAACCCAGGAGTTGACGACACAGATCATTGAATACTTATTTGATAACTCAGTGGTGAGATCTAAAATTCCTTGATTCGATCTTTGTATTAGTCTTTTATTAACACTACTGATGAATATAGGAAGAAACAGTTACCGAATGTTAAACGCTTTTCTATAGTTCTCTAACTGCTGTCATCTTATGACGAAAGGTTATGGGATTAAATATAAGTAACGCTTATATAAATATAAATTACACCATAGTATTGAAACTATTTAATTTCCATTGGTATAAGGTTTTTCTATAAAAGATATTTGTTCAGATCGTCACAGAATTTCAAAAAGAACACTACAAACTTTATGAGCAAATATAGATAGTAGCTGGCAGTGGAACCCAGGATGTGCTTTTCGCCCTATTTGGGATTCGTCAACTGGATGTACCTGCATCCTGGAATTGATGTTCACTCCGAGACTCGAACCCAGTACCGTTCACATCAAACGCCACTACGTTCTCCACTTACTTAATGAGTCCTGAATCCCACTGCTAACCACTATCCATCTTTGCTTAAAAAACTTGTGACTTAAGGTTATATCTAGGCAATCCACACAGGATGTACATATGCCAACATGAGACTGATCAATTGCAGTCCTAAATAACAATGGGAAGATACAAGTAAGACAACATCAAGTGAATTTACTACAAACTTTAGATGATATATTATTCTTTCTATTAAACCTTTAATTCTGGTGTAACAGATGATATCCATCAACATCTTTTAATCAAAATTAAACACTTCAAATACATACACACATCCATTTAAAATAATTTAAAATGATCAGTTAACAAATAACTGATATTATTTATTTTCTGTCTCAAAATGAACTACTCATAAGTAACAGATGACTGAATGACATAAATTATAGTGCAAGTTTTACTAATATTCTTACCATATTATGTAAATTAATACAATAATTCTAGTTATCATATGTAGTATGGATCAGTATATGCCTAATAACTTAATTAGGCCTGCTACTATTCGTGGAGTATACACCTCCAACCAGAGATGTCCAATCTTCTCTGTCCTAAGTTCTCTTTTCCAGTTGTTGTCAAGTTCTGTTCATGTTCTTGAAGCTTGACTCCGATTCCAGGCACCACTTGTTCTTTGCTTGCCTCTTTTCCTTTCGAGTTAATATAATAGACTTACTTTGTTCTGGTGCTTTTTGTTATCTAGCACCTGTTGGCATGCCATCGTTTCATTGACCATATCCCAATTATTCTACATGGTATTTTCTTCTTCTAGTATCTTAAAAGGCTTAGAACTTATTGCTGAGAGCTAACTTGAACTTATCGGACTTATCATCATCTCGAAGAAAGGTTGTACTAAAATATTATATTTCTACTCATCCAGTTATCCGGTGTTTGTTTAGCTTCAGTTTTAGCTTGGTCAATACCAAATGGTCATCTGAAGCTATATCAGCTCCTCTCTTTGTTCTTACGTCTTCCATGGACCCTTTGAATTTTTTATCAGTGTAGGCGTGATCGATATGGTTTGCTGTAGCATGTTCTGGCAAGCCCATCTAACTTTGTATATGAGTTTGTGGGGAAATATGTTGTCACATATAACCATGTTGTTGAAATCATATGGATCTGTAAGTCTCTAACCATTCTTTTTCCTTTCTACCACTTCATACTCTTCCATGACATCATACTAGATGTTTTTTATCCTGGCCCGAAATTTCGGGTCCTCGGTCAAACTAGTCAGGTTTTTTTCTGGCCACTTTTCTGGGATGAACCGCCGCGGCATTCTATGAAACTGGTCTTTATCATCGTTTCTATCGTTAGTGGGTGCGTACCACTGGCTGAGATTCATTGTAATCCTTTCCTTCTTTGTTTTAAAGGATGCTTTGATAATCTCTGAAGAGTGGGTGTACACCCAATTAGTGTTCTGTGTACTTCTTTAGGCAACTTCAGCAAAACTCCTGGTGTGTGTGGCATTTTCTCTTTCATGAACGGAATGTAATATTAACTCCCCTAACGAGATAGTGTCCATTAAGTTTAATTAGTTTCAAATTCGGTCAGAGTGTTTCGCCTTATTTCCACTGCATTCTAATGACTCCTTTTGTCTTCCATATTGGTTGGACACTCTATAAATCTATATTGATAGGTTTAAAGATTCATCGTTCATGCACGAGATTAAAGGTCTAGAGTTCGATTCCAGGTTTCAGTGTCGTGGATGAGAACTTCTGAGAAATCTCCTAACAGAAAGAAACTTTCTTTCAGTGCTTTCAGGTTTTCAATGCTGGTCTAACATTACTCGATTCATGATCTCAGTCAAAAACTTAATAGTCTCCACAACCCCTATATTGGTATTGGTATCAGTTGTTATTATTATCGATATTTTTCCATTCTTCATGTAATCAATATACAAAAAAAGAACAATTATGTTTGGTAGAACATGTTATAACATGTCATACTACGTATACAATGTAAATATCCTTCATGAATTTGTTTATAAAATCATATTTTATATTATGATCATTAGTGTTACAACCATCAATGCTACAGTGATAACAATAATGATATGTGAGTTTTTCAATTTGATTTATTTATTATGAATCCTTCAATTAGTAAGAAATTTTGGTTAAGATCTATTCAATAGTCTTTTTAGTATTTATCAACATTAAAGCATAAACACATAGAAAAACAAATAAACATAGTAACATATTTATAAGACTAATTAGGAGAAAGGTATTTGTATCATTCAGTTGAATGTAATCAATCCATGATTTTAATCGGAAGAAATTGAATTAGAAAATGATAAAATCCTATTAAAGAATAATACTTCTACAAGTATACACAATATCTATCCATATATCTATCATATATATATGCAAAATCTTGTATTCGTAATAACTAAACAGATAGGTATGCATGTAGAAACTTGTATACAATCTAAGTTGCGTTTATTCAATACTGATATGATCTTAGTAATATGTAATTTAGCAGATTGAATAGTTAAAAAAAATTGACACATTATTTATAATTTTAATGGTTGAGATCATGAGTCAATTGAAGCTAGATTACCATGGAAAACCTGGAAGCACTGGACGGCCAACTGGTCATATTGTGCGACTCCTCAGCAGTGCACATCCACGATCCCGCCCCGCGGGATTCGAACCACAAGACATATCAGTCTCATGAGCAAGCGCTTAACCACTAGACCGTTGAGCCAGCCGGCATCCAACGGTGTTAATATTCAACTTCAATTAATCCACGAAATTGAGCGATACACGCACCATTGTCTTCAGTGAGTTACTATCTCACAACTAGCCCGGTTTAACTCCGATGGTCACTGATGAGGAGTCCCACAATAGGATGAAATGGCCATCCAATGCTTTCAGGTTTTCCATGGTGGTCTAGCTTCAATTGACTCATGATTTCAACTATTGAAATTACTATAATCTCCACAAAACTCCTTCTGATACATTATTTATAGTTGACAAACAACGTTCTAAAAAAAATTTAATTAAACAATGAGGCATTTATAAAAAGTTAACATTTTTGTTTGTAACCGAAAATGATCTCTTTGATTAATAAGTTACAATATTTTTGAATTTACATATGTAAATTTCATTGATTTATGATATCTTGTTACCTGGTGAATAATAATCTATATCTGGATTACATAATAATATCGATTTATTGGCATAATTGTTCCAAATTCAATTCAACTGTTGAGGAGTCTTTCGCTAGAGGATATATTTCTTATACAAATTAGATTTTTGGTTTGACGATCGTCATAATCTATGCACATACATCAACAGAATCCTTTTTATGGGCTATCAAAATGAGTCAAATTAGTCAACAAATATTACATCATCAATCCTATTTAGAAAATTATATATTTCTTAAAAATATACCTGAATTCAAGTTGTAATAATACCCCTTTTCATCTACTTAGTGTATCTTTGTAATCAGTTTATAGAATAGCAGACTATAGATGTAAATCTTTCAAACATGTAAAATGATAAGTGGAAGTTTGATTTTTTTTTAAAAGTTAGTTTAAATCTAACTCTAAAGTTTTATTGTTACCATGACAAGTATCTGAATCAAATACGACATATAAAACTGGATGTTAGGAATTGTTTAAAAAGATATAATTCCATTTTAAAACCATTTTTTGAGCTTCATAACTAACAGTTTTGGTTATAAAGTGTATTCCAATGTCTCCAGACATGTTTTTTTTTTAAAAAATAATTATTATTTGACGGTTGAACTTCTGAACTACTTATACACATACTGTACAGAACAAGAACACGGGCAGAGACAATCGAATGTATTTAGCACAAACATCACAGACTGTGTCAATAGAATCTGAATACCATATAGTAAATCGTTACTTTGCAAAATATCAATGCATCATATCAAACTGGACTGTTCTTGTTGCAAACACCAATCCATTGTCTCCCATTCCATTGTTCATGCGATTTCTTACAAATTGCATCGTGTCCCCGCTCTTCCTTTCTTGATCTTTCCCTCATCTTCTGCTGCCAGACATTACGTTTTAACTCGCGTCATATACTACTTTGGTCGAAGTTACGGCGGCCTGCTTGAATATCTGGGCTACCTGTTCCTCCGATATCTTTTTAGTTGTTTGTTTTAGCACATTATTATGTATATTGTGCTCACAATTTATCCAGGCGCGTTTATGAAAAGTTTACAACCTTTCGCTATACGAGATACAAAGGGGTATAATCCGCGACATCATGGTGGCTGGCAATATGCATTGAAACGAATGAACATTAATCAAATGTGGATTACCGAACTCCTAACATCTAACTGGTCATCATTCAAAATTTATTGTCACAATCGATCAAGGTATAAAAAAATGGAACTTGTTGAAATACTTTATGCTGAGAATTCTAAGTTGTACCAAAAATATAATGTTGAATAAAGCTTTTAATAATAATAAAATAATAAAGTAGCACTCACCACAATACTACTGACTGAATATCAGTAACTGAAGTCCACTCACATGGATTACGAGTACAGCTCAATAAGACCAGGACGATCTGAATACCCGTGAACTTTGGGAATATGTTAATTATATGTGGTTATAGGGACGATTAAATTCAGACAGCTAAAACCCTAAGATTAATTATTTGAGAGTACTCTTGTTCATTAGTTTAAAACTAATTCACATACATTGGACAAATCAATGCCTAACTTAACTCAGCAGCTAAATGGAAAAAGTGATGGCTCTTCTAAAAACCAAGAAGAGTTTTATATTTTTTTTATTTTATTTATTAGGGATTGTATTTTCAGGTTGTTGATATTAAAGACCGCATTAGATCTATTGTATTTCATCGCGAACTGATATTAGTTAAAATACCAAAACGCCATGTGGCCAAATGAATGAATGATTGGTTCGTTCATAAATGATAGTCTTACCCTCTAAACTTTATAAATAAATAAAAATTTATCATAGTAATTCTGTGTAGTTTTGAATTACATAGAATGAAGAATCATGTAGTAATTGTGTACAGGATGAACAAGGAATGATAGATGTGAACACGCCTATACATTTGTTCGATTACTAAGTAGCCGCTGCTATCATGATTGTCAAGTACTTTAAGTCCTAATGGAATTCTATTTATCAATTTGCAGTGTGATCACTAGCATAGGTAACTCAACATCTCATCAACTGTGACAAGTGGCCACAGCCCTAATCGCTCACTGCTAACGCCTGAGACAGCGAAATCTGGTAATCCGGCTTCCAACCTATAGGGAGCATCAGCTTACTTACGATTTTAGTTTCGCCTTATTGATCAGTTTTTTCTGACGACTACTTTTAACCATCTAACATGTATATAACGTTTATCAGTTTATGTAAAGTTGTATTCTTGTTTTAACTATATCTTGATTAGATAGTAGTAGCATAAATATCTTTACTCTTTCATCGATCAACTATTTTATTTTCAAAAAAAAATACATATCTTGAAATCGAAAGATCTTTTCTTTAATCAAATTTGGTGTCTATTTTACAATTTAGGTTAATCATTCTAAAGAAGAAGAAGAAGAAGAAGAAGAAGAAGACATAGTGATTAGTTTATTTAACTATATACATTTACTCATTAAAGCGTCAATTTCTCATATAGAAAAATTAATTAATACTGTGTATACCCATCTACCTACTTACTTACTTACCTACCTACCTACCAATCAACCTATCTACCAATATAATTGTATACGTGAGTATTTCTGTGCACGCCTTTTTTTTAATTAAGCATATTGTGTACTTAATCCATATATACATATATATATAATACTAACATTACTATTAATAAGGTGCAGCCGGTTTTGCTTATAACTACATATGCGCATACAATCAAAATACAATTTCACTATTACAATAATTACACCCTATTCAACCAATCAAATTATAGGATCATTTAAAGGTGAAGTATTTTTTTTTCTTTCTAGTTTTTATCTCTAATCATTACATTTAAAAACTCAATATAATGCCATGAATTATTGTTATACATTAGTAGAAAATGATTTGTCTTCTTTTTTTCTTTCTTAAATTAAACATTATGTACATGATCTTTGTTGAAATGAAACAGAAATTTCAGTTCACATCCCGTCTTTAAAGGTGATAACATCCATGTACCATCTCCCTCTTTCTTTCTTTCTTTCTTTTTCTCTTTATGGTCTTCAGTATTCTGATTATGAATAAAATATGATCGTTGGTAACACTATTCCAAGTGAGCTATTCAATATCAATTAATTATATTATTATAGTGTTTTTTTTCAAAGTATTCATGATAAATCAATGATTTGTGAACAATCGATTCATTGATTGTCCATTCGCATTTCTTGTTAAATATATTTATTAAATATTATCAGTAAAATATGATAATATTTAATTTACAAGAGGTGTTGATGGACATCATACGATCGATTATTGATCATCGTCATTATCATTATCATCATTTCTTTTTTTCTTCTTCATTGATTTAAGACGGTAATATGATTTTTATGATGAGATTACAATTTCTGGACGATCTTTGAGTGACATTGAAGTGACCTTGAGAGTGTCCACCAGATAACTAGGATCAAATAAAAGTTATAAACTAGTGTGAAGAATTAGATTTAGACCGTGTTTTTTTTTATCACGAACTGACATTAGGTATAATGTCAAAATTCTATTTAGTCAAATGGATGAATGAATGTCGTGAGGAAAAATTCAAGACCTACTATCTTATACCGGATTGGTTCGTCTATGAATTATAATCTCATCATTTTTATTTATGATTTGTGTTAAATTATATTTTTGCTCTGCTGAGGAGTCCCACTATAGGACGAAACGGTTTGTTAAGTGCTTCCAGGTTCTCTAGGATGATCCAGCTTTAACTGACTCATTATTTTAACCATTAAATTACTATAATATCCACAAAACCCTTTTCTAATAGTTTTAATGTGTTTGATTATATGCTTAATGTGATAAATGACTTATTTTGATACCATAAACTAACACTATGCTTTATTTTAATCAAGTTTGAAATATCTTTCTAATATTTACATAATTATACTTCATAAAGAACAAATAGTGAAATATATTGGTTTCTCAGACAATCTATTGTAACCAGTATAGACTCACACGTCCGTGTTGTGCTTCTTGGATAATAAGACGAATGACTCATGAACTAACGTGAGCGGTAACCCAGGTGGTGGAGATCGGGCTAATCACCCACTCTTACCTATACCCACCAATCGATTACGAAACCCACAGAGAAACATACTAATCTTTTAGTGTCAAGCACTTTTTGGTATAACTACATTCTACTAGTTATTGACTATTTACTAGAATATAGAAAGTTTTATCAACGAGAAATCAGTCATTATTTAGTTCATTATCATTATTTTGAAATTGCCTTAATTATGCTATATTGCTCAACTAAATTTCAAGACCTACTCACTGCCTTTTTGTAACATTACTGTTGTTTACAAAATTGAGAGGACGAAAGGCGAATGTCTGATGCTCTAACTAAGTTAGTGGATATGGAGGATCCACCTATGAGAGTTGGAAAACCCTGATTCCAAATCAGTGATGCACATGAGCCCAGGATCCTAAGTAAATGAATGGTGTATGAACTAATTGTTGACCATAGGACTTCATCTCCTGACGTTGCTCTACGGTTTTGTGGATCAGATCTTTAGGTCGAAGGCTCCGGGTATAGCCTCCGAATAAAACCACCTGCTTCCGTCTGGGCACTCGGATAGTATCACAGCTCACACACAAATCAAGTAACCTGTGTGGCGTATATGTATTCAGTGCCCTTTTGTACCAATATTTATGTGTTCGAATAAATAAATAAATAAATCTAACAAGACTAATATATTTTCCGAAGTGTTTTTTATCTCTTAATTCATTCTTAAACTAGCTAAATTAAAATGATTTCAATGTTGAATGGTTCTTGATTAATTGTACCATGCTACACATAATACATTATTCTATGAAAAACTCAAGTCTAAAAGTTATTCCTTCAATCAAACTATCCATTCAATCAATATGGATATAAAGATTGGTATTAAGTTTGTTCTAAATCAAAGTTTATTGAAATGAGTAGTAGACAAAAAAGATTCACAACGTTCAAAAGGTGATATATAATGAAACAATGTTTGTTTTTAAGAGGAGAACTATATTAAAATTGGTTCATTTTGAGGATGATTTATACAATGTACTGATTGTAACTTAAATGTTATTTTAAACCAGGGACGGTCAATTATTGATGTCCAGTTTATTGTTAGTATCTATAAGTTTTTATATTACCTATTATACTACTTCTATTATTATCATTAATCAGAGAGGTGTTTTGTGGATATTGTAGTAATATAATAGTTGAATTCATGAGTCGATTGAAGATAGACCATTATGGTGGACGGTGGTATAACTTCGTGGATTGATTGACGTTAGACATTTACACCGTTGGATGCCGCCTCCATGGTCTAGAAGTTAAGCGCTCGAGCGCGAGACTGGTAGGTTCTATGTTCGAATCCCCCGAGGCGTGGTCGTGGATGCTCACTGCTCAGGAATCCCATGCTAGAATGAAACGGCCATCCAATGTTCCCTGGTTTTCCATGATGGTCTAGCTTTAATTGACTGATGAATTAAACTATTAAATTACTACTATTAATGTTTGTCCGTGATAAGACAATGACTTCGAAATGGATTTTCCGAAAGTACAATAAAACTGTATGGTCTATTGAATTGAAAATTTAGAAATAACTACAACACTTTTAACATGTTTTAGCTCTGCATAAAGTGAACAGATATGAAAACAGTCTTTTAACCATCTGTACAATTTATTCATATTATTTAGTGTCTAGGATTTGGATGATAAAATGAACGTAAATAAGGCCAAAAGTAAAGATTTGTCTCCCAGTTATCGAATAAAGAACCTTATTAGACGGGGGTAAGCACTCTTTGTATCTTTTCTCTTACGTGTCATGCTGATGGCATGACCTTAGAATTGTATCACTCCTGTTACTTCCACATCCTTGATTACGATTTTTCTTATATATTCATCCCTACTAATTAAGTTATTAGTAGTATCTAGTTCATTTTCCATGATACTCTTAAATAAGATAAGTCCAACATAGAAAGTCAAGATTACCTTTCAATCTTTATCATACCTAGGAAGTCATTAAATATAAAGACAACTATATTATGTACTCCATTTCATCAATCTATTTGATCCATTCACAAAACAAACATTTGAAGATGAGGTATTGTCATTTCATTTTTTTGTCTGTCAGTAATATGATTGATGGATGAATACTGTTGAATTTATCGTCCAAAAAGCGATATCAGTTAGTCAAACTGCTTTATTTTATTCAGAATCTACTTCAGTAGTGTATAATTAATAATTCTTTAAGAATAAGTTTAAAATCACTAAACAGTATCATGGGGGATTACTGTCACCGGACAAACTGATTGTACAATACGACTTCTTGAATGAGTCTATTTGATTGAAAATTTTATTGTCCAAGAGGGATATTCATTATAACTTAGATCCATTAAAATCAATCGTTTCAGTCATGAGTGTTAATGAAATACAGAGGCAAGCTCTCTATAATTTCTTTAAGACACTATCCAGTAAAATACATTGTACACTTAACGAATACTATTCCAATCATGAAAATGGTATACAGTTACAATCTGGCGAACATTTTAAACAAAGTATCATATGAATGCAAATAGTATAATAAGGGGGGGGAATACGTACAAGATTTTTCTAATTGAGACAATGATAGGAACTAATTGTATACAGTTACTCCCATTTATAAATTTGACTAAAGTAGGAGTAATTTTACTTTGTCGAGGTAACTTCATTCGTGAATATTTGTCATACAATCCTTCTCATGGCACTAATCGATTAATCCTCATTTCTATTATTCTAAACCAAGATGGATGGTGGCTAGCAGTACAATCCAGGACACAACTTTCATCCTATTTGTAACTTTTCAGCTGGATGTACCTGCATCCCAGAGTTGATGTTCACTCTGGAACTGATCAATTTCAGTTCTAAACATCAATGGGAAGATTCAAACATACAACACAAAATAAATTAATACCATTATGTTTAGCTTGTAAGGAGTTAATGAGAAACCATGAAAAATAATGAATTCATGTTATTCGACTGTATTAATTAATCTTACTTTAGTCAAAGAAACTAGACTTTATATATTCTAAAATCAGTATTAATAATGTTATTTCATCAATCGATTGTATCCAACTGTTCATAGTTTCTATTCAATACGTTATGATAAGTAGTAAGTTTACTTGTTTTAAAACATAATCATGACTATTGATTACATCGGTTAGTTGTGTTCTCATTTTGAACATACTAACGTTCACAAATGTGAATTGATACCAAAATGGAAAATATTTTGTGTCAAAACAAGTTCTAGGTTGTGAAATGTATCCTCTTTTATTAATGGATTGAATTTAGTTTGATTAATATTGATTAGTTCTATCTAACAATTGCAATCAACAATCTTAGTATGAAAATATATTAGAGCATTCAATTCATCAAACCCTCTTACAAACACTTTGAATTATTCAAACATATCTCAGATCAAATTTTTGTGATCTTTGACTAATCCTCATACATGAATATTGTGAAGTTATTTGAATCACTTAAACTAAGGATTAAAACTAATTTGCCATATTCTCCTTAAGTCATTTTAAGTCATCTCATAAGCTACACAAAATCCGAATTCTGATCTAAGCTTAAACTTCTAATCAAATTCATAGATAACTTTCTATACAAAATGTAATAAAACTTTTATGATAAAACTTTAGAGTTTAGATGACACAAATTTTCGAGATGGTGGTGAAGATTTGTAGCTCAAGTGGATAATTTTGATGAAGTTTTATTCTCTGAGTTGGACGATTTAGTCATAGAGCTTTCATTGTTCTTCTGAACGATATTAAATAGAAGTCTATCTGATCTACAAATCTTCTCCACCATCTCAAAATCATATGGCCATATTACTTTTCCCGTTGTTCGAAAATTGAAGAATTTTGTTCAACTGTTGTTTTTACTCTCCATGAGTGTCATTATTAGCATGTTCTACCAACAAATGTAAGATACAGACATTCAATCAACTGCCCAATAGGATGGAGAATAGCTGAGTAAAATGCAAGAAAACTGGTACATCTAATGATAACTGTGACACAAATATTTTTTCTTGTATCCATGTGAATGCGCACTGCTGAGGAGTCCCACAACAGAACGAAACGACCATCCAGTGCTTCCAGGTTTTCAATGGTGGTCTAACATCAATCGGTTCATGATCTCAATCAAAAACTTAACAATCTCCACAACCCCTATACTGATAATTTTTTTTGTACTTAAATGGTAACAAATTTTTTATAAAAAAATCATTCAATCTTTAAATTTTAATCACCAACCAGATTAAATGAACAATTTCAATATTAAGCGAAACTACGCCTTAATTTTTATCTAAGAAATAAACAATCCTATAAGAAGATTTATGTGTGTATAAATATAAACGCACACACACATACACACAAACATAGATAAGTATGGAACAGAAAAAGAAAACAAACGAAACAAAACAAGCAAACAAAAAAAAGAAAACAAATAACAACAACAACAACAACAACAAACTATTGATTGTAATTATAAGAAGGCGTAAAAGATTAACAATGAATCATTGAAATAAAACAAGACAGAAAAACAACAACAACAACAACAACAACATTTCTAATTGTTGACAATTAAATCGGTCATTTATAATAGAAACTATTGTTTGTCTTGTTTGAAGTGTTCATATCAACATATTATATATATATATATATATATATATATATATATATATATATATATATATATATATATATATATATATATATAATCTTTGGATTATTAATAAGCAGTACTTGTATTGACAGTAGATATAATAATAATAATAATATAATTATAATTTGGAGATAATGTTGTGATTAGTCAGACTATGACATTCATTACTTACTTAATTACGCCTGTTACCCCCTTCCCTCCGAAATGAGCATAGGCCATCGACCAGAATTCTTCAACCCACTCTGTCCACCGCTTTTCTTTCTAGTTCTATGCAAGTATTGTTCACTCTTCTCATGTCTGTTTACATTTCTTGACGTAATGTGTTGTTTGGTCTTCTTCTTCTCCTTCTCTTTTGGCCTTGAGGATTCCATGTGAGGGCTTGACCTGTGACACAGTTGAGTGATTTCCTCAGTGTATGTCCTATCCACTTTCAGTGCTTCTTCCTGATTTCTTCCTCCGCTGGAATCCGGTTTGTTCTCTCCCACAGTTGGATGTTGCTGATAGTGTTTGGCCAACGGATACGAAGTATTTTGTGTAGACAACTGTTAATAAACACTTGTATCTTCTGGACAATGGCTTTGGTCGTTCTCCAAGTTTCCGCCCCATACAGTAGAACTGTCATAACATTTGTATTGAAAATCCTGACTTTGGTGTTGGTTGACAATTGTTTTGAGTTCTAGATATTCTTCAGTTGTAAATATGCTGTTCTTGTTTTACCGATCCGCGTTTTCACATCTGCAGCAGATCCACCATGTTCATCAATGATGCTGCCCAAATATGTAAAGGTTTTCACATCTTCCAAATCTTCTCTTTTAAGTGTGATTCAATTGTTGTGTTGTATCGGAGAATCTTGCTTTTCCCTTTGTGTATGTTGAGACCTACTACTACTGAGGCTACTGTTACACTGGTAGTTTTCTCCTGTATTTGTTGTTGTGTGTGCGATAGGATAAAATTAATATTAATATAAATTACTAGTTATGTTATGAATTATAGACTATGCTAAGAGATTGTTTTTAAAAGTTTTCATAAGTAATTCTGTCTAATCCTTACAAAATCATTCAATTTAATCACTGTGACTATATATTAACAAAGGTTGATTAAAATTCAGCTAAAATTATCAATAATACAATAATTAAAACAATTTCTAATGATCATATGAAAAATTATACCCGTTGAATAGGTTTATGACTGTTTGAAGTTGATAGCTAAACGAATCATTTATTCGGCGTTTGAAGTGGAAGGTAATGAGTTCAAGTTCGGATGTGAATATCAACACTGGGGTGTGTATGTATACCCAGCTGATGAGTTTACTGTGGGACGAAACTTTTTTCAATCTGGCAGTTAACCACATTCTTTTTCTCTTTAATATTTGTCCAGAAAATTGTGGTGTAATTCATTGTACTCTGAAACTAGATAAAGAAGATTGGTAGAAATTGTACTGGATTTTGCTTTGTCCTATCTATCATATTATCAAGTGAAAGTCCCATACTACTGAGTATTCTTAAAAAGAGAAGTGACCGATTATCTAATTTCAACATATCATGAGATTATCTGATAAATGATTTTCAGTTGTCATAGATCTATTTTTAAATATGTAGATCATTTTACGATTCCGTGAATAAGCGCATTCTGTCATCAGTATGATTAATATGCACTTATATTGAGTTATACTACTTAAATACATATATAAGCAACAGTTATTATGAAATATTACAAGTATACTTGATTATATAGACATACAAACATATCGTGGATGTGCACTACTGAGGAGTCCCACAACAGGACGAAACGGCCGTGCAGTGCTTCAAGGTTTTCTATGGTGGTCCAGCTTAAATTGACTCATGATTTCAACTGTTGAAACTACTACAATCTCCACAAAACCCCTTCTGATACTAATTAATATATGCTCACTAGTGACTGGCTTCAAGAGATATATCCTGGAGTTCTACTGAGAAGCAGTGACTAGTGAAGTTCAATCAGGTCAGTTGTGAGATAGTAACTCACTGAAGACAATGGTGCGTGTATCGCTCAATTTCGTGGATTAGTTAAACTTAAATATTAACACCACTGGATGCCGGCCGGCTCAGCGGTCTAATGGTTAAGCGCTTGTACGCGAGACTGATAGGTACTGGGTTGGAATTCCGCGAGCGGGATCGTGGATGTGCACTGCTGAGGGGTTCCACAGCAGGACAAAAAGGCCGTCTAGTGCTTCTAGGTTTCCCATGGTGATCTAGCTTCAATTGATTCATGATTTCAACTGTTGAAATTACTACAATCTCCACAAAACTCCTTCTGATATCTTTATATCTTATGCCATAGATTGTTACTGATAGAAATATATAAATTTTTTCAATTATAATAAAATAAATTAATTCAAAGTGAACATTATATGAATGTATGTTACCGCCTAAGGATTGATATTCCTTAAAAACTATTATTAGTATTATTAATAGTATTGTTTAAATGCATTATAATCATGCTTAAACTTGTTCAACATTCAAGTGTGTACACTTAAATGAAGTACTATTGAAATCTCTAAAAAAGAATAATCTTTAATAAGAATAATAATTTTCATGTAGTAGACTTCTTTTTCTTAGAAAATTTCACAGATTTATCATGATTACTTATTACTATGACGATTATTATTATATTACTATTGTTAATATTACCATTATTATTATTACTGTTATTATTACTATTACTATTATTACGACCATTGTTATTATACTATTATCATTATTACTATGATTATAACCATTACTATTACTACTCATACTATTATTATCACTATTATTACTGTTAGTATTATAACCACTATTACTACTACTATTGTAGTGAACAGAACTGAATTGTGTCTAGAATGGAATGACAAAGTTACTTGCTAAAATAGAAAAACCATATAGGAAATCGTTACTTTGCAAAATATCAATCCATCATATCAAACTGGACTGTTAGTGTTGCAATCATCAATCCATTGTCTCAAATTTCATTGTTCATGCGTTTTCTTACAAATTGCATTGTGTTCCCGCTCTTCCTTTCTTGATTTTCCCTCATCTTCTGCTGCCAGACATTACATTTTGAACTCGCGTCACATACTACTTTCATCAGTATAAGTAGCTCACATCACACTTTTACTGTTTTTATTACTATTACTATTATTATTACTGTTGTTATTATTATGTTACTGTTACTATTATTATAACCATTATTATTAATATTAAAATTACTACTCTTACTATTATTATTACCATTATTATTATTATTATTATTGTTATTATTATTATTATTACATTACTATTACTACTACTGTGGTGTGTGCTACTTATCTTGACATAAGTAGTAGATGATGTTAGTCAGGAACAGATTGTCTGGCAGAAGAGAGACAAGAGGATGGAACAACAAAGAGTGGAAACAGAATGCAACTTGTATGACAATGCAAGTACAATGAAGTCTGAGTCATTTTGAGACAATTGATGGACATTTTGCAAATTAAGCATTTACTTTATGATTGTTAGATTTTACTAACAAGTCATGTAATTTTGTGTTAAATACATTCGATTGTCCCCACTGGTGTTCTTGTTCATTACACTACTATTAATACTATTACTACTATTAATATTATTATCAATATTACTATTATTATTGATATTGCTATTATTACCATATTACTATTATTATTACTATTACTAATATTATCACCACTAATATTACAAACATTATCATTATTATTGCTAATACTATTATCCTTATAACCACTAGTATTATTATTATTACCATTACTATTACTATTATTATTATTATCATTATTGTTATTATTATTTAAATATGTAACCTGATAAATCAGTAAATAACTAAGTGGATCCAAGTTGATATTTGCTGTTAGCTATACTCTTCTTATTTTCATCCAGTTTTCATGCTTATAGTGTAGACTAGAATTGCACATATTTATTATGATTCACTTGGATTGTTTGAACTGGATGTTTTATTTGCGAAGCTTTCTTTTTTTTACTCTAGACAATAGCTATGTTTGAAGAGATTATGAGTTCAGCTAAGAATCTGTGAACAAAGACCGATAAGCTAGCTATTATGATGCGTCCACACCCCGCTAACTAGAGAGAAAAGTCCAAGTTCGAAACGAGGAAGTATATTTTACAAGCAGACAGAAGTACGAATAACAACAAGAGGCAAAACGTAAGCGTATATATACAACATAAAAATGTTATTGGGAAGCGTTACAAAATAACATGCTAAAAGATACAACAAACCAATAGCGTTTAAGATCCTCCCAAGTGAGAAATATGACATGAAGGTAAAAACGGGTGCTATTAGCGCGAAAACAAGAAATTCAAATTTTTAAAATAAAATTACAAAAATAAGGTATTTATTAAGTGAGTTCTGGGGATTTAACATCCTCAACAACAATATCATTAAGCCCTACCTTTACACAAAACAGAATTAGATGATATTGTATAGGACGACAGTGAAAGCCCTACAGTTCAACTGCTTGGGTTAGAAAACCGAACAATATACAAATAAAAACATTGAGAATAGACAAACCCTTGTTGTAATAATTTCCTACCAATTGAATTAGTTATCAGCTTTCTGGAATCACTGGCTTAGTGAATAATGTGCTAACATTGGATTTAAAACTCAATGTGAACTATAACATTGGGTTGAAATATATACAACTGAAAAGTCTTTAAAAAGACTAGGCGTGTTTCATGGCTTCCACTGGTAGTCGTAATCTAAGTATTACTAGGATATTTAAACTACTAAGTAGTTTTGCTTGACTGTTAGAAATTCCAAAAGTGTAGTAAACTATCAAGCTAATTAATAAGAAATGAAGTATGATAATAATCATACACCATAATTGTTATTTGTATTGTCAATGTTTTTTTCTTAAAACAACATGCTCTATGTTCTATGTCAAAGGAGACAAATAGAAACGATACCTTCGTCAATACTTTTATTATTAATTTAAACACATAAACATTGGTAGAAAGAGGTCACAAATAGATATGCGCCAAATAAATAATCCGATTTGTGTTATGGTTAGGATATCGCCTGGGTGACCAAACCGAGGCAGGTGGTTTTCTTAGGGGGCTAAAATCTGAGTCTTTGACCTAAACGACTAGTCCACAAGGTAGTGGAATAATGTTAGGAGGTGCAGTCCCATGGTAGCCGATGACCAACAAAAGGTTCGCACATCATTTATTTCCTAAAGATCTTGGAACCATGTGCACCATTGGTTTGGAATCATGGTTTTCCAACTCCCCTAGGTGTATCCTCCATATCCACCAATCCGGTTGCTTTTCGTCCACTCAATTTTGTAAAAAAACACCCCCGCCGCGAGAAGGCAGTGAGTAGGACTTCCCTGGCAGTGGTTGTATGCAAGTGGCCATATGAGATCATTTGGAGGCCGTCAATACTTTCATTTAATACATTCTTATGAAAGGCGTGTAACAAAAATACCGGTTCAAATACGCCCTCACATATCTATGACAAAAAGTATATTATTAATCTATTTGATTAAAAATATGCAATTTTTAATATGTATACAAGTTACAAACCTTAAGAAGTGGATTTCATATCATTATTGAATCATTAAAGAGAACTATCTTTGATTGTATTTATCATTTAATTGTATAGTTGAATGTGTTTAGTGTTTTATCTCTATACTATATGAAGTGGGACAAATAGACCTTAAAATTTAAACATAATAGTTATTTGAAATGTAATACCATTTAATGAAAATGTAGTTAAAACGACAAAGTAATAATCGACATCAGAGGAGCTTCTTGTTCAGAAACTCACAGAACACTTGCAGAATACTGATTATTTATGATTGAATATGATCATTAGGTCATTCGTACAACAATAAATTGGCCAAAATATCAATGATTTATGCGAAGATAGAGAGGCATACATCAATTGATTACAATTGGTAAAAGTTAACTGATGATGAGATATTTATTTTGGGATTGAGATTATTGAATTTCATTGAAATCATGGACTAACTAATGTTAGATCACCATTGAAAACCTGGAAGCACTGGGTGACCGTTTCGTTCTAGTATGGAATTCATTTAGGTTCGACACTAATATCGTTGAGTTCTGGCCCAGTGGTTTAGAGGTTAATCGTCCGCACAAGAGACCGAAGGTCCCGGGTTCCAGTTCTGCGTACGGGATTGTGAATGAATATACGGAAAATTCAAATATTCTGAAAGTCTTTGCCTTAAAATTAAATACCTAATCAGTATGAAATGATGTCATAAACTTTTGTGATAACAAAATTTTTCAACATTGATGAGTTTAATTTGTTCGATTCTGTTAATTAGTACTGTTTCTAAGTTAATCTACATATATACATTGTATTATTTATAAACGTTAAATTATGATTGATTTTTCTGTTGAGAAAGGGACATTGGAAGATATAAAAATGGTATACATTATGGTTTGATAATTACCTGGGGAATTGTGAATGATTAGTTACCACAGAAGCAATTGTTTCATTTTATTGAGATTATGAACCAATTGATGTTAGACCATCACAATTGAAAACCTGGAAGCACTGAACGGCCGTTTCGTCCTATTGTGGGACTCCTCAGCAGTGCGCATCCACGATCCCGCGAGCGGGATTCGAACCCAGGGCCTTCGGTCTCGCGCGCGAACGCTTAACCAACTGAACCACTGAGCCGGCATCCAATGGTGATAGTTTCTAACATCAACCAATCCACGAAATTGAGCGACCAACTTCCATTGTACTGAATCCTACTCGAATCCCGCTCGCGGGATCGTGGATGCGCACTGCTGAGGAGTCCCACAATAGGACGAAACGGCCGTCCAGTGCTTCCAGGTTTTCAATTGTGATGGTCTAACATCAATTGGTTCATGATCTCAATCAAAAACTTAATAATCTTCACAACTCCTATACTAGTGTTTCATTTTAGTCTAAGACTTATTAGGATATCACAAAAGATCAAACACAGGATTTTCCAGTCATGAATCAAACACAATTTATTCAAATCATTCAGCTGGTGTCGATTGATTTATATTGAGATAATGAAGAATTTGTCTTTTTAGGCAAGATCATCGGTACATAATTTAAAAAAGTGAACTGTTGAAATTTCTCCATAACTTACTGCCAGTTTATTTCGATTATCTTCTTCACTGACCTGACCTCTTATATTACAGTTGCTAATCCCTTTATGATTAGTTCATAAGTTGAACCAATTTCTATATGAAAGAAATTCATTTGAATTTCAGATCAACAAAGTAAGCTATTGATCAATAGTGAAGAAACTCGAATGGCTAACTTCTTTTTAAAGTATGTGCTGATGATTTAGTCTTGGAAAATAACAATAGTTTCACAAATAAACCTTCCAGATTAGGTAAATAAAATACTTTCATCAAAGTGGTTCACAAGGCAAACTTCATTAAATTCATAATGTAGAATGACTACTTACTACACGATCACCTCAATAAAAGGTGAAAGAAAGATTAGTTGTGTTATTATCTAGAATTCGCATTTCTTGCTATACCGCGTACGACTTGGGAACTCGAACGCTAGAACTCTCCAAGTCGCAAGTTAGAAGACAGAATACGAATAGAAAGGAATCTCATTCCAAGAAGTGTTAAATCTGGTACAAAACACTCAGGCATTTATAGATTTTCGGTAAAAACGAAATCATCACCACAGTCATCCAATCTACATGTAATGGGTTTTAGCATTTTTCCAATCGAGAAGCTACATGTCGAGATTCTGGAGTGTTTTTTCAAAAGATGACTGGATGGAATATCTTAGGCTCATTCAGAGCTTACTTGAGTTCATCGGGGGCCGTCCCTAAAAAGTGATAGACTTTATTTGACCTAATCTATGCTGACACAGAATAAGGTTTTTTGCTTTCATAATAAGTTTTAGTCAGTTTATTGATATAATCAAGTTAGATCTTAATGAACTTCAATCAGTTTACTTTAGGTAAACCTATAAATTTGCTAAACATCACTCTTTTCATAGAAACTAAAAGATGCCTATTTCTTTGTGCATTCATGCTATAAACTTAGTAATCTCTTTAGTACAATATTCAGGTTCATTCAAGTTACAGACTTTATAAAGTTTGATTAGTCAGTTTTTAAAATAATGCGCATTACATTGTTATATTACACATTAATGCATATATACATGTAAGAACTCGTCTGATTTAGGTGTAATTCTCTTCTTTGAATCTTTGATTACATAATAAACAACACTACTTCATTATTTCAATTGCACTTCTATAATGGATCTTGTAGATTGAATAAATCAGCTCAGGTCGTATTGCTTTTTAAGGCTGAATAATGATTAGAAAAAAACTATCGAATGGTTTAAACGAGTACATACCAAAAATTGTGATCTAAGAAAAGTATCATTGGATGAATATCTTTTTTACAACGAAACTTAAATCAGGAGTCTCAGGACATTTAGCTCAGTGCCAACATTATATTCCTCAAATGAATTAGACTTATTTGCATTCGGAACAAGTTATTTGTTTGCTAAGTAATTGATTCATTAATACTTTGATCACTGTGTAGACAATTACGTTGTGAAATTTTCGATAACTATGGTAAATGACGTAGGTTTGTGTTTCATAATGTGGTGATAACTTTCTGTTGACGCAAATCAAAAGGTATTAGACGTATCAGGTTTACACTACGTAAAGACGAGAATTTCAGCTGGTTTGAAGGTTAAATGAATTAATTCGAGAAGAATTTTTCAAGTTCTCTTAAGAAGCCGTATAAGAGGTAAAACAAATATCACTGACAATACTAGATGGTGACCATCGTATCAAGTGAGTTACCATGAGAACAGAAGTTCTTAGGTTTTTATATTATGTACGGTTTTTTGGGTGAGCACAAGCCTAGTTGAATGTTAATACATAACAATAGTTCTAGCTGAAATCAAGGAATCTCTAAAATCTTATATTTATACTCTTAGTAAATATCATGAAGTTAGTAAAGAACTGATGCTTTGATCCTACTATCAAAATTACTAAGACATTAGTTTAATGTGTATATTGTAGTTTGTAAGCTGATTTTCCTACATTGCTGCAATATTTTCCAATAGTATAGAGATCTTTTTCAGTGTATATCACATTTACTTGTTTTTCAGGACACTTTTTGATTTGACCCATTCGTTTATCACTATAGTGTACTTAATTGAAGCCGTCGTAAACACTAACTTACTTACTCTTGTATGAGGAATTTATGAAACAATTTGCCGTATTGATCGACAGAATTTACGAGAATATAATTTAACTTGGAATTTATTTTAGAGTCAGAGTCTTGAGATCAAATCAATCACCACTGTTTATCAGTATGGAACTGTAGATATTGTTGAGTGTTTTTAGTTGAGAATATGAATCGATCAATGTTAGACCACCATTGAAAACCTGTGATCATTGGATGGCCGTTTTGTATTAGTATCAGACTCCTCAGTAGTGCGTATCCACGATCCCGCATCAAAAGGACTCGAATTTAATTCAAGAAACTCTGAAGCTGAATACAGTTTATTTGTATGATCAAGACTCTTCAACTATATGATTATTATATTGTCTTCGGTGGATAACTTGTTTAGCCGAACAAAAACACTTATTAATCTCAAGGAAATCAAACATTACGCACTTCAGAGGAGTCCCACAATAGGACGGAACGGCCGTCCAGTACTTCCAGGTTATCTATGGTGGTCTAACTTCAATTGACTCATAATATCAATCTCCACCAAACCCCTTCTGATTATCATATTATCAATATAAATACATTTTAATATACAATCAATCATTGGACATGTATGCTATTTACAAATCTTCCTTCTCAACTTCTATTTTCATAGGCGTTAAGATTATTACTATTATAGGAAAAAATCTATCATAAAAGAATGAATGATATTTGTCTTAATGTCCAATTCTATACTTATCATTGTATTCGACTGTTATCAAGACAATAAATATGTATATGTACTTGAAGATATGTATACAGACATAGGTATTAGCATATAGACATGTATCTGTATATGATATCAATAAAAAGAGAATATTTCTACTAACAGTGGTAAAGTACCTTGATAAAAAGTGTTGCTATATGTACTAGAAAATGTCATGTGAAATAGTTTCATCGATTAGATTCAATTTGAAATGAACTATGATAGTTGATTGGTCAGTTTGAATATTGATTCTTCTTTATGAAGTTGTTCAATTCACGATTGAAGCATTTATTCAATGTTAACATTAAATGATCATCATGCTATTCTTTGAATTGACTAAAGTTCAGATCTTTAACCTATTGTATGTTTACTCAGTGATCAAATGGTGTATTTAGCATTCCATCGTGTTTGTCGTCGTAGGCTCAATATGCTGAAGAGTCAGAAAATGGGATTAAACAATTATATAGTGGCACTTGATCTTCTACTGACTTTTAAATAATATGTCAGCAGGGAGTACCAGTAATGTTGAGGGACGTATTGAACCTCCCGTCATTCAGTTATGTAGTTGGAGACTCTACCCTCGCGTTCGCGCGCGAGACCGAAGATTTCGGGTTCAAGTTCTGTATGTGGGATTGTAGATACGAACTACTGAGAAGTCGTACAATAGAACGAAACGGCCATCCGGTGCTCCCAGGTTTTCAATGGTGAACTAGATTAAGTTGACTCGTGAATTCAACGATTAAAACAATACAAAATTACCGCATCACAAACTGAAGCGCCAAAAGCTAGTCAAAAATTTCAAGTATCGAATAAGATTTCTTATTATATAAAGTATAATAAGAATAGTGATGGCAAATAGGCAGATGTGAAAAATAATTGTCCATTTAAAAAACATAAAGAAGAAGCGAATAGATCTAAAAATAACTTATTAAATAGAAGGGAATATGTTGGGATTATGGCAAAGTCCAGGATATTTTATCCAGATTTTATTCAACCACGTTCGTCTAACATTTCAATTCACTTTGAATTAAGAATTTGAATGAAACATACGATCAGAATTGACCAGATGTTCAACAACAGAACCATTGATTTATCTGCATTCCTCTTTCGATAATCATACTGAGTAGTGTTTGGATATTTATTTTGAAAGAACACGACTTGTGCAACCGATATATGTGGATCAATTCAAATGTGTATAATTTATATTCATTAATTGGTGTTAATACTATACTGACTACATTATTAATTGACATTCCATTGTACATTTTTCCCTTAAATAGGGATTTACAAAATAATTTTGTACATTTCAATATACCCTGCATTAGATATTCATAAAACAAGGCTACGTTGTACCAGATGTCTTGGGTGCTACTAAAGATATTTGTACCACATTATTTTCTCCGAACACTTCCAGAGGGGGTAACTGTGCTAAAATCTCCGAAGAAGAACCAGTTCAACTATCGCTTGCTTAAAAATATTTAACATGAGACAATCTCATCATACTGCCGAATCATTTAGCCTACTATTGATCACCTGATAAATTTAGTTAACCAAGATCTGCAACTAGGACTGAAAATTATATGATATAATATTGTTTACTACGCATTGATTAATTAACATAAAATAATTGCCTGGAAATTCCAACAACAATCCAAACATTCAGTCATTACCGCTTAACGATTTTCCGCTGTTGATAATCAAGACTAAGAATTTATCAATATCTGTTGACATTTATACACCCTAAGCAGATTTTTAGTAGCTTCATACCTGTTGAAAAAATTGAGAGATTATCTGGGCTCAGCATCTCAGTGAAAAACCCATTGGATATGTGAAGCCAAGAGTACTGGGTTCAAGTCCCGATACAAACATCAACACTGGGATGCAGACACAACTAGATGATGAGAATTTCCAAATAGGAAAGAAAACCCTACAAGTTTTGGATTCGAATCCCAGACATATACCAAAAATATTAGAAGTATTACTACTATCTCTTGGAAAAATTTCCATTGCTTAGTTACCATAAGCAGGTTTCGTTTTTTAATAAAAAGAAAAGGTTTGATTATTGATTTGTATACAAAATCATTTAGTTGATAAGTAAACATAGATTGAATGAAAAAAGGTCTATAAAATATTCCCTACTATTTTATTATTAAGGGGGGGTTACAAATTTCAGTTATAGGTGTATCAAAGAGTTTATCTACAAGTCTATTATAAAAATATACAGATATATATCCTTTAAATCCACCATTCTTTCCCTTGAACTTCTGGTTGACCAGTACGGCCATATTGTATAGCCATATCAGCAGTTTTCATACGTGATGCACCTTTCGCTTCTCTTGTTCTATAATCACCTTGTTCAAAAGTGAAATGACGACAGAATAATACTAAGATAATGACTGATAATATTAAGATGACACCGGATACCACTAAAATAAAACAAAATAGAAAAGAGTTAAGTTTTAAAATGAGGTAATTTAGAGATAAAGAAGATGGAATATTTAATAATTTTATCAATTACAAAGAGAAAAAAAATTAATATTTTGATTAAGATCACGAATGGATTGATGTTAGATCACCATTGAAAACCTGAAGACATTGGATGGCCGTATCATCATAGTATAGGACTTCTCGGCAGTGCTTATTCAAGATCCCGCTCGCGTGATTCCAACCCAGGATATTTGGCCTCATAAGCGAAGGCTCAAACTCTAGACCACTGAGTTGGCACTCAACGGTGTGAATGCACACTGCTGAGGAGTCCTATACGAGGATGAAATGACTCTTCAGTGTTTACAGTTTTTCGATGATAGTCTAATATCAATCGATTCATGATCTTAATCAAAAACTTAACAATTTCCATAACCTCATATTGAAAATTGATATTCTTCAAAATAATTAACATTCCAATTAATAGTTTGGATATGGCTAGTTTAGTGTAGTATATCAATCAACAAATATATTTATTTGTATTTCAATCAAAAAGTAGAGTGGTACAAAAGGTTTCCTTTCCTTTATTAGAATCTTGTTAATGCCTAAGACTGAAACAATTCATATTCTAAATGTTATGAATTGAACTTTGGTTTATGCGAAGTGTCAAAACTTTATAGTATTTTCAAATGTATTTGGAAACATCTTCAATTCGATATCTTTTGCTGCTTTTTAAAGAGATTACGATATCAATTAGAACCGGTGAACGGAACGAAGTCAGCAACATAACAACAGGACAAGCTAACCTATTTCACTATGTCCCAGTCCTATGAATTAGAGAGAGAAGATTAGATTTAACCGAGCAAAAGGTATATTCTACAAGCGACCAGAAGCACGAACAACAAGTACACAACTTAAGTGTATATATACAATATAAAAACGCTCTTGGATAACATCACAAAATAGTGTAATTAGAATAGGAAACGAACCGATGACATTTAAGGTCTTTCTAAGTGGGTAACACAACTTGAAGGTAAAAAATGGGTGCTATTAGCGTGAAAATAAGAAATTTAAACTTCTAAAATAAAATTACAAAAATAAGACGTTTACAAAATGATTTCTGGAGATCAAGCATTTTCAATATACAGAAAATTGACAAATAAGGTTTTGTGTATCAAAATAACCCACGCGATGTCGATTCACCCGGGCTATTGATCACATTACTACTTGATCGATAGAATTCGATTAGCACTAAGAAGGACTTGATATACATGACATTGGTCACTAGCTAGTGACCAGTCAATTGTAAATATATCTAAGTTCTATAGAAGGTTAGTTGCAGCACAGGTAGCTCAGTGATAACATCTTTGACTGTGAAGCTGAATGACATGGGATCATATTCGATATGGTGCATCAGCTCTCTGAAGATTACAGGCAAATCTTACGGACAAATGGCTAATAGCGCTAAACCTTGATTCAAGGTCCCATGTCGATTGCATTTAATCACCATTGTACAAGGGTTTTTTTTACACAAACTGTATTTAAACTACCTAGGATGTGTTATACGCGCTAATGATGAAGTTGTTCTTCACTTTTCTAATGTTCACTAAATATGTTGCATCAAGCATTCTTGGTTATTTCTCTGTTTATTGAGTGAGTGAGTGCTACAAATTACAGTATAATTTTATAAACGCTTTATTTTATATGTCTAGAATTATCCGAAACCATCGTTTATGAACATATGGCAAGATAACGAAACCCAATAACTTGAATTAAAAACACAAATACCTTCAACATTAGGAAATGCAATGAAATATTTCCTAAGAGCTACACTCTAATTTTCCAAGAATTGTCAGATGAATAAATACAAAACGGAATAAAGTTACTGGATACAACACAATGAACATAATAAACGTTAAAGACAGTCCCAAGTCACGGTAGTATAAGAATAGATTGACAAGTAGTTGAGGACGACCAGGCTCAGAAATTGTATACATTAATTGAGTTACTGATTATTACATACAAAATTATTCCGCAAGATCCTAGATTCTATGTTCGACAAGCACCCCTTCCATGTTACCGCCGACTGTATTTATATTGGTCGAACAGAAAGGAGGGTTTTTGAAAATGCTGCAAAAATTCTCAGAACAAGGGAATGAAAGACTCTACATAGTGCAATCACCAAACATCTCCTTGATACAAGGCATCAGGTAGATAGATACATTGCAATCCTACAAGATGATTAGTAAGCAGCCAAACTCCAGTCTTCTGAAGTTTGTTGAAGCCGTTGCTATCAGGCGTCAAAAAACTAACCTATGTGTTCAAAAGGAGACGGTTATTAATCTTTCCTTGCCTTGGTGACAAATATTCCTTCGCTGCATCCTAATTTTTTTCTTTTTCTTTAAACTCTTTCCTTCATTTATTACATCATTGAGTTGTATTTCAACTATCCTTCAAATTAATAATCTTGGTTTATCAACTGAATTCTACTCACTATATTCTTATTAATGTTTACTCATTGTGCAATTACTTGTTCCTGGCCCTTTGAACTGTTGTCACAATCAATGTTGTAGAATGTTCTTTCACATAAGGAATATATATTTACAATATTCAGTCTATTAGATTTATTTACACCCTTGCTATATCATACGAATATGTCTTCCGTATAACTTCTAACCAAATCTCTCATGTAAGCAATTTAAACCCATTATATGATTATGATTTTAAATATCACAGGTGGTAAGCAGCTGACGAGAACCTACGAAATAAAATGAATTCATGCTATTCTGCTAGAATCATTGATCTTGCTCTTTCCAACATGATAAAGGGAACTATGTGTATGATATAGCATTTCAGTAAGTATAGAAATGATCAATTTCTAACCTTGATGAATTGATTCTGACATAACTAAGAACATGAATTGATTATAATTAGCCTTTTTAAACAGTTGAGATCATGAGTCAATTGAAGCTAGACCACCATGGATAACCTGGAAGCACTGGACGGTGGGTTCGTGGATGCGCACTGCTGCGGAGTTCCACAACAGGACGAAACGGCTTTCCAGTGCTTCCAGGTTTTTCATGATGATCTAGCTTCAACTGACTCATGATTTCAACTGTTTAAAATTACTACAATCTCCACAAAACCCCTTCTGATACAAATTAACCTTTTATTGATTAAATAATCAGAAATACTTCATGCGAATGATGGTTATGAATAAAGATTATATGATACAATACAAATCATTCTATATATATAAAAGTTGTCATTGTATCATTGTAAAACAGGCTTAAATGTGGTTACACTTCAATCAGCTTGATAGAGAGTTTAGAAAATCTGAATCACTACTACCTTACCTGTACAAACTTGTTATTAACCAGTAAGTTGTATAAATAATTAATAAACTAATTATATAATCCAACAGCTAATATACAAACTCTAAGAATGATAACTAAAATCATTAAAAACAAGCCAGCTTTAACTATTAACCTGGTTGAGATCCTTATGGAAACTGTTATCAGTGGTTGGAAATGTTAGTCACAATGGTGACCTCTAGATCTTCATACATATCCATTTTTTTCTTATCCTTTCTAATAATATAATCAATTCTTAGTTTTCTTCATTATTATTGCTGATAAACCATTTAGATTCCTTCTTTATTTACTTTGTAAATTTTATGTTGTTGGGTTAATGTGATATGGCAACTTGAACTAATGTACATTTATCCCAAATTTCATATTGGTTATAATTAACTGTCGGGAATTACGCAACAAATATTAATCATATGATAAGTGAATTGAATATATACAATAAAATAAATTACCTCCAGCAATAATTCGTTTCTCTCGTTCTGCAACATCTGTTATTTCTGGGAATGTAATATTTGTTGGGATAGCTGGTGATGGACGTATTTCAACAGGTCCTTCTTCTGGTAATATCTCAATGAAACCGCATAGATCTTCACGAACAGAATCTAAAATTATTAGAAATAATAAGCATTATTCATTATTATTTAATATTGATTTTTTTCATTGAGATCATACCGACTCAGTGATCCAGAAGGTTAAGCGGTCGCGTGCGAGACTGAAGGTAAGACTGACAGGTCCAGGGTTCGAATATCGTGAATGCGCACTGCTGAGGGGTCTCATGATAGGATAGAACGACTATCCAGTACTTCCAGGCTTTCTATGGTGGTTTAGCTTCAACTGACTCATGAATTCGATCATTAAATCAATAGAAATATGCTTTTTTTCTTTTTTAATTGGATGCTCAATATAACCTAACCCACATTTTATGTGCATTACGTGTATTCTTAGTAAGAAGAAAAATTGATCCATAATGATGTCACACATATTGATTATAGATGAAATGAAATTCAATCATACACTTTGTTGAAACTTGATACGTAATAATTTTTCTTATTTCGTCATATGATTCTAATATTCATGATGTTGTTTATATGCTACTTTTGATTATTCAGTAGTTTAAATAATGGAGATAAAATGAAGCTGGAAACTTTCATACTAAAATTTAAATCAATTAAATACCTGCTGGTAACATTACAACCGATGCATTTCTTGGTTCTTCATAGATTAAATGTAATGGGAATATATTGTTCCATTGTGCAGCATAAATACATCCATCAAAACCATCAGCTGGTTGCATTGTATCATTTCGACCCATATATAGTACATATGGATCATCTAATCGAACATCAGCTGTCGGTGATAAAAGATTACTGAAATCTTCTACCACTTCATTATAATCATCGACCTTTAAAAGAATAAAAGAAAGCAAATCTAGTTAGTAAATTACTTCAAATTAATCTTTATTGATTCATATATGAGTGGCATAAATAAATTCCAACTTGAGTGTAGTCATCTCATCAAGAGATGGAAAGTTTACTTCCTCAAAAAACTTACTCTCATCATAATTTATACAAACCTCTTATCAATTATGTATGAGTGCAAAGCTAATTGTAGATATAGGATAATCCATTATTTAATGTGACGAATTAAATTACTTAGTGATTAAAGCCAAGAACTAATAGGAAATGTGTTCGTTTGTAGGCATTAAGCTTTCACATACAAATAGTCCTTTGTTGAATATTGATAGATAATGAGAGGTTGATTTTTACTAAAATTAAACTGCCATAGAGAGTACGGACTCCATTTATCTTAATACATTCGCTAAGCTCAAAGTTGTGTTTCTCACGGGTCAAACTTTATAATGTCTAACCAAAGACGTAAATGACAAATAACAAAATATTATAGGGATTATGTTACCACAGCTTTTATTTAAGCCAACAGCTAAAAAAAAACCAGTTGGTTTTCACTAATGCTTGTGACTAACAGGACTCAGTAGCTAAGTGGATAACGCGATGGTGTTTGAAGCGAACGGTACAAGGTTCGAGTCCATGAGTGAATACCAATTCTGAGATACAAGTACATCCAGCTGACGAGTCCTCAATTCCACTGTTAACCACCATCCATCTCTGTTTATAATGCATGTGATTTGAAGCAATATCGAGGTGATTCCCCTCATTTACCAATAAGAGACTAACCAATTGTAGTCCTAAACATCAATGGGAAGATTCAAACAAATAATACAAAAATGAATTAGGTTTTCACTACTATTGTTTGACAAGGGGATAATACTCAACTATCTATTATTCTAACTACGTTTTTCATTATTATGTTGATTTAATCATTTTTAAAAATCATTCCATTTTCTGATTAAGCTTCTCTCCCCATAATATTTAAACGTTTACAACAAACCTATTCATTATTTAAATGATTTAATTACAGTTTAAGCGTTGTGGAGATTGTTAAGTTTTTGATTGAAATCATGAGTCAATTGAAGCTAGAGTTCTGGTGAGAAGCTGTGACCAGTGGAGCTAATCCGTGTCGGGTAGAAACAGGTGTCTACCTCAGTACAATGGAAGATGGTCGCGCAATTTTGTGGATTGGTCGAGGTTCGACATTAACACCATTGGATACCGGCTCAGTGGTCTAGTTGGTTAATCGCCTGGCGCGAGACTGATAAGTCCTGGGTTCGAGTCCCGCAGGGTGAGGGATCGTAGATGCGCGCTGCTGAGGAATCCCATACTAGGACAAAACAGCCGTCCAGTGCTTCCAGGTTTTCCATGGTGTTCTAGCTTCAAATGACTCACGATTTCGATCTAACTACAGTTATCGAAACTAATCGGAATTCATTGGCTTCAAATAAAGAATAACTGCTGACTAACAACAGAAAACAAGTTTTCGTTACATGTAGACTATAGTACTAAATTTTAAAACCTAAATAAAAATATTTTAAGCAAAGATGGATAGTGGCTAGCAGTGGAATCCAGGACGCGCGTTTCATCCTATTTGATAATCGTCAGCTGCATGTATCTGCATCTCAGAGTTGATGTTCACTCCGGGACTAAAACCCAGTACCATTCACTTCAAACACCATCGCGTTATCCACTCAGCTACTGAGTCCTCAATTCTACTGCTAGCTACTATCCATATTTGCTTAAAAAGCTTAAGGCTATATCGAGGCAACCCGTACTGGATGCACATATACCAACATGAGACTGATCAATCGCAGTCCTAAATAACAATGGGAAGATACAAGTAAAACAACACCAAATGAATCTAAATAAAAATAATCATGTCATACAATCGGTTTTTCACATACACATTAACTTATCAGATACAATATTCGACCTCTTTAAGGTTGAACAATCCTTCGTTAAAAATAGCTATAAAAGATACTACCATACATTGTTTTATGATTATGTAATATGAAGTGAACCGTGGAAAAATAACACTCATTTTTTCCAAGGAAGCATTAGTTAGTTGATAGTCTATGTAGAATAAGAGTGTCACTTGATTCAATCGGTTTCAGGAATCATAGGCCATATAAAGCTTTGTAAAAATCTACATCCATACAAAACATATAAATATTTGGTATGTGTCCTTTGTTCAAATGGGTCATTATAAATGATCTTGTGCAAAACTTTTGGTGCACCAGGAAATATGATAACTATTGGACGGATGTAAAGAATTTCTTAAACACCACATACTTCCCCGGGCAATTTTGTTTGGTGTAAGGGTAAGCTGGGCCTAACCAAAACATGGCACCAGTATATGAAGTTCTTCACAATTTAACTGAGTTATTTAACAGATGTAGGCTGCCTAGTAGGAATCTGTTTGATTATCACAAACATTGATTATAGGCTTTGAATGATATGGCTCAAAATCGTGTGCAATAGCACAGGTGCATCCATCATTTTTCTCTCTTCTACAGATTCACAGCTAATGAATTTCTAATGATTTTTTTACTTCACCAGTGTATATTTTTTTGAATTGTACATTAAGCGCCTAAACTTATCTATTATCACTCATACTTTTACTACCTCTACCATTCTGTAGTTTGTCTTGAAAAACTCATCTCGTTTTGCCAATATTGTATATCAACTCAAACCGACGTGCATACATACAAGGTTGTACGTTGTATAGACTGATTTACTGACTACTGAGGGGTCCCACACTAAGACGAAACGTCCGTCTAGATTTTCCGTTTTTTTTCACTAGTTCGTAATTTAAATGTAACGAAGGATGTTAGGGAGTTTTTTGTAAGATAAGTAAAACCTTGATCTGTTATCCACTTCTCGTCTTTTTCTCTGCAATGTTAAAATCTCAATGTTCTTCTGCCTCAAGTATCAACCTGTGCAGTTATAACAATTTCACACTGAATACATATTACTGAAGGAGCGATTATTATTATGTAACAATAGATAAGAAATACCTTCAAATGCCATTTGGTGCCTAAATCTGTCCTCCATGCGTATACCATATGATGTTGATCATTTGTTAAGTCTACATCATAGTTTGTTGTCACCTCGTATCGTTTAAAGCCAATATCGAATTCTATTGTAATACCACCATTATTATTTACTTTCACGATAATATAATTGCTTTCTCCTTCTCCTCTCATTTCCATTAGTATACCACGTTTTGATTTCGTTTTGAAACCAACTTGAATATATTCTTCTACCGTTCCTAAACGATCTTTTGGTCTATCCAAGAAAATTTTCACCATTGGACCACTGTTAAATGTACCGCCAATTTCTAAACGTTGTAAATACACACATAATAAGTTATACTACTTAATACATTTTAAGTAAGTGAAGTACAATTGAAAAAATATGAATTGGATGACATTAAGTACTTAAGTCATTGATAATTAGTTAATTTCGATACAAACAAATTTTATGGTACATAGTCTTTAGGAAGCTTTGTCTCAAAGGCGCACAGAATAATTTAGCCTACACTTAGTTCAGTTCCTAAGGATAGGAAAGCAGCAATCAAAAGATTTTCTCAGATTCCCCGTTGAATGATTACTTATTATTTATTGTTATGCTCCTTGAAATATTGAATCATTAATACAGAGGACTGATAACAAAGATTTTCACCAATCACGACATATAACTACTCAAGTCCATCATAACTGGGAGAATGTGAAACTTATGGAGATTATTTTAGTTCCAACTAACAATACATTATTAAATGAGCAGGTACTTACAGGAAAATACTGGGTATCTTTGAGAAATAATCACATACCTTACATGATAGTTTCAGATGCGCTTGTTTCTTGGATAACTCGAGTTGAACAGTGTTAAATGCTTAAATCGATAACTTCGGATGTTGAAGACAGCTTATTTGAAGAGGCTATGTAAGTGATTAATAATATCATAAGTTGATTATCTCCAGATCAAATATTCCCTTCTTGTAAGATTTAATACATGTCAAATTCCACCAGATTTGGATTTGAATTCAGTGGGAAGCAGGAGCACTAAATTCTTGAAAAAATCAATCTTTATATTTAATTTCTATTTGGTCTAAACTGGTCTTTAAATCTATGTGAGAAGTTTGATTGTTTAATTTTGCTTGAAAAGTTTTGTATAAAACACCAACTACTTAAATATTTTTAAGTAACATAATATAATGCAGACAAAATAACAAAGCATTATACTATAGGATTTGAACTTACGTCGTCCACATATAAATCCACGGTATGGAGTCAAACCACATTCACAAAAATAATGTGAATAATATTCAACACATTCACCCCTATTCAAACAAGGATTTGAAGCACATTTTGGTTTACATCCAGCACTTAATCCATAAGTGTATACACCACGTTCAACTAAACCCCGCATATCTTGTACAACACCATTTATTAATAAATTTGATAAGCAACCAACATAACCATCAGTAAAAGCCTTTTATATATAAAAATAAATTCAAAAAAATGATAAAAAACGTGAAGGATTGCATAATTTGTTACAATTTTGAATGATACTTGAAAAAGTACTATAGTTTAACCAGTATGCTAACTAACCGTATGTAACTGTGAGAAAGAGATGCGTGTCTTCATAGTGAGGGGATGTTTAAACTTTGAAAAATCACACTGAATAAATAATGAATTCAAGCTTTGAACGTGAGCAGTTGAGCAATATGGTTAGTTTGAAGTTAGCCACTCAGATAGACACATTTCACTTACTCATTTGAAGGTTATTTGGTTGTTTATGACTGAAACCATGAATAATGTGCCTAAAATAAATCCAGTTTGCTTAGTTGAATTACTTGAAGTATATGGTTCTTGGTGAAATAGATTGACTGGAAGTGATAATGGTTAATCGGACAATGTTGTTGCGTTAACAAGATATGTTAACAGCTTTTTGACTAGATAATTGGGCTTTTCAATAAGAATTTCCTCAGAAGTCACTCAAAATCAAACGCTGTGTAATATATGCTACACAACTGATGTTGAAGGGCTTTTAACTGCACAACTATTCAATACTTTGTACAAATAGCCACATGTATTATTGAAACTACGCTTTTTCTTATCAGGGAAAGGTACACTTACTGGTGAATAATACAAAATCGACTTGTAAGAAATTGTCGTTTCATCTACATTTAGGACCCATAAAAGATGAGACACAGGACTCACGAGATTTACGACTAATACAACTAAGTTGAAATGCAAGTGATTTAGACTTAAAATTAGATACTTTAAAAAGATTATTTATTGACATAAGTAGTTAACTGTCTCAATCTCAGCATGAGTAATTATCTGTCATGATTTTTAAAACAGAACTTTAAGAATGCATCTCTATACAAGTGATTAGTAGTTTCGCAGTATTGCACTAGATGTAGTACCCAGCAGTTCTGGAAATGTAGCTGAATGCAAATCAGGAGTCTTAAGACTAGAACGAAATAGTTATTTATTGGTATGAAATTTTAAATGGATCTCCAGGTGATGTCAGTTCATGATGAGAACTGACTTCCAATCAAGCGTTCTACACAAACCCACTACCTTGATTCTAATTAAGTTTAGTAATTTCATTATGTTTTTACGAAAAATGTTCAATTTTTATGATTAAATTACTGTTTTACAACAAGTTTCATTGTAATTAATATACTAATAAACATTTTTTTCCTTCTATAATCAGTAAACATATTTGAGTTTCAATTGATATCATGAATGGATGAAGGAATGTTAAACCACCATTGAAAACCTGGAAGCATTGGACGCCCGTTTCGTCCTAGTATGAGACTCCTCAGCAGTGCGCATCCAGTAGAGTACAACCATGTCCGTTGTGAGGCAGTTATTCACTGAAGACGACAGTGGACGGTCCCGCAATATCGCGGATTGGTTGAAGTTAGACATTAATACCGTTGGATGTCGGTTCAGTGTTCTAGATGTTAAGTATTCGCGCGTAAGACCGAGGGTCTTGGGTTCCAGTCCCGAGTGTGAGGTCGTAGATGTGCATTGCAGAGGAGTCCTATACTAGGATGAAACAACCATTCAGTGCTTCCAGTTTTTCAATGATGGTCTAACATTCATCCCTTCATGATATCAACCTAAACTCAACAATCCCCACAATCCCATACTGATAAACGTACTTGAGTTGTACCAACATACAAAGGTTGATCAAAATCAAAACCACTAAATGAACGTTCTGACGATTCAATAATAACAGCTGGTTCTTGTGTATCTACAATTAGACGTGTTTCTTTACGATTACGTTCAAAACGTACAACATGCCAACGATTATCATTAAGCCAATGTGCTGTTGATACTTCTGTTAATTGTATTCCATTGCCAACATTAAAAGCAACACGTAATGAATTTCCATCTAAAATATGATTGATTTTAAAAAAAATAGAGCATTAAAAATTTGATAAAATACTTTAATAATAATGTTATATCTAGAGCATAGATTCTTGACACACCGCGTACAACTTGAGCACTCGAACGCTAGAACCGTCCAAGTCGCAAATGTGAAAACAGAAGACGAGTGAGAAGTAGTGTTATTTTAAAACAGTGTCAAATATGGTACAAAACTTTTAGATATTTATAGTTTTTAGTAAAAAACGAAATCCTCATTATAGTCCTTCATTCCGCATACAGGGGGTTATTAGCAATAGCCCAGTAGGGAAGTTACACGTAGAGATTCTGAAATATTCTTCCAAAAGATGGTTGGATGGATTATCTTCAGCTCTTTCCGAACTTCTTAGAGTTTACTCAAGTTCACCCATGGGTCATCCTTACAAACAATAATGAAATTTGAATAGAAAATCTCTTGATAGTCGAAAGTTATGATGTTAGGTATATGACAAAACTTTATTGTTAACCAGGATTTTGTGATCAATTTGTAAGATGATAAAAAATCTCAACCTCCTATAATTTGACTTTGAAATAATCGATAGGGTCATACTGTGGTGTATACTACTGATGTTGACAGATATAAGTAATATGTATCATCAATCGAGAGTAAAATGCCTAGTGGCAGAAGGTTAAGAAGATCGAACAAAAGAGAACGAGAACAGAGAATGAATAGTGTGTAAACGAAATTGATTGACATTTTGCAAATGAAGTATTAACTGTATAGTTCTAAGATATTATCTGACATAAAGTTTAAATGTATTTTGGTGAACTTCTACTTGAAGTTTGTTCTGATGATGTCGTTCAGAAGAATGATGAAAGCTCCACAACTTAACCATCCAGCTCAGAGAACAAAACTCCATCAAAATCATCCACCTGAGCTGCAAATCTTCTCCTACCTTAGGATAAGTATATCTGAGAAATAGACACCTAAATTAAACAGTATTGGTGTGATATTTAAATTTATGGGGGGGTAGATAGAAATTTTTTTATATATCAACTAGATATACTTGTATTTTTCACAATCGTTACGCTGGAATTTGAACTCAGTACCCATAGATTAAGAAGTGTGTTATTCATCAGTCTTTCAAGTTATGATATGAACCACTTGTTCAAATGTTAAGATGTAGATGATGTTGGGGGGAATATTAGTGTTGAGATCCATATACATTCAGTTGACAACTTTGAAACAGAATAGAAATGTATTTCCTCGATTATACTATGATTCATTATTGACAATATAATCATCTTCTAAACTTTAGTAATTAATTCATAAAGTAAATGAATAAAAAAGATTGAAATATATAAAAATGAAAGTAGAAATTTAATTGTATCTGTTATTTTCGTTAATCTTGAATGGTACTACTAATTCGGCTTGTCCGGAACGGAACGAAGGATCAAGGATTCAGAGAGTCGATAGGCTAACTCGATCAAGAAGTCATGTTAAGACGTAATAGTGTATTCTACAGGCAACCAGCAGATACCAGGTCAATCGGGCACACAAATCAAGTGTATTTATACAAATATTTATAATCGATATTGTCATGGTAAACATTTTTAAGCATTAATCAATAAGTTCATCAATCGACTGCCATTCAAATATGTAATCGATAAGTTCGTCAATTGACTGCTATTTAAACACTTAATCGATAAATTAATCCATAAGATAAAATTATAAAATATGAGTTTTGGGGATCTATCGTCCCCAATAGTATCTATGTATACTTACTTCGAATACGAACTTCAAAGAATTGTTTTGATGCACGTCCATTATTTTGCATAATTACAGCATCTGTTATAGTTGTTCTAAATATAAATGACATATCAAATGCAAATTCTGAATATAATGGTGGTAATTCAAGATTTGCATCCAATTTACGAAATGTTACTGTATTATCAAATAATATATCACCATAACAACGTAATGGTCCAACTCGATAAATTGCACGTTTATCATCATTAATACCACCAGTATCACCAAATCGAACTTCCATTATAGGTAAATGATCCTGAAAAAAAATGAATAGAATTAATGTTTAGGATTGTAATTGATCGGTTGTTTTTTTCGGCATTTCTACACCCTGTGCGGATTTCATCGTCACAACCATTAAATCACAAGTATTTTCAGCAGAAGTACCAAACAGTATTGGAATGATTCAAACAATCGATATATATATGGATTAAAATTCATTCAGTTGCACACATCAGTAGCTATATGGACTCGGTAGCATAGTGGATAACGCAATAACGATTAAAGCAAACGGTAATGAGTTCGAGTTTCAAGGCGACTATCAATTCAGAATTATGTACATCCAGCTTACGAGTCCCTAATAGGATGAAACACGTGTCATGGATGCGCACTGCTGAGCAGTCCCACAATAGAACGAAACGGTGATCCAGTGCTTCCAGGTTTTCTATGGTGATCCAATTGACTATTAAAATATAAAATAACCTTGAAACTTTAGGTCTTGTGGCAAAATCATAATTATTTAATCATTAGATTGATAGGCAAAACTTAAGAGTTTTCGAATACAACATTAATACTCTCGACTTATTTGATTTCCCACTTCAATATATTTATTGGATTTTTGGTGAGACTATAAATTTCTGATGACCTTTGAGCGACTCTGAAGCGACCATAAGAATGGACACCTACTAATTGCGGTTAAATGAGGGTTATAAACTTGTGTGAAGAACTAGAATTGTGATTTATGGCTATTAAGAAACATGGATGAATGGATTTCGCGCCAAAATCCAAGACTTGTCGTCTTATATCTGATTGGTTCGTCCATAAATTATAGTCACACTGAATTTTTTAATATAGATTAATTACTTACTTTAAATTGCAATAATCCTGTGTCAACTAATGGTGGAGTTGCTGAACCGTCACTGTCACAATTGCATGTCAGTGAATCTCCTGTACAAGTACCTTCAACACCACATGCACATTTCTGTAAGCCAGGAACACCACCACCCCAGTAAAATTGTGGTCTACCATCTTGACTAACCCACCATCCCCAAGCACGATTCTCATAAGTTGTTCCACCTAAGAAACAATGTTGTGTTGTTTTATTTTGTTTTACCAACAAAATACGTATCAATATATATATAAACATGTTGGTCAAAAGGTAAATATATACATTGGTGATGTTAGAAATAAGTGACCGATTACAGTTAAACAATGATTATCAGTATGGGGTTGGGAAGATTATTAAGTTATCGATTGAGATCTTGAACCGATTGATGACAGAGCACCATTGAAAGCCTGGAAGCACTGGACGGCTGTTTCGTCCTATTGTGGGACTCTTTGGCAGTGCGCATCCACGATTCCGCTCTCGAGATTCGAACCCAGGGCCCTCAATTTCGTACGCCAACGCTTAACCTCTAGACCACTGAGCCGGCATCCAACGGTTTTAGCGTCTAATCTTAACCAATACACGAAATTGAGCGACCACCTTCCTTCGTACTGAGGTAGATACCTGTCCCTACCAGACACGGATTAAACCGTTAGATTCTGTTAATTTATCAATAAAATACATCTTTTATGAATAAGAAAATGTTTCCGGTAGCTTAAAAGTTTTGATATTCTTGTAACTTAGTAAGGTATACCATACTGAGTAAGTAATCATTATTCAGTATTCATTATGAACTACTTGCTGAAATCTTTTATTTTTTAAAACCTTAACTATGTATTTCTCCAATGAGTTACTTTATGGTAAACGAACATTCAGATGAAGAAGACTAATTTGTTATTCACACACATCTTTCAATAACATTCCTCATGATTCTTCCAATCCTGTTTTTGTTTCGATTCCATTTTTTTCCTTTTCGATTTTTTTGTTGTTTCAGTTTAATCTTCTCAATCCTCTTTTAATAAGCATTCCACTCTTGATTTGTGTTACATACTACTTATATCTGTCAATATAAGTAGCATACACTACAAGTTTACTTACTTACGCCTGTTACCCCTAATGGAGCATAGGCCGCCGACCAGCATTCCCCAACCCACTCTGTCCTGGGCCTTCTTTTCTAGTTCCATACAATTCTTGGTCATTTTTCTCATGTCTATCTCCATTTACCGGCGTAATGTGTTCTTCGGTCTTCCTCTTTTCCTCTGGCCTTGAGGATTCCATGTGAAGGCTTGTCTTGTGACGCAGTTGGGTGCTTTCCTGATTTCTTCCTCCGCTGGGATCTGGTTTGTTCTCTCCCATAGTATGTTGTTGCTAATAGTGTCTGGCCAACGCATCCGAAGTACTTTGAGTAACCACAACTTTACTCATTTTAATTAATCTTATCAATACCTTTGAGAGTGAATTATATACAGAAAATGAATTGTGACAAAGCAGTCTGTTAGCTGACAAACACCATTTATATGAAATTTTCTCCTATTCACAGAGAATATAGTTCTTCGAATTGTAATGATATACAGAATATATAATATAATTAGAAGTGTGAGGTTATCTATCCTTTCCTAAATGTTCAAATATAGTGCGATACCTAGCATCTTTGAACATTTTTCAGTGAGACTATAATGTATGGACGATATTTGAGCGACGCTAAAGTGGCCTTGATTATGTCCATCTAATGACTAAGGTTAAATGAGAGTGGTTGGAGCTAGTCAAAAGGAAACCCTAGACCCGATTTTCGTGACACTCGACACTCGTCAGCAAGGTGTACCTGTAATCTTGATGGAACCTCCAACCACCATCTAGTCTCAACATAGTTCATGCAATGTTGAGTAAATTAGACTAGTGGCTACATTGCAACTTGGTCGATAGCATTAGATCTGCACTAAGAAGGACTTGACACACATGACATTGATCACCATTCAGTGATCAATCGATTCTGATTACATATCAGTCCTACAGGAGGTCGGTCATGGCCGGGATAGCCTAGTCGTAACGTCTCTGACTGTGAAGCCGGGTGACACGAAATCGAATCTGCCATGGAGCACCAGTTCCCTCAAGATTACTGGTGCACCTTTCTGACGAGTGCCAAGTAGCACGAAACCCGGCTCCAGGGTTTCCTGTTGACTACCTATTACCACCATCTAATCGAAACATGATCTTTCTTTTAGCTTAATGATTCAAATATTATTCAACTTTGTTCCTATTGGATAAAAAAACTTGATCCAACAAGAGAACTGTTTATTGTCTAAACAAATAGTTTACATTCATCCTGATGTAATAAAAAAAGTTTTAGTTTACTTAAACTAACCTCCAGCTGGAAGTTGAAGAAGTTTAGCATTCCAACATTGATAAGTAAGCGATTGATCACATTCAACTGACCGACGAACTAACTCACCAAGTGTCTCTCTATCAGCACGTCCATAATTTAATTTACGTCTATATGAACCAGGTGCTTGATAACCATCTACTACAACATCATCTGGAGCATCATGATGTAACATTGTCATTACAGTATTTTGATCTGTAATATTGAAATACATAAATCATTAAATTGAATAAAATAATACCCATCGTTATTTAAAAATCTTTTGAGGAAGATGATATGGGATGCTTTAAAAGATTGTTAAATCAATCAAATATTGATTATTATCAGAAGGGGTTTGTGGAGATTTTAGAAATTTCACAGATTGAAATCATGAGTCAGTTGAAGCTAGACCACTATGGAAAACCTGGATCGTAGATGCGCGCTGCTGAGGAGTCCCATACTAGGACGAAACAGCCATCCAGTGCTTCCAGGTTTTCCATGGTGGTCTAGCTTCAATTGACTCATAATTTCAATCTGTGAAATATTGATTAGTCATGGAATGCGCTTCTCTCCCTCTAAATGCAAGTTATTGCTTCAGGACTGGTCTCCGTCAACACCTGAACTAAGGATAGGGAGTGAAGTAGTTTAACGCGTTGACAACTTCACTTATCTTGGAAGTCTGATCAGCCCCAATGGGTTGGTGTCTGGCGAAATCTCAGCACGGATTCGAAAAGCTCGTTTGGCTTTTGCCAACTTACATCACCTATGGCGAAGGCGAGATATCCGTCTATCAATAAAAAAAGAGTATACTATGTGGAAGTCCGTTCTGTTTTAATTCAAGGCAGAGAAACATGGCCATTAAGGGTAGAAGATACTGGTACGCTACTAGTATTCGATCACATATGCTTTAGAAATATTGCTGGCGTCTGCTGGAATCACCGGGTAAGTAATGGTTAGGTTAGATGCAGGGTATTAGGGAATGATGGTGGCTAATCAGTCGATGAGGTTGTGAATCATCATTCACTTAGATGGTTGGGCCACGTGTTACGTATGACTGAACACCAATTACTACGACGTGCAATGCTAACCGGTGTTGGAGATGGTTGGAAGAAAGTTAGGGGCGGCCAAACCAAAAACACTAACTTCTAGTCTGAGCCATGTTGGGAGATGCAGACTACTTGGTTGGGGTCCGCGTGACTATCGTAACCAATGGTTGGAGACTATGGGTGACATGGCTCCGAATTGATCACAACGGCGTCGGTGTATACACTCTGTCTTCCTTAAACTATGAGATTAAAATCACTTCATATCTTTCTTTCTACGAACTAATTCTTTCTTTCTGTGCTACATCCTTGTATGAAATCTTTCTTTTATATATTACCATCTCTGAATTAACTACTTTTATGAATCCGGTGTTCATCTTACTGTGTTAATGAGGTATGGCAACTTGAACCGATGCATATATGTGCCTGGTCTTACGTTGTAGTTGACTGACTGACTGAGTCATGAGTCTAACTGACTAAATACCATTTTATCTGTGATTCACTTCAAGTTGGTCGAATAACATCTACTACTCATAAGTAGTGATCAGATCAAAATTTATTCTGTTCAAAGACTTCCTGTTTTGTATTATGTGTATTTAGTAAAATACTGAGTCTTAATAAATGTTCAGAAACTGATTTATATATTGTATGAATATAAGGAAAAATAAGTAAGAGATTATAGAAAGAAAATGTTTAGTTGTGTCTTTAAAGGGTAAAAAAGAGATATATACATTAAGTGTATCATATTAAAAATGAAAATGTCAAAAATTACAGATGATTAGTTCTGAAACTATTGATTATTAAGTAATATACTTATAATAGTTGAATTGATGAGTTGATTAAAGCTAAACCACCATGGAAAACCTGAAAGCACTGAATGACCGTTTCGTCTTATCATGGGACTCCTCAGCAGTGTGCATCCAAGATCCCGCATGCGGTATATGAACTCAGGACTGCTGTCTAACTTCAACCAATCCATGAAGATATAATATAATTATAATTATTCTACCTGAATTACTATTGTGTTGTATGTTACTTATGTTGACAGATATAAATAGTATGTGACATCAAACGGAAATGGAAACCCTGGTAACAGAAGGCTAAGAAGATCAAATTGAAAAAGTAGAAAGGAAATTAGAAAAGAACCGCAAATAGGAAGAATCATACAGAATGTGAAGAACAAATGATGAAAATTTTCAAATGAAATATTCAATGTATGGTTCTTATATTTTACTAATATATTCTGTAATGTATTAATTTACATTTCGTTGTCCTCCATCTACATCCTCGGTCATTCACACTATTGCTTAGATGGTTTTCAAGAGGTCATTTTTTTGGGCAGAAGATATGGTAATGAATCACCGTTTAATATATGCTGTATGAGTTGTTTGAATTTTCTATCCTTTCTACGATTGTGACCAAAATCGACACAAAATTCTAGTCCAAACGTTTATTCAATTATTTGGAAAAACTATCTCCTTGAAGTATTTTAACAAACATTTGATGAAAAGATTACAATCTATTGGCCTGGAAACAGCTCTACAGGAAGTATATGGTATTCTGTGGTTGAGGCTGTCTGATAACCTTTTGTGTTCGATTATTTTCGCCTTCGACGAATTGTTTAGATCTGACAAGAAGACCTTGTAGATAATCCTGAAGTTCGGAACTGAGTACCTCGGCATAGTAATAATGATTTATTATAACCTGAACAAATCATATGTGCAATGAAAAATATTAACTGTGACAATTTCAAGGACGTACACATTTAGTGTTCTAGGTGGTATGAGAAAATCTCCTGAAAGCTCTGAACCTAGTTTTCATGACAATTGACTCTGGTCAACAAGGCTCACAGGTAGATTTGAAACAGGATCTCTCAGCTTTAAAGCTTGTGATATTATCACTAAACCATTAGGGCTGTGATTGACCTACTGTAAGATGAATATTTACATTGATTGGTATCATTCAGTGACCAGCATCATGTTTGTTGAGTCCTTAAAGATGAATGAATGCTATTGACTAAGTTGTTTTGAAATGTTCAATGTTTCCGAAGATTGCCAACAGGCAGCTATGAACCGACATCTCGTGCATATTTAGTACATATATTTAGTATATTTTGTAATATAAAACAATCACATCTTACCTGTAAAATCACAAGTTACTTCAATTGGCTCCAATACACCAGATCCATCCATATCAATAGTAATATTTATTGTGGACTGTTGTAGTGCATAAAATAAGCCAGCTTCTGAACATGATGTAAAATATTCACTTTGATGACATACAGCTCCAGCATAACCAGTATTTGTACAGTCACAGTAAAATGTTGAACCTGTTTGTGAACATGGTGCTTCATGTTTACATGGGTTAGGATTACAACGATCTTGTATCATACAACTACCATTGATAATACTACGATGTCGTGTAGTTGGATCTAATTTATCCCATTCTACATCAATTCCATTGATACGTATTTGACGTAGACAACCTTGAAATGAATAACGTTGTGGTCGTCCTCCACCAATATATGAAACTTTGTCAAAATATAACTAGACAAAAATAGCAAAATAATCAGAATTATAAAATGGTTGAATGTTTTATACACGTAGAATCTATACATAATTGATCGTGACTTGATAAATTTATTATGAAACCAAGTTCATAAATTGTCATTGTCGGGAAAACTCAGTGACATGGGCTAAGGAGCATCAGTCCCCTAAAGATTACAGGTATACATTACTAACGAGTGTAAAATAGCACGAAACCTAGGTATACAGTTTCCTATCCATTACCTCCAATCATCATTCTATATTGGTTATCGCAATCAGAAACTTAACAGTCTTCACAACCCCAAACTGATAATTACCATGTGCTCACTAGAGGTTGGGGGAATTATTGGAGTTCTATTGAGTAGCTGTGATCAGTGGAGCTAATTCGTGTCAAGTAGAGACAGGTATCTACCTCATTACATTGGAAGATGTTCGCGCAATTTCGTGGATTGGTTGAGGTTACACATTAACATGATTGGATGCCGGCTCCGTGGTCTAGAGATTAGGCGTTCACGCGCGAGACCTAAGGCTCCGGATTCTAATCTCGAAAGCGGGGTCGTGTATGCGCACTGTTGAAGAGCCCTATAATAGGACGAAATGGCCATCCAGTGCTCCCAGGTTTTCAATGATGATCCAACATCAATCGGTTCATGATCTCAATCAAATATATATGAAATTATCATTAGAATGAAATCAACTTATTATGTAAGATAGTCGGTTTAATAATTATTGAGGATGTTCATACTGGATAATAATTTATACACAGTCAATGATAATCACAATTGATTGATCACCACCCAGTGATCAATCAATTGTGATTACATCTCAGTCCTACAGGAGGTTAGTCACAGCTCGGATAGCTCAGTGGTAACGTCTCTGACTGTGAAGCTGGGTGACACGAGATCGAATCCGCCAGGGAGCACCAGTTCCATCAAGACTACAGGTACACCTTGCTGACGAGTGCCAAATAGCAAGAAACCCGGGTCCAGGGTTTCCTGTTGACTACCTCCAACCACCATCTAAACAGTCAATGATAAGATGATTTCTTACCAAAATATTAAGACTACAATATGAGTTTTACAAATATATGACAGTTTATTTTAGTAATGATAAATGAAGAACTCAAGAATTAAGTTAAACTATTTGATGGGTAAGATGAGAATAAGTTGAAGGAAGTTCAGTGATATTGTGAATAGTGCAAATGAAGTTGAATTAAATAGTTTTAACTTAAAGTGAGTAATATCCATTGAATGGTATTAATAATCTAATATTTATCTCGATTGTTGCATGTTCACTAGATCATTGTGGTAAAACGACAAAGATTTGATGAACATAAGTGTTGTGAAAAATAATCTTGAAGCTTTTATTTCATATTAGAACTAATAAATACTCTCGCTCTCTAAAGCACTTACAGAAAAAAAAATGAAACCTCTGGATTGATCCTGATCGATTTATCAGTATAATAGTTTTACTGATAAATTATCATGCTGATTTCTTAAGAATGATGCATATCCAACTATACTGGCTTGTGACAAATTGATATTATTATAGAATAGAAAGAAGTTAGCTAGCACTAGACGACCCTCGAAGTCATCGTTGTTTTGCTGGTTAATAAATCTTCAATTATACCAGTCTCCGTGTTCATACTTTCGCGTCGTAGGAATTGCAGAGGTCCCTCATTCCGAGTACGTTTCCGACACAACAATCAGCGACGACCAGAAGTAACATGTAGCATTCAAGCGACAAGACATATCAGGATGCACGTTTCATCCTATTCAGAACAGCTGGATGTACTATGATCTGTGTTGATTTTGACTCCAGGGCTCAAACCCAGTACCATTCACTTCAAACGATATTGCATTATCCACTTAGCTTCTTAGTTCAAATAGTCACCCACTCGTGCAACGAGTATGAGTTTTGATCTTAATTAAAATGGTTTGAATTATCTCGTTGTTGATATTTTAACTGAAATTTGGTTAAACTTTGTTGGTAGATAGGCGTGTCCTGAATTCCACTCGTAACTACATTTCATCTATTCGATATTAACTTGTGTTATAATAGCTATATCGAGGGAATTGGCACAGCAAACTTATTCACTAACCAAGACTGATCAAATTTCAGACAAAATTACCAAGAATGCGATAATATCCAAGTCATCTCAAATTGGATATTACTAAACTCCTATAGAGAAATTTTTTATTTAACATGAACGAACTATTTTTCACAAAAAATGCCTAAATTACATTATTTATTTATTTATTCTAATTATTTGAACACATAAATATTGATACAAAGGGACACAGAATACATATGTGCCACACAAATCACTTGATTTATGTATGGGCTGTGATATTGCCCGGATGTCCAAACCGAAGCTGGTGTTTTTCTTGGGGGGTTACACCCTGAAACGTTGACCTAAAGGTCTCATCCACAAGGCGGTGGAGCAACGTCAGAAGATACAGTCACATGGTAACTGGTGACCAATAATCGGTTCATACGCCATTTGTTTCCTCAGGATCCTGAAGCCAGTCCATGTGCACCGCTGGTTTGGAATCACGATTTTTCGACTCTCCTATGTGGACCCTCCGTCTCCACCAACCTGATTAAAGCTCTGGACATTTGCTTTTCATCCTCTGAATTTCGTAAATAACAGTAATGCCTCAAGAAGGCAGTGAGTAGGAATTCCCCGACAGTGGGTATATGAGAGTATTTGAAGATGTAAAGCTGACTCTCCCCACCCTCGGCCGTACCAGGGCATTAAACTAATAAACAAAATTCCATAATCGAAAAAAAAGCACAATAAATTGATTATTGATAATTGTACTTACTGGTAAAGTCATATTTTGTACAGTAGTATATACAATATTATCAATAATAAGTGTGACCAAATTTTGTGACATACTAAATTTAACTGAATGCCATAAACCATCAGCAAATGTACCATTGATTGCAGCGGAATCTTTATTTCTTACAGTATATTTAATGATGTACACACCAGGTAATATAATTTCTAATGTTAAATGTCCACTTTCATCTTCCATGCCAAACTATGAAATAAAAGATGATTTGGGGGGAATGTACGTATTAAGTAGTTGATAGTATGAATGAAACATGAAAATAATGCTTAATATTAAAATAACATAAGTTTATTGAGAACGGTGAAAATGTAATTTATGGACGAACCAACCAGGTTTAGGATAACAGGTCTTGAATTTTGGCGCGAAATTCATTCATTCACTTGGCTAAATAACTTTTCGGCATTATAGATGATGTCAGATTGTGATGAAAACCATAAATCTAATTTTTAACCCTAACCATCAATAGTAAATCATAATTCTAATTAGTTTACAACCCTCATTTAGCCTTAGTCATTAGGTGTTCCATTCTCCAGGTCATTTCAGCTTCGCTCAAATATTGTCCATAAATTATGGTTTCACCGAAAAATATGAAGATTTGAGTAACTATTTACTTGATGGGTTAGTTTATATACTTCTGATGAGTATATTTCAAGGACGAGACTATAATTTATGGACGACCTTTGAACAAATCGCAGGTGACCTTGAGAAATATTAGCTAAAAAGAAAACAGTTAGTATAGAGTAAGTAAATACTATACAAAACCAAAGAATTAAAGTGGATACACTTCTTTTACATGGTTCAAAAACCTATGAAGGTTAGAAAGAGGTTCAGAGGTTCTAAAATCGTAATGCATATGTTAGAGGAAATCATCCATATGGCTTCATAATAGTAGGCCTCTGAAGCTATAATAAGGTCTCAAAAACTCTTTTAGCTACGACCATATAGCTCCGGTTGTTGAGTCCACAAAGTGCCACTTGTGGATAACGACACGATGCATATAACTAAGTCTATGTAGGCATCTGTGTGGTCTCCAATCATCCGCAAATATTGTAGCACCCGGATGCGGCCAGTGTTGCTGGTGCTTTTATTATCCAGTTCGCAACAATTGTCATAATTTGCCTTAGTCTCAATCTGGATCGAGTGAAAAAATCCTACTCTAGCAGACTTCGTCCTCCAACACATTACATCGAAAGACAACATTATTACGATAGTCTGAACAAGGTTCACAAGTCATTTGATTACCACAATCACAAATAAAGGAACTTCTTAGTAGTCCCATTTGTTGTAGCCGCCCAATTATCAGGTTTTCTCTAAAATTCGCTGTGAACCGATCGTACTTGAGCATCAAACACTGAAATTGGCACCATGACCTCGAAATCCCTCAAACGCTTCTGAATGGATAGTCCATAAACATAGTCTCACTATATGTTGAGATCTACTGACTGTAATCTGTTATGTTTTGGTATTTTACTTAATATAATTACATGGCTGGTAAGCTTAAATAATTGTAATTATTCATCTGTCTTTCAAGCACTATGATTTGAGGTTTGAGAAAGTAAAAACAGAGTTCATGGACCTTTTCTCTAATGAAATGGATAAGAGCATAATCATAATTAACAGGCTTTGTCTTAATTGTCTAGTGTTGATTTCTTTTCTAGAGATTTCAATTGTAACTTCATGATAAGATTCAACAATGCAAACACATACTTTCTAACCATCAAATAATAAGTAGTTTATACCATTATGTTTATTTTATTTAAACACATAAACATTGGTACAATGAGGCACCAAATACATCTGCGCCACATAAATCATTCGATTTGTGTGAGGGCTGGGATACTGCCCTGGTGCCCAGACCGAAGTGGGTGGTTTTATTATGGGGCCACACCCCGAGCCCTGGACCTAAAGGTCTGACCCACAAGGCAATGGAGCATCGTGAGGAGATGCGATCCCATGGTAGTCGGTGACCAACGATTGGTTCATACGCCATTTGTTCCCGCAAGATACTGGAGCTCATGTGCACCATTGGTTTGGAATCCGGTTAAAGCGTCAGACATTTGTTTTCGTCCTCTCAATTTCGTAAACAACACCCTCGTCACGAGAAGGCAGTGAGTAGGACTTCCGTGGCAGAGGCTGTCCTAATAAAGAATATCTCTGTAATGTCTGATCATGATTGCGTAAAGAATCAAACACAAAACTTTCAGGATTTGCTGCAAGCAATTGACCTTCAAATTATTGAATATGTACCAAATAACTGAATTTTCCAACTTTAGTCAATCAGTCATTCATCCAGTGTTATTGACGATTTGTGTTTTATATTCGGTAACGTCGAACTTTACTAATAGTTAGTTGGTCTATAATAACAAACAAGATACCCAACATTTACGAGTATCTATGATAACATTTAACTGATTCCTTAGATATTAGATTTCAATATGTTTGTTTTTTAAAGATGAGATAATTCAATAATGTGAAAAATTAAGTTCATGAATACAAATTGAAAGTTATAATGATTAAACATTTACAGATATTACGATAGTGTAATAAGAAGAAGACGAAGATTATCAGTACTATGTGATGATATATAATAGCGCAATACATTTCGGACTATTTGATCACACACATAATTTGACTTGTTAAGAACATCTATATAGAAAAATAAATGGTCAACTAGACTAGAAATGGTGGGGGGTAAGAGAGTGACAAGTATCAAAAAGAAAATAATATGAAAACAATTTGAAACCTTATCACTCTGGATAATGAGCTAATATTAGGGTATGTGAACATGTACCTAAATGGCTGCAGAAATAAGTAGAATCAAATGACCCAATAAGAGTAGAGGATAAACATCCATCATCCTTTATTGCCAATACACATAGGTCATAAGATTCATTTCAACTCGGCTTTTGTGGTGTAGTACAAAAGTGCAAAAGGGTTTATTGAAGCCTTAGCCATACGAAAATTCAAATCTCCTTTGTGTATTCAGAAACAGTTTGTTCTCACCTTAAACCTACCCAGGTAATATTAGTTTATTACCCAGAGTGATTAGGTTTCAAATTGTGTTCACATTATTTCCTTTATTATCCTTATCACCCTCTCACCATCCATTTCTAGTCTAGTTGACCATTTATTTTTAGTATCAGAAGGGGTTTTGTGGAGATTGTAGTAATTTCAATAGTTGAGATCATGAGTCAATTGATGCTAGACCACCATAGAAAACCTGAAAGCACTGTATAGCCGTTTCATCCTATTGTGGGGACTCGTCAGCAGTGCACATAAACGACCTCACCTCATGGGTTCGAACCCAGAACCTATCAGTCTCTTAACAAGTATATGTATTTGATCAGATTGTTCGAAATGTATTGTTCTAATATATCATCACATAGTTCTAATAATCTTTATCTTCTTATTATTATCCTATTAAAATATATCAAATAGGACTAATTACTTTAACTTACAGATATATAATTATTATCTTTATCCACAGTATGATAAAATAGAATTCCACCTCTATTAAGAGTACGAAAACCAAATTCAAATTGTAAAACATTTGTTCCACCATCACGTTCAATTTTTAAAAATACAATATATTGTTGAACATCAGGAAATGTTAATACAGTATTATCAATAATACCAGATGGACATTCAATACCAAATTGACCAGATCCACTAATAGCTAATCCAGTAATATTTAATTTATCTTGTGTCATAGGTGGACCCCACCATATAAATGAATTACGTTTTGGATAACCAAGTAATTCTTCCCATGGTAATTCTTCTAATTCATTATTTATTAATAATTGAGGTATTTTCATTAATGATCTTTGAGCATCTCTAATAATATGTACACCATTAAATATAAACTCTTCTATACATCCAATAAAATTTTGACTAACACTTAAACCACGACGATTTGAATAATCTGGTAAACCACCAATTGAAAGCTAAAATTGTAATTTTATTAAAAAAAATATAAAAAGAGTTTTATGTTTAATCTATTCAGGGAAGTTCTACTCATTACCTTCTTGTGGTATTACTATTGTTTATGAAATTGATAGGAAGAAAAGTGAATATTCGGCGCTTTAATCGGGTTGGTGGACACATAAGGTTCACCTAGGTGAGTTGGAAAACCCTGACTCCAAACTAATGGTGTACATGAGCTCCAGGATCCTGAAGGAAATAAATGGTGTATAAACCTATTGTTGGTCACCGGCTACCATGTGACTTCATCTCTTGACGTTGCTCCACTGCCTTTTGGGTTAAACCCCTTAGGCCGAAGGTTCTGGGTGTGGCCTCCTAGGAAAACCACCAGCTTCGGTTTGGCCACCCTGGTAGTATCACAGCCCATACATAAATCAAGTGATTTGTGTGGCACATATATATGCGGTGTCCCTTTGTAACAATATTTATGTGTTCAAATAATAACTAAAATAAAAATAGTGAGACGACTGTCCATCTTATACCAAATTACATAATGTACCAAGGTTGTATGGTAAGTCAGTAGTAAATGTTGAGAAACTTTAACGATTACTTACCTTATTCAATAAACTAAAAGTCATCATCCATGTTTTCACTTTCTGAGTCATTCCAACTATCTATTACTACGCATTTATCATCTTTCATTTGTTCAAGTTTGTTACTGAATTAAAGCATTATTTCTTGCCTTAATCAAAGTGTAGACAGTGTTGAGTTCTATGAATCGAGCAATTTATTAATGAGGTTTTCATTCACTTCATACAACATCATGAACATTAATAGTTCGTCATCTTATAACAGAACACCATCCATCGTAGTTGAGCAAAAGATAGGTAAAAGTGATTAAGAGTTCTATTATTCTCATTTGATGGACACAGGTCATTAAGTTGAACTGAATAAAGCTTTTAAGGCTATTCATCATATTTCATCAAATTTACCGCATCGTATACAAGTTCATCTTTTGCACATTACTGAAGTCATCCCAATTCATGTTCACAAACCAAACCTTTGCATCCAAAAGAAGTTTGTACAACCATTAACACTACCGTGACCTCCCCAGGATACACATTGTTTTCTAGAGATGTTAATCAAGGTTATTCCAATAACCAATAGGGAAATGTAATCATTATTCATTTATGATTACATAGAACTATTTGGAATTGTATAATAAAGTCACGTCTTTCGACTTAATAACTTCAATACACAGTCTAATATAGATTGTATGAGAATAACAAAAATTAGCATTATTTCGTAGATATAAATAAGTTTTATTTCAAAGACATCAATCTACTTTACTTTTACTGTACTTAAACTTACATTTCGATTCATATTCATATGTACAAATATAGCTGAAATATTTCGCCATACTTTAATTCTATCAACGGATATATTTAAATTTTTCTCTTCTCTTATAATTTGTACATCATGCCATTGATCATCATCTAATAGACTACCTGCATCGACAATATTGTCTGTAGGTTCATCGGATAATGGTACTGTGCCTAGGTTTACACGAACACGTAATCTTCCCCTGGAAACAAAATATATGAATGAGTATTAGATAGAAGAAAGTATTACATACGATTTCTTCTGTAAACATTGTTTTAATGTAGGTGAATACTAAGTTTCTTAAAAAACAACGACTACTATTTTCAAAAATCCTGAGTAAATATCCCTAAGAAATCATACTACTAACTAATACCTAGTAGTAGTCTACTGAAAATAAAAAACAAAATTCGATCCAATTATGGTAAACAAATAATATTTAATATTAGAAAGGGATTTTTGTGGATATTATAGTTGAAACTAGATCACCATGGAAAACCTGGGAGCACTGGTCGATCGTTTCGTCTTATTGTGGGACTCCTCAACAGTGCGCATCCACGATCCCGCCGCACAGTGTTAATGTCTGATTTCAAGAAATCCACGAAATTGTGTCATATTCCACCATTGTCTTCATCGAGTTATTATCTCACAGAAGACCATATCGAAATCCACCGGTCATGGGTTCTCACTAGAACTCCAGGAAATCTATCTTTAAGTCAGTCACTAGTGAGAATATGCTGATTAGTAACAGAAATGGGTTTTTGTGTTTATCATACCCAGTACTTACAACCATTTTTCACTTTGTTTTCTCAATGACTGCTAAATATTAAAGTATAATATTCATCAAAGGATTCATTTAAAGCCCTTAATTTAAAACGATATTTGTGTTTTTTATATCCAGAATGTCAAATTACTTTTCATACTAATTCTATTCATATCAAACAGTAATGAATCGCTTCAGATATTTAGAATGAAATGTTCAATGAGCATTACACTTTGAATATGTAACACTCCTCGACTTAATGAACGGGAAAATGATTGTTTGATACAACACACTAGGTCAGTCAGTCAGCTACAACATAGGACCAAGCACATATATGCATCGGTCCAAGTTGATATTACTTCATTAGCACAACAAGATGGACACTGAATTCATAGAAGTAGTTAATTCAGAGGTGGTAATATATGAAGGAAAGATTGTATATAAGGATATAATACAGGAAGAAAGAATGAGTTGGTAGAAGGAAATATATAAAGTAATTTTAATCTCATAGTTTAAGGAAGACAGAGTGTATACACTGACGCGATTGTGATCAATTCTGAGCCATGTCACCCAGAGTTTCCAACCATTGGTTATGATAGTCATGCAGACCCCAACCAAGTAATCTGAATCTACCAACATGGCTGCAACTAGAAGTTAATGAATTCAAGCACTGACAAATATAATTTTTCCTATTAACTATTTCCAATCACCTCGTATCTCAACATAGTGTCATAGAATGTCCAATAACTTAAACGAATATCTTCATCGTAACTCGATCGATAGAATTTAATCTGCATTAAAATAACTAAACAAATATGATATTATAAGCAAAGATGAATAGTGGCTGGCAATGAAATCTATGACGCACGTTTCATCGTATTTAGAACTCATCAGTCGAATGAACTTGCACCAAATGAAAATATGATATTAGTTTCCATTACTCAATAATCAATTAACTATCAGTTTAGGTGTTGTAGAGATTGTTAAGTTTTTGATTGAACTCATGAGTCAATTGAAGCTAGATCGCCATGGAAAACCTGGAAGCATTGGACGGCTGTTTCGTCCTATTACGAAACTCCTCAGCAGTGCGCATCCACGATCCCGCACCCAGCGAGATTCGAACCCAGGACCTACCAGTGGAGCTAATCCATGTTGAGTAGAAACAGGTGTCTACCTCAGTGAAATGGAAGATGGTCGCACAATTTCGTGGATCGGCTGAAGTTAGACATCAACACCACTGGATACCGGCTCAGTAGACTAGTTGGTTAAGCGCCTGGCGCAAGACTGATAGGTCCTCGGTTCGAATCTCGTGGTGCGCGGGATCGGGGGTCCACACTGCTGAGGAGTCCCATACTAGGACGTCCAGTGCTTCGAGGTTTTCTACGGTGATCTACTTTCAATTGACTCATGATTTCAATAAATAAAAAATCAATTAACTATTCAATTAAAAATTACTTACCTATAAAGTTCAACACAAAAATAATCACCTTGACTTGAATCTCCATATAATATTAAACCATTTATTTCTTTTGTACGAAATCTAAAACTTATTTCATCTATATAAGTTTGTGTAGCACGTCCTGGTAAATCTAATCTTAAATCAATCCAACTTGTACCATCTAAATATGCCACAAATGGTCCTAATAAATAATTTATATCATTTATATAACTTACTATAATCACAACCAAATAATTCCATTCTCATAGATATTAAATTATTCCATCTTTGAGGATTTAAACGTATATAACGTGCAACAATTGGATATGAGAAATTATTAAATTTTACTGTATTATCATCAATATTTCCATCAAATAACTAATGAAAAAAAAATCAATATGATTGGTTATTGATTTATATTTAATTTACTAATGGTTGACCTAAATCATCTTTAATGACAGACCAATGAATTGGTTCATTGGAATCTGTATAATATATATAATAATCTTGTATCCATTGTCTAGCACCTTGTCTTCCTTGTGTAGCAACACTTTGTATAACTTTACGTTTTAATAAATCAATTTGAATCCATTGTTTATCATCTTGATCTAATGCAATCCATGCACCAGCACCTTCTATTATATATATATATTAATATAATTTCATTATATATATGAGATGTAATAAAAATATAAATTACGTAAGTCTTGATTGAATAGATATGCTAAACAATAATAAATAATGAAAGGATAAATAATATGTTACCATCCGATATATGAAGTCTTCCATAATATGGCATTGTTTGATCTGAAAATGAAGATGATGCTGTAATTTGATTGTCTTTAATTCCATTATATCGATCTGTCATTCCAAGTGGAACATACGGAAAATAGTCACATTCTTCTATATAGATTGTGTTTTTTTTTGGGGGGGGGGAAGAGTGGAAAAAATAGAACGGTCAATAAAGTTCATAGAAAAATTGAATGTTTAAAAGAAGTATTGTAGAAAATCACTTTAACTTTAGTCGTAATCTCTTTACCATTGAAAGTTTACAACAAGAACTTGGATTCATTAAGAAAATGTCTAGAAGAAATTCTATAACCTCCAGTAAATTCATCGATACGTATACTCGAACAAAAGAACGCGTCATGTATGATTCAATCGAAAAGAAAACTTGTTTCTTATACCTTGATTTCAAAGGAGATGAATATTGCACCGAAGACTGTTTATTCAATGGTGTGAAAAGAACTACATTTCGAAGTAAACAAAAATTAATAACTTCTCTTTTCTTAGTACATCCAGTTGCATTGATTAATTCATTTGTAAGTAACAAAGCAAATACATAGAAAGAACATAGAGAAGAGTAACCGTTTGTATTTTTAATCACGTTCTAAAGAAGTTGAGATTAAATGTTGTCTATAGCCTTGAACACTATATAATACCCCAACATATAATCGATAATGGGCAAATCAAAGACTTTCGAAGAGGATTTCAAATTACCAACAGACGAAATGTAACTCATTTACATTTCGACGAAATGGTTCTCATTATAAAACCTAATTTATATGTTCAGAAAGAGTTAGATATCAGTTTATCATTATCATGGTAAATTCATAATTTTGATTAAAATCGTTTCCAATACTTATTATCATCATTATTACGTATTTTACTACTATTGCTATTATTATAATTCACGCTATTGGACAAATGAGTAGTCATATAGACTCAGTTGATAAGTGGATAACGCGATGACGTTTGAAGCAAACGGTATTGGGTTCAAGTCCCGGGAGATCAACTCTGGGATGTGGGTATGTATATCAAGCATACGAGTCCCAAATAATATGAGACGCACTTCTTGCATTCTACCGCTAACCACTATACATCTCTATTTGAAAATACCCATGTTGTAGTTATTGTTTGTATCTTTTTTAAACAATCTTGACGTGTCTGAATGCTATGTCATAGCCTTTAAAATTATCGTTTCACTAGTTCATGTCTTTAACTAAATGTAAGCTTTTCAAACCTTCTATAACAGTTACACGATCTATCTTATTGATTTTAGATTCCCAAATCATATATATATATATATATATATATATATATATATATATATATATATATATATATATATATATATATATATAATACTGTTAACCGTTTCACTTTCACTTTCTGAATCACCAATGTTTACTATGTGATATTGTGTTACACAAATACAGTTATACGTATCTGAGGAGCAACCATGAGATGAAATCAACGTATGTTATTCTGCCTTAGTTGTTCTGGCTTTATTCACATTTGAAAACTATGTTACTCATTAGTAATGTGGTAATTTGGCAATGATAAAATATGTATAATAGTCTAAACCAATTTATTTACGATTGGTTGATATTGCAGACTTGAGCTTTTAACAAGCTATTAATCATTAATGTGATTATACAACAGTTTTTTTTAACTTATGTCAATAACTTATCATAAACCAACTAATTAAAACAAAATCGTCATTATTGTACAACTAATTCTATACTATCAGAATGGGGTTTTTGGGGAAATTTTTAGAAATTTTAAATAGTTGAAATCATGAGTCAACTGAAGCTAGACCACCATAGAAAACCTGGGAGCACTGGACGGCCGTTTCGTCCTAGTATGGGACTCCTCAGCAGGGCGCATCCACAACCCCGCCCCCCCGCGAAACTCGAACCCAAGACCTAATTCTGTTTGGTATGGAGGGTTTTTGGAGGTTGTTGAATTTTGTAGCAAAACATCATAAACTGATCTTAACTAAATAAATGCCAAAAACCAAGATACATTGGGTAGCTACTCTGCCGTAGTATGGGGCTCTTTAGATGTGTACATCAAGGATTCCAAAGAAGATCGAATCAAAGACGTTTCATGTGACCATTCATTAACATTTAGAGTAATGTGTCGGCATAAAATGGTTTACACAGATAACTGCAAGTAATTCTTGTTATTATGCAATCACGCTACGATGCTACCATTGGGTAACTGCCTTACACCCGAAATAACCGATCTCCACCAGTCACTACATCTCACTAGAACTCCTAGAATTAGTCTCCTGAAACTACTCACTAGTGAGTACATGGTTATGATTGGTATAAGAGGTTTGTAGTGATCGTTGAATTTCATAGTTTACAGCACGGGCTGACGTCAATTAGCTCTTAAGCAAAAACTATTAAATTCAAATTAACCCCCCGTTAAGGTACATTCCACTGGCTAAAGCAAGCATAAATTTCGTGAAACGTTGTGGAAAAAAGAAATTATCCTTGTCCACTCGAATTAGTATAGCGTTGTGTAAAATAATATTATAAGTATCCTAAGGGGAATAATAACTTACATTAAATGTTTGGGTTTAATCTGCTATAAAATTTCTAGGTAACAAGCAAGACAAAAATGGTTGTCAATAGAAGTCATCTGGTGTTTCTCATATTAAAAAGTCACGTTATTTAGTTCACTTAATAATGTGTTCAAATTTATCAGTGCAAGCTAAAATAGGTAATCTAGGTATAGCTTCTTTTGATTTGAACAGTGATGACTCTTCCATTAAACTGGTTGGTTTTTAATTCAAGTAATCGTTTTCGTTGAACAAGTGTTGTAGAAGCAATGATTTCATATGAATAGTTTCCGGAACTAAAATCAGTTACTTTTAGCGATGGATTATTATTTTGTAAGGTTTGGCTACCTACACACCAACTAACAGAATCTTACACAGTGAATAGGCGACATGAATAAATGTGGAAAATACACCTCACACGGTGCAATCTTAATAGTAAGGCTATATTCAAGTCTGGTTTTAAAACTTGCCCTATCTGCCAAACTTTCACAAATTATTTACAAGAACCTTATAAGAATTAGATTAACTTCATAAGCCATCAATCAAATTTGCTCTGCTAAATAAATTGGAAAATTAACAGACAGGTATTAGGGTTTAACTGAATATGATATAGTAATCGCGTAGTTCTAATCGATCAACTTAAAACCCTCTCACTGCTAACAATGATTATTCTTAAACTACTATTTTCACTACATGATCAGTTGGGATTCTTAAAAGTCATAGCTAGTAACCATTTTGATAGGGATTTTAAATTTCCATCCAATATGACATAACCTCAATTAGTCTGCATTTGCCCCAAGATAAACACCGTGAATCTCATCTGGTAGATCCGACTTTAGATAAAAAAGGGTTTTACTGATGATATCAAATTACTGAAGGGTTTAGCCCCCTTATGGCCCTGACAGTTGTCGTTTTTGTTAATAATATGTTAGAGCATGTCAAACTGCCAACTCAGATTAAACATCTAAAAAGGCGTACTAGATCCAAATGAGTTTTTAACAAGTCATGATAATGCTCAACAAACACATCCCTTGTGCAAACAGTTAGGCAGTTGGAATCAGGATTGAAAGACAACTGTGAACAGATCAGCGATTACGAATATGACAAATTGTATATACAGGCTAAATAGCTAGTTGTAGAAACAAAGTATAGGAAAGAACGACATAATCATTTCAATAGGGACCAAAGACCTTAGTGGAAAAACTTAAGGTGTAAGTACTTTATCCAAGAATATTCAAACAAGATGTACGGTCAATATAATTTAACGCCCAGAATCTAAAGTCCATTAAATTATCTACACAAAAGCCTCTTTTTGAAAACTTGTCTTAAAGTGCGTGTTTTAAGGTTGTTATGTTTGCTAAATTAGTTAAAAACAGTACCGAATCTTGCAGGACTTCAAGGATAGTGCTATCCACCTAAAAGATTATGTAGTCTTGATTAATAAACAAAAGATATATGACCAAAAGATCCCGATGATATCACACTAACTATGTCAGGAGATTAATGTGGTAAAACTGGTTAGCTCCATAAATGCCCTGTGACAGAAGTGAGAGAAAAATGGGTGACCTTAAGTTTCATCCCAAACTCTCTGCATATAAATCATGTATCATTCAGTAAAATGATGAGTAGGAGTTTCAGAAAACGTCACCTCTATTCTGTAAATCTGATGTCATGATCATAATTTCTAGAACCGAAAGACTTAGGTATAATTATAGACCGCGAACAAAAAGATAACATACTATAATGAAAATGAAACCAAAATTTCCCCAGTGTAACAGTCGGTATGTATAGCTTTCAAGTATTGAGACAGCTGTGTTCAAGATGTTGTACGAAAGTGTGGTATTTCATGTTGGAACATGTTGGAATACTACACCTAACTGATCATACGACTGTCAGATGCATCAGTTCGATTCCGTTGGTTACCTTATGTTCGGTTGCGCGATTAATTCGAATTCCTTATATGTGAATCCTTCTAAAATTGTTTTAATTGGTTGTATGTCTATATGCTAATTGTGCTTTATTATTAAATACTTGGGACAGACTGACTAAAGGACACTCTGCACAGTTTTAATTCATTACAATGCAGTGCACATTAGGTAGTTCTTGCATTTGTTTCACTGAAATACAGTTGCTGAACAGTCTATCGCCAATGTTATTTCTATTCTAATACAATTGCTGATGACTCTAAGTACCAGTGTTAATATAAATCCGATTTAATTATAAAGAGATCTAATTCTGCTGTCAATCTAATACTACTGTTATCCCAGTCTACTCAGTCTACTTATACTTTCATTGTTTATTATTATGCCAGTGAATTCAATTACTGAAATGTATGTAAGAACATTTGTATTCCATTTTTTACTGGGTTAATTTTTCCTCGATCATGGATCGCAAAGTTAACTAACACAACACAAATCTAACTAAAGTTTGGTTTTTAATAGTGGGTTCAGGCAGAAATGAAATGTCTGATAAAAACGGTAGTTTCAGCCTGATAATATATGAATCAAACCGAGATTGCCATCATTGTGATTCTTGAGTGCTGATATATTCCTACCACTGAAGGGTATTAATTTCCCTATTAAAAGCTCTTACGTTCATACAGCGAATACATTTCGTACTAAAGCTAGCTAGATATAATCCCACCTAAAAGTGGTCACTATGACACCCAAATAGTTGACGAATGGGTACAGGTTGTAAGGAAGAAACAACATAACGATATAAAAGGGAAACCCGTCCCATAAAATTAGTCAAGAAATTGAAGGCTGATCACAGTGAAAGATCAGTTATTTTTCATAGAATCAAGGAGATTGAAAGCTCTGAACCAAAAACTCGTTTTGAACATGACATTGTGCTGATAAAATAGCTGCTTAATCAACTCATACCTCAAAATATCTCCGGAGTCACCTTGCTAAAGGTGTGCAGACTAATTGGTCTAGCAAACTCGAAGTTTAATCAATCAGAACCACTTAAAGTAATGTCCAAATCTTTGAATGAACGCGACTTAATTTTATAGAATGGACATAAATTAAAAAGTTCAGGAGTTTTTATCCGCAAGAACTTGCCGTTGGTAGACCGTGTAAAAAAGGTGGGAAGCCGAAAAAGAACTACAACTTAGGTTAGACGCTGGCGAAAAAAGACATAAAAGTTGTAAATTTTCGGGTTATAAGGCTTCGACAGAGAAGCGGACTCATTAAGCAATCGGAACTAGGTGCACAGATTGACTCTACAAAGCCAGACATAATCGCAGTCACAGAAACCTGGCTGACTCAGTCTGTAGATAGTATGGAACTTGATTTCGAGGGTTTTACGTTAGTAAGAGCCGACAAAATACAAAAGCGTAAAGGAGATGGAGTAGCTCTATTCATTAGGAATGCTATCCCATTTGCCATTATCGACAGTGTATCCCATGAAAGTGGGACGTGTGAATTAGTTAGTTGCCGCTTGAAATGTAAGGGACAGGAGCTGCCGATTGGTTTAGTCTATCGCAGTCCAAGATGTAAGGTAAATGAGGTCTTGCCAAAGAGTCTCAATACTTGGTCACAAAGTGGTCGATGTCTAATTTTAGGGCACTTTAATGCACCTATGGTAGACTGGTAAAATCTGAGAACTGAATCGTCAGAAAATTCCTTAGAGCAGGAACTAGTTGATGCAGTTATCACATGTGCCCTAGTGCAACATGTGAAAGAAGCGACTGGGTACGACCCGGACTCTGAATCATCCTTACTAGGTCTTATATTGACTCACTATGAGGATGGTGTTGCGAACCTCTATGACATGCCACCCCTAGGTAAAAGTGATCACGCAGTTTTTACTTTTTACTTTCATATAGCTGTCAATCACGAGCATGCGTTAGCTCAATTCACACCTAAATTCTGGAAAGCAAATATACCAGATATCATGCACTCAGCATCGTTAGTAGGTTGGACAATAGACCCAGAGTCCTCTATTGAAACGGCTAGGGACGCATTTCGAAATTTATACTTAAAAGTTACCGCACCCCACATCCTTTGGACTATACTAAGGGGGCCGAGAAATTCTCGACCATGGTTCAGTAGGGAGGTCCGCATTCTTCTCCGTAAGAGAAGAAAACGATGGGTTAGATTCAGGTTACTGGGGACTGATGAAACAAAATCTCAGTGTCAAAAAGCTCAGAATACCTGTGCCTCGACCCTCCGTAAGTCTAGAAAGTTGCACGAAGAAAAAATTGTTGAGGAATCCATAGAATATCCTAAACGCTTGTATTCCTATGTAAACCAAAGGGAAAAAAGAAGAGGAAATATTCCTGCACTATGAAAAGACAGTACTGCCGCATCATTAGTGGAGGATGACTTTGATAAGGCTCAAGTGTTCTCGAACTACTTTAGCGATGTATATACCATGGAAGCACCTTTCTCGTCAGGGCATACAAATCCCCCCACACATACACTGGATAGCGTGACCATTAAAGAACTCGATGTCTTTGGTTTGCTAAATAATCTTGATATAGGTAAATCCACGGGGCCCGATGAATTGCTAGGCTAATGAAGGAATTGTCTGGCCTTGTTGCGAACCCTTTAAGCATATGCTTTAATCTATCCGTAACGCAGGGTCGTTTACTAAAAGACTGGAAGAACGCCATAGTAAGTCCTGTCTTTAAAACAGTTACAAAACATAAACCCGAGAATTACCAACCCGTTAGCCTAACTAGTGTAGTTGTTAAAATCTTAGAAAAGATTATTTGGCGGGAGCTGTTTAAGTTCCTCAATGAAAACCGTATCCTTTCCGAGTAGCAGCACCGTTTCAGAATAGGTTATTCTTGTCTCACTAACTTATTAGTCGCTCGTGAAAGCTGTTGAGCTCTTAAGGACCAAAAGTTATTTGTAGACGTAGCCTACATTGATTTCATCAAAGCTTTTGTCAAAGTTCCGCACAACCGGTTGTTATATAAGCTGAGAAATGTCAGAAGTGGAGGCAATCTATTGATGTGGATAAAAGACTTCCTAATTGGGCGCCAACAAAGAGTACTGGCGAACTAGAAGTTATCTGGCTGGGAAACTGTGCTTAGTGGAGTAGCCCATGGTACATTTTTGGGGCCAATGCTATTCCTCTTGTATGTAAATGACCTTCCTCGTCTCCTATCATCATCGGTCTTGCTATATGCTGACGATGTCGAGATATGGAGAACGATACTATGTAAGTGTGATAACTTAGAACTCCTCAATGACCTGGAGAAATTATCTGAATGGTCTCAAACCTGGCAGTTGCCGATAAATACTTCCAAGTGTGTTGTGATGCCTATCGGTCATCAAGGTACAGATACATACACGATGAATAACACTGAGCTACCTGTCATCCAGACACATAATGACTTAGGAGTCATCGTTAGCCAAGACATAAAAACTACTGCACACTGCCACGCAATAACCGCCAAAGGTTTTAGAACTTTACGGTCAGTACGTAGTGCTTTTAGTCATACTGACGCTAAAACGTTTTTGACTTTGTATACAGTGTTCGTACGTCCTAAACTTGAGTACTGCATACAAGCTGCTAGATCCTGCTTAAAAAAGACAGTGAGCTTCTGGAAAAGGTTCAGAGAACAGCAACTAAGCTGATCCCTAGAATAGCGAAGCTTCCGTATGATGCTCGACTGGCCAAGCTAAACCTTTTCCCGTTGTCATATCGTAGAACTTAGAGGCGACTTGATTACAGTTTTCAAATTGCTTAGTCAGAAATTTGCACCTGATATACTCTCATTTTCCTTGTCTTCTAAAACAGAGAATTTACGAGGACACTGCGAAAACATTCACAAGCACAGAACAAATTACTTGTCAGCTGACTACCTACTTTCCCATCGAGTCATCAACGAGTGGAATTCATTACCTCAGCACGTGATTGAGGCTCCATCCGTCGAATTTTTCCAAAGAAAGTTGAGTCAATTGAGATACCACCATTGCCAAAACTAACACAGGCCATCAAGCCTCCTGTCCTTTCCAAACTGAAACTATTCAAAGTAGGTTAACCTACCCTGAAAAATGTGTATTGCAACAAATTCGGCAAGCCTATCGAGAAAAATTTGCACCATTCAAATTATGCTACGTGACAATTTTGTTGCCTTTACTAGCCAAAACGCAAAAATAAAATAATCCTGCTTAACAAGTAGATTTTGTGTTCCATTGCTGAAAAACAGTTTCTTTTACAGGTTTGATGTTAGATCAGAAAGACAAAGAAAACTAATTGTATCGTGAACAACCACTTACGTGTAAGAATATGATGTGCAGACAATAAAATGCTGAGTAAACATAAATAACTCTTCATCTCACGGAAATGAATTATTTGAATTAGCGGAGTAAACACAAAACTTATTGCTACCTTGAAAATAAGCACGTTCTAACACTCTTCTGGTGTAAGTAGTTTTACATGAATTAACATAGAATTGAAAAGAGATTCAACTTATCAATTTTTCAAATTAAGAAGTAGTGAATCATCGCTAAATACTTGTGTAAAATAGAAAATGTTTATTAAAATAATATGAGGTGCGTAAGTTTAAGTTATTTTTTTAGCCAATTAGTATGAAATAATCGAATTCTTCGCTCCTGAATTCTGACGCCAGATCGCAACTCAGGATATTTTTATGAATCCAGTGCTCTTTATCTGGTCACTTGTTTAAAAATCTCCTAGCGAAACTGACTGAAATGTATAAGACGAGTTGTTATGATTGTTGTTGTTAGCGTTTGTCGAAAGGGGATTATGTGAGGAAGCCAATATTATGTCACCAAATGTTATCTGGTTGAGTAAAAATAAAAAAGATGAGGCTTAGTCAGGGGTTGAAAAGGACTGAGAACAGAATATACGTAAACCTATAAATAACAGAAAATATTGCAGAAAATATAGCTATTTGTTTACTTCACAAGAGCGCATGGGAACACATGTTCGTTTTTCTGGATGGCGAATATTAGGCCAGTATTTCTCGTTCACCCTTCCTATGGCATCAGAGCTTTGTACACAGTTTTATATCTTCGAGTTAACTAGGGTCTGAGAATCCATTATTAGGGGATGTGAAACACTAATCCTGGGGCTACGAGCATTAAAACTCCCCACCTTGTCTCTACCTCGTTAGATATGGTGCATAACTTCCGGTACTTTGGATAATCTTTTCCTTCATTTCTTCGTCCTTAATTCGATACTCTGTTCTATGTTCGGTGTTGCGATGAGATCCTTTAGGTGCATTGGTATTTTCCCATTCCAGCTTTTTTAAATGGTCTAGCGCTAGTTGGACGTTTATGGAGACAAGTCACACTGCGCTCTTGTAAAATGTATCGTTAGACCCACGTTACCATCATTAATGAACCTCGTCTTTAGATACCACTGTGATGATAAGCGAGCAATAACCACGTCGCCCTGTACTTTACGTTTCGAGCACATGATATGCGGTATGTATTTGTTCCACCCCGTCCCAACTGTTAAAGGCCTAGCATTGTGGCAGTCAGAGACTGTCTTATTGCAGCAATTTTTACATCACTTACATGAGAATTCAGACATATTAAATAAAGCAGATACAGTTGAAGCTGAAATGTTTATCGAACTATTTCGGTCAGGTCTACTCTGCAATTATTGTTATTCATACTTTCCATAAGCTTACTGTTGAGATACGAGTTATAGGACCAATTATTATGACTGGAAAGCTATTTTCTAATTACTTATCAACCCGGACATTTTACATCCAAAAAAGAATAAATAAATGGTAATTGCTAGGGGTTATTTATAGATTTTTATCACATATATTCCTATTGGATAACTATTAAGCAACTATATTATATGTATATTCATATTCATCCTATCAAAAGCTTTCATTTGACCTACTGGCTACTATTGTACGATTTACCATTCTCAAGTTATTCCCAATCTACTAGTTACAATCTCTCACACTCACAGTCACTTTTGACTTGATCTTGTATAACTATTATTTTTCATTTTATTGTTTAATGAGATCTGATGAGCTTCTTTACAAACCATGTACTTCTGAAATACGCGACTCATACAGCGCAGGCTGAGATTGTGTTTTGGACTTAACAGGTAGTGCTAGGCGAGAAGTTACTATTTTGGTAACCACTAAAGATTCATAGTTGACGCAAGGCTGCTAGGGCTGGCCGGTGTGTCATTGGCTTATCACAAGAACGAGGTCATGTAAGTTAGTAACCTGGTTGGTCACTTTGTTACATGATAATCGACAGGGGACAAATTCACAACAGAAATCTGTTAGGCTACCGCTTCCCAATGGATTATACCGACAATTGCTGCCATCCCATGTAGGCACTATTTCAGAAGCACTCAAGATTCCGTTCAACATGTTACTTTCCCAAGCTTCACTCACTAAGGTTTGAAAGGATACTATAGATAGCGTCTAACTTGAATAAAAAATTCCGGCTAAGTTACTGAGTCACCTAGATTCATGTAATCTGTCACTTTCAGAGCAACATATATTTCGGATAAGCATTCATGTTCAGCTTACTTATTAATTGTGAAAAGGAACTGAACAGTAGCCCAAATGTTGGTTTCATGGTCGATATGATATTAATCGATTTTGGCTAGACATTGGAAAGTTTTTCACACCTAAGGCTTATGCAAAAGCTCTCAAGGTTTGAAATGACATCTGCCGAAAAAGAAGAGATAAGAAACTTCCTCTGCGGTTGAAGACGGAGTGGGGGCTGACTGTCTTGATCCCAAAGTGTTATGGTCACTTGGCCAACGATTCGAATGTTTTGATGAGAATATTTGTCGGGTTTTATACTCCAACTGTATAAGACACACTTATGGTACTGCATCCGAGCGGTCGGCCCATGTGTTTCTAGAGATGTTGGCAAACTCTAGAGTGTTCAGCATGTGGAAATTAAGTTATTGGTGGGTCTTTCCAAGCTACCCAGCTACAAGCGTGTGGTTTTAAGGTCTAGTTCGGTATTGGTACATCTATCTTCTCAACTATAATGACAGACCTAATCCCAAAACCGTAGATTTGTTACGATGTGACTTCCTGATCCATAAGATTTTACGTGGAAGTCGCATAACTGTCCATATTGACTTTTCATTCAATGACACTCAGCAATATGATTTTAGCACTTCCGAAGAACACAGTTAGGTTGTGTATGGAGTAATAAATCTGATTTAAATAGGAATAAGTCACACAGAATGAGTACGCCTGCAAGGTGGAGCCATACCATACAGAACAGTTATTACCGCGTTCACCACTACTAACCTTTCAGTGTTAAATAGTGAATATGAATTTTCTCAGTTATCTTATGCATATCTTCAAGAATTGTGTAGTTAGAACCAATACCACTACAAGCGCTTAAAATGGGTATATCTTTACCTCTTATCGTCTAGTAGAATGTGAGGCGGTTTTATATTGGCATTCCGTATTCTTAATAACTATTCGGATGTTAATATGTCATATCTTTTTGACCTTCCAGAACTAATTATATTTAAGGCCAAGACAAGAACATTCAAAAACTGCCTACGTACACAAACGTATTACTTTTTGCACGTTATTAACATCCTCATATATTGTATTCCATTCACAGGATAAATAATACATTTACCGAAAAATGTGGCCTAAAGATGGTGATCTATGCCTCTTAACTGAGTCAGAAGAAATGTTTTCACGCTTGTTTTCATCATTTATCCACAGACTTTAAGCTACGTATGTTTATTAAAAATCCTAAGGTTATATGCACGTACTGGAATCTTTTAAACTTCATTTCTCAGATTTATATACTCTTACATATAAGTTAAATAATACTGTTTGTTAAAATGGCTACTCATAGTTGTTCGGTGAGAGATGGTAAGGCTTTTTATTGGAAGCAATTGTACATTTATTTTTCATTAAGACAACATCATTACATTTCGATAAGCAAAACAATTTTGTCCCCGTCCATCTCTTGTCTGTGATATATCCAAATTATATCTGGAAGTGATCATTCTGTAGATCACCAACGTCGATTATCTGTTTCGAATGATTGGGAGCCTACTCGAATTGGATGGAAGTGGTTTGACGAAACAGTTAACTTGGAAGTTACCCTTCGCTGTCAGAACCTAGCATGGATTATCTCTTCGTCGTATTCAGGTCCTATGGCTGGTTTGCTGACCGTAAAACACAAAGTACGTTATTGTAGAAAGATGTTAGTGAGAACAGGCACAGTAAGAGTGACCACTATCACATGGGCTAGTTCATGGCGTGTTGTTAACCAATGCTCGTTGTCTGTACTTGACCTGGAGGAGCGTCAGTGAAATGTTCAGCATTCAGTGACCAAACTGTCGGATGGTTTGGCTAGGGCTCATTGATATTTCTTTCGCTCTACATTTATTGAAGTCAATATCAATTTGGTGAAAGCTTTACCTCAAGTACCGATGAAGCCTCAAAAATCAGGTGAAGGCAAAAGTACTCATGTACATTCTTATTGCAGCAAATTATTACCTGTGGGTTTTTGCTCACGTGATGATTTCTCATTTCACAGCATCATTTATTTTTTTACAGTCAGTTAGTCTAATCAATTTATAATAGAATTGACTCAGATGTAAATCAGTCTTTCTCTGTTTGTCATAATAAGTCTTCTCTACTATTTAGGAGAGGAGAGACCTGTTTCATCCTGTATCCAAATGATGTTAGAATTATCCTTATTATCTCTCAAATATAACACCAATTACTGTGACAATGAAAGGTTACCATAGCATAGGCTTGTAGTGCGGCGTCGAGTAGCGGTTGACTATGATTACCACTACAGGAAGACTACGTTCCAGTTAACCGATAAAATCCCAAGTAAGCCAAATATCAGAAGACAGTTGATGGCTGTAATCGATATTTATTTGTTGGCGATCTCGTAGTATCGAAAGAACACCGAGATCGTGCCAGGTCACAAGTGTGGTTACTGAGCGTAACCGAATTCATGCAAGGTCACAATCAACGGAAGAACGTGTTTTTATACAGTTAAACAAACAAGTACAGTAAAACAATCCCTGGTACAATTGGTTATAATAATAATTGTTTCCATTACACCAATCACTTTCTCTTGATAATAGTAGGTCACTACAGGTTCTTTAGTGAATTTCTGAACTACTATTCTTTTGATACATTGTTTAGCAACATTTATCACGATTAAAAGTTATATCAAACATAACTTTCAATCCACAATATTTAGTGTTAAGAAACATCGATTTGTGGAACAAAAGTTATCAAACTTATTGGGAGTTATTGGGATTTTTATTTTTGATTGTCAGACCTTCAAACCAACGTTTGTCCCAAAATTAGGATTATCTGTTTATCAAATTCACAAAAAACTACGCCTATTTACAGTTGGTAGGTAATTTGATAATTTGATCAGGAACAGTCATGACTTCATATTTGTTTACTGTTTTGAAACGTTACTAAACATCTTATCTGATTTGTTATTATTATTCTCAAAACAATCTTAACTGTTAACTCTAGATCCTAGCTTGTCTCTACGATATCCTCCTTGCTGTCGTGGGATAGTACGTTGTAGATAAAACAGATGTAAATCGAAAGTCAAACACTTGGTTATACCAGTAAGAATGTGAAAATAAGTAAAAGCTACCAAGTACGTCACCAGTTTGTTTTTCGAAAATTTTAACTAGATAACTAGAAGCTATTCAAAGTAAGAAATGAACTTAAATAATAGCTTGTTTGGATTGTATGCTGATAAAGCATATTGAACTCAGTATTTTGTCAACTTAAAGACAAATCCTTCGTAGGAAAATGTCTTATTGTGCTTGATAATAAACTATGTGCTTATTTTGTGCGTTAAAAGATTAAGAAGTGGCTTGTTACATTCCAGACTACCACATTGAACAGAAAATCGTCCATTCAATTATACGAGTTTAAAACATAAATCCCAAAATATTAGTAGAATACGGTATCCTATATATGATTAGTTAATATATTCTTATATCAAACGGGAATATCGACTCATTACTATGAGTATTATGCCTAAGAAGTAAAACCTAAATCTTTTTCTACAGCACAAAATTTCACATAACAATTCTATACGTAGTATAAAACCAGGCCAATATAAACCATATTTTTTCGTTGTTTCAGTATAGTATCTTATAAAAATTATATATAAGATGTAAATAAATTAAACTTAGAGTTTAACGTCAAGTTTTTTAGGGACGAATGTAAGTTAGAAAACTGCTGAACAGCTGTTTACTACGATTTTGAGAATCGTCATCTATGTGCTTGTGGTTTCCCCTTGACAAACATGTTACAATAACTTGAGTTGATAATTTTGTTCAATCTTCATCTGATATCCGAGTATAAATGTGAAAGATATGTGACCCGTTGCAATAACATTGTCATTTTAAGCAAAGATGGATAGTGGCTAGCAGTGGAATCCAGGAAATACTCACAGTATGCACATATGCCAATGAGAGACTGACCAATTTCAGTCCTAAAACATCAATAGGAAGATTCAAGTAAAACAATACCAAGTGAATTAAACTTCATCCCATCGCACAAGCAAGTGGCTATCAGGAATCAGTAGCTAAGTGGATAACGCGATGGCGTTTGAAGCGAATAGTAGTGAGTTCGAGTCCCAGAGTGAACATCAACTCAGATGCAGGTACATCCAGCCGACGAGTCCCAAATAGGACGAAACGCGCGTCCTAGAGTCCACTGCTAGCCACTAGCCATTTTTGCTTATAATGCTTGTAGATTAAGGCAATATCAAAGAATACGCACAGTATGCACATGTGCCAATAACAGACTGATCAATTGAAGTCTCAAGCATCAATGGGAAAATTCAAGTAAAACAATACGATGTGAACATTGTCATTTGTTGAAGATTATAGAAATGATAAATTATTGTCAAACTACTTACTATTATTAAGTAGCATAATATAGCAAATGGAAATGACAGTGTCGTAGAAAATATGGTTTCAAAATAGTAAATTGATTTCAGTTGTTTGTATGATAAACTGATTTTGATCATTTGATTTTTATGCTAATGAAAATTACTAGGTTTCTGAATTTCCCTGAAATGTTTCTCATGTTAAATATAGTCTTTCATGAGTCAATTGAAGCTAGATCACCATGGAAAACCTGGAAGCACTGGACGGCCGTTTCATCCTAGTATGGGACTCCTCAGCAGTGCGTATCCGCGATCCCTCATCCCACGAGATTAGAACCCAGGACCTATCACTCTCGCTACAGGCGCTCAATCAACCGGACCACTGAGTCGGCCGGCATCCGACGGTGTTAATGTCTAACTTCAACTCCACGAAGTTGCGCCACCGTACACCATTGTCTTCAGTGAGTTGATATCTCACAACATACCTGGTTGAACTCCATTGATAACGGCTTCTCACTAGAACTCCAGGATTATCTCTTGAAGTCAGTCACTAGTGAGCAGCTTCAATTGACTCATGATTTCAATCTGTGAAAATGTCTAAAATCTCCACAAACCCCTTCTGACAGTTTTTTATGTCGACCAGTTATTGCAAAATATCAACTAATCTCATTATTGAAAAGATACCTCATTTTAAGTATTGATCAAACTACTGAGTACGAATGGGGTCGATTTATTTATTATAAAAGTAACCAACCAAGGTTGGTCACTAAGCCATATTCTATGCATGAACCAGAGAGAACACTGATGATTTATTTATTCGAATATATAAATATTGGTACAAAGGGGCACCGAATACATATGTACCACACAAGTCAATTCATTTGTGTATTGGCTGTGATACTACCCGGGTGCCCGAACAGAAGTAAGTAGTCTCTTTGGGTACCACACCCCGAGCCTTTGATCTAAAGGTCTGATCCGCAATGCAGTGGAACAACATAGGGAGTTGCAGTCACATGGTAGCGGGTCACCAACGATTGATTCATACGCCATTTGTTCCTTCAGGATTCTGGAGCCCATGTACACCATTGGTTTGGAATCAAGGTTTTCCAACTTCCCTAAGTGGACCCTCCATCTCCACCAACTCGATTAAAGCACTGGACATTCGCTTTTCGTCCTTTTAATTTCGTAAACAACAGTAATGTCACAAGAAGACAGTGATTAGGACTTCCCTATTAGTGGGTGTATACGCGTGACAATATGAGGGCGTTTGAAGAGAGAGAGTGGAGTCTCTTCACCCTCAGCCGTACCAGGGCATTTCTAATAAAACTGAAAGAAATTTATCACAAATTAATTCATCACATACAAGCTGTTTCGTTGAGGAAAGTCAGAATGTTCATAAGAACAAAAAGATTTCTAGAAAAGAATTAAATCTTAAGATTTTATTAACAAAACAGTTACGTGCTAATGAAGTACTGATGAGTATAAAGTAAATAGTAAAATATCACAAATAGTATAAATGTGTTGTTCATTATCTTCAACAGAATTATGCAATCAAACATGGGTATTCATATGTATAATGTGGATAATTTGCATTTACTCACGAAACCACCCCAATAAACAGGTATTAAAAGACATAATAAATAATAAACAAAGGGTGTTCTCTTTTTGTAACAAGATTACATATTTATGTTCAGCTTATTTGACATACAAACGAAAACAAATACATATCACTTAAAGCATGGATGAATGTCAACAGTACATCCTATAGATCCTTCAACAACCTATAAACGTAAGCTGAGACTCAAACACAAAAACGTGAAAATGTTATTTTTTTAATGTATCTTGAAATGTATCGATGTTTAGAAGCAACGATGTTAAATGGTAGAAAGTAGTAGTCAGTAGACTCGGAGTTTAGGTTTGCCGATAAAGTGTTTGTAATTACTATTACTCCAGACTACTATCAACACATTGATTTCTTCTATTATATTACGTAAAACATTATTTTAACCAGACAAGTTCCCTAATTGTTCCTGAAAAAGTAGTGGATGAATGATACTTGACATTGATGGTAAATTACAAACATAATTCCAATAAACAATATACAGACAATGAGATAGTGTATTTAAGCTAGACAATAACTCTAATGAAAGAGCTACTTTCAAAAGGGATTGAATGTTTGAAAACCACTGAAAACAAAAAAAACACTGAATATCTGTTTCATCTTAATGTGAAAATCTCTAGCAAAACGCATCCGTAAATTGATTGAAGTAATCATTCAGTTTAAACTCTTTAGCCTGAATGTTGAATGACTGTCATGAGGCCTGGAGTCCTGTGTTCATTCTTTGGTGGTGTTATAGATTCATATTGTTGACGACTCTCATACTAAGACAAAATAACTACTCAGTATCTCCTGGTCCTCAGTAAAATCGTTTATTAAGGGTTGGTCTATAACGCAAACTATTAAAATTAGACAATGTTAAGTGATCGTACATTCATCAAACTAATCATATGTATAAATTCATTTTGTATTGTTTATTTGAATGTTCCCATTGATGTTTGAGACTAAAATTGATCAGTCTCTTGTTGGCATATGTGCATCCTGTGCGGACTGCCTCGATGTTGCCTTAAGTCCAAGCATTATAAGCAAAGATGGGTAGTGGCTAGCAAACAAACAATAAGAAATGAATTTAAACTTCACCTTATTGCACAAGTTAGAGGTTATCAGGACTCAGTAGCTAAGTGGTTAGCGTGATGGCATTTGAAACGAACAGTAATGCGTTCGAGTCCCAGAATGAATATCAACTCTGGGATGTAGATACATCCAGTTGACAAGTTCCAAACAGAATGAGATGAGCGTCCTTGATTCCACTATTATCCACTATTCATCTTTATTTACAACTATATGTATCAGAAGGGGTTTTGTGGAGATTTTAGATATTTCACTAATTGAAATCATGAGTCGATTGAAGCTAGACCACCATGGAAAACCTGGCCGTCTAGTGCTTTGAGGTTTTCCATGGTGGTCTAGCTTCAATTGACTCATGATTTCAATCAGTGAAACTATATGTTTGAATAGAATGGAAAATTAAGAAAGGATTTTTTAACATTCATCAATTTATTCATTTTATGTTCCATGTTAGTTCAATGCATATTTGAAATAATTCAGTTTAACTAAAGTCATTCAACATTAATCATTACACATATAATCCAATCCATCTTAGTAACACATAGTTGTTACTATTATGATTATTATTTTTAGAATGAATGACAAACTATATAAGTGTAAGATCCATATTACTCCATGTAACTTAGTTACACATACATAACATTATTGTCCTTAAATATGTATAAGGATCATAACTTTGCTTTATTGTTTATACTTCATAGTTTTACAGAATTTGCAAAGATTATGCTTTAAAGCAGCACTTCAAAAAAGTCTCTGCCAACAACAACAACAACAACAACAACAACAACAAGCATAGTTCGCTTTCAATATGAATAATAATAGTAATATCGTTACGCTTAGCTTAAACTCCATCCATCCATCTATCTATCTATCTATCTATCTATCTATCCATCCATCTATCTATTTATCCTACCCTACCCTACCCGTTACATACACACACAACTATTCTTAGTTGTACTATGCAACACAGCAGGATTAAATAAATCATCTGACAATAAAAAAGTTACACTTAAAATACACTTAATCATTTTGCAAGTTTTATTTCTTCACACATTAAACGAAAAACAAGAAAAAAAAAGAGAAAAAGACAAACATTGTCTAAGCGATCAAAAACTCAAGTGCTTTATTTATATACTTTTTTTCATTTTTTATTGATAATCATTTTGTTACTTTGACTACTACCACTACGACTACTAGTAGTAGTAGTTGTGGTGGTGGTGGTAGTGGTAGTAGTACGAGTTGTAAAACAATAATCATCATCATATCTCATAATGAAAATATTGTAGACAATATTGAAGAAACTAAATCTTTGCATAGAAGGCTATATATCGAGGCAATATATACAATATGAACATATACCATGAAAAGACTGATCAATTGCAGTGCTAAACATCAATGAAAAGATACAAACAAACCATACTAAGTGAATTTAAATCTATATGATTTGTAAAGAAAGATAACTGTTGTACAATATCACTTAATAATTGAATAGTGTTATCTAATATTGTTCTTATTTTAATGAATATAAACAACAAAAAGGAAAGGGGGGGGCAATGAAATAAAGAAGAAATTTGAATGCCACCCGCTGTTGATAAAACTATATTATGAAAAAAAAAATTCAAGTTAGAAAACCTCGGTTATATTAAATTTACTTGGTATTGTTTTACTTGTATCTTCCTCATTGTTATTTAGGATTGCGATTGATTAGTCTTTTATTGACATATGTGTATCCTGTTTGGATTGCCTTAAGTCACAAGCTTTCTAAGTATAGATGGATAGTAACTAGTAGGGGAATTCAGGTTTTCAAATAAATATGTATGTACTATTAGTAGTTAACAACTGTTTTTAGTTTAGTTGTCAGATAATAAAATTTATAAACGCACAAATTATCTGTAATGAAATGATCAATGTTGATTGAATTTAAGCGATCAAATTAAATGGGTATTTACTGACTAGGTTTAAACTAAAACAAACATCATCAACGACAGTAGATGATGATTGTACAATTTTGTGAATTAATTAAAGTTAGAAATATTAACTATTGAATACTAGATCAGGCATAATGGTCTTAAAATTAAGTCTTTCTGGGGTCTTGAGTGGACACTACTGAAGAGGCCTATTGTAATACGAAACAAATGTTCAGTCTTAATACACTTTTGTATTATCTGTGTTGAATCTTTTGATTGATGTTTAGGACTGCATATGTGCATCCAGGTGACGAGTCCCAAGTAAGACAAAACATGCGTCCTCGATTTTACCACTGGCCATCATCTATCTTTGCTTAACATGTTTAGTCCTTTTTGATTTCCAATGTTTATTTAACGAAAGTTAGTCACTGATTTAAAGCTATGGTTGAAAATGTCTTTAATTGTGTTAGTGCTGTGATTAAACAAATATTATAATTTTCTTTTTGATTGAGATCATGAATAGATGAATATTAAGTCACCATTGAAAACCTGGAAACATTGGAAAGTAGTCTTGTCCCTAATATGGGACACCGCAGTAGTGCGCATTCACGATCTTGTACATGGGATTCAAACCCAAGACCTTCGGTCTCGTGCATGAACGCTTCACCTCTAATCCACTAAACCGGTATCCAGCGGTGTTAATGTCTAACTTCGTTGATGAGTTTATGGAAATCAGTCATAGTTTAATGTCATTTAGGGAGGTATTAAAAACCAGGAAGCATTATATAGTAGTTTCGTTGTATTATGAGGGGCTCCCTATTGGTATACAACTATGACATCATTAGATACCAAATCTATGACTTTCAGGTCTAGAAGCAAATCCTTTAATATTTGAACTGCTTGATTAATATCCATGAATTTATCCCTGCACTTATCTACTAGTATAACGTAACGATTATAGAATAATATCACTGAAGATTTTTCCACTGCTTCTGTGTTCACGTTAAAGAATAAATTGAATAAAATCCTTACATAATAGTACATGTATGCTACCTGTAACCTAAACATGATGTTAACTATAATTTCAGGAAGTATCTTGCTAACACGTTCGTTATTCAAATTCAATCTAGTGATTGACTATGAAATTAAGTTTGACTTTTTTTCAACTTACATCTCATGTTACTCATTAGTAAACTAATCATGTAAATACAGTTTTGTTCTGAAGTTATTACGTTCTAAAGAACTGCAAAATAACCTCGTAACTGTAATCTATATGAGAAAAATATTTTTCATCCAACGCCATAACATCCTCTTTATGGAATCGAGTTTTCAGAGCAGACTGACAACAGATATAGAACTGTCGGTGATCAAGATAGCACTGGACATACGTATATTCACCCACTTGGGAGAGTAGTTGTTCAGCACTCTCAAAGAAAACGTATTTGCTGCACCAAGCTAACTTGCACATTATATACATGTCATTCACACCATGGCTACCGCCTCAGTATTTCCTAACAAACATATAAGTATGAACGCTCTCTCAGAGGAAGTTATTGGTCGCCTTACCCTAGTATTTGTTACTACCTCTTTTTGTTAAGTCTTCAGCCTGATAGATAGGCTGTTGATTTTATTAAACATGGAGCAGATATTTTTGTAACTCAATGTCTCCTTTGTATGACACCGCATGCATACCCGTTGCATATACCTATATACTTGAAACAACATAGGTCCAAGAACTTCTGTAATTCTCACACATTGGGTAGCCCTAGCGATAAAGTTAGCCCCGAGTATAAGACCCAGGATTGATCAGATATAACAGAGTGATCAGTCTAGTCTCTGTAACCGCTTAAATTGGTTAACGGTGTTGCCCTCATTATCCAGCAGCTCCACGAGGAAATCTTAGGTCGAATTCTTTTTTGAAATAGACCAATAACTTTTTGGTACATTTATTTATTTGAACACATAAATATCGGCACAAAGGGGCACCGAATACATATGCCGCCACATAAATCATTTGATTTGTGTTAGGGCTTGGGTAATACTCGGGTGCCCAAAACGAAGCAACGGTTTTCTTAGGGGGGCCGCACCCGGAGCCTTCGATCTAAAGGTCTAATCCAAAATGCACTGGAGCAACGTAAGGAGTTGCAGTCACATAGGAGCCGGTCACCAACGATTGGTTCATACACCATCCTGGAACCCATGTATACCATTGGTTTGGAATCAAGGATTTCCAACTTTCCTAGATGAACCCTTCATCTCCATCAACCCGATTAAAGCTCTGGACATTCGATTTTCGTCCTTTCAATTTCGTAAACAACAGTAATGTCGCAAGAATGTAGTGAGTAGAACTTCCTTGTTAGTGACTATATACGCATGGCCATGTGATAGTATTTCGAGTGAGAGAATGAACTCTCCCCACCCTCGACCGTACCATGACATTTGAGGGCTCTAAATGATGCAATTTCATTTAATATATAAAATTTGTAATGTCTAAATTAAGTCTATTATTATTATTATTTGCCATATAATTTATCTTTTATCTTTCTTGTCTTATATATAATTCTATCGCTTATTGGCCTATTTATTAATCTCATTTACTTTCTATCACCTTTTTGTAGACATTAGCAAATCATCATAATCTTCCCTGTGAAATTTTTCTCTGTCTCTCTCTCTTTATCATTATTGATAATCATTCTATTTCACTGATGTAAATCATTGATAAAAGATAAATTAACCAATCAGTAATAAGGGCGTAGTATGATTGAGTAAAATATAAAATGTAACCTATAGAAATTCAATGGGTACGCTTTGTTTACTTTGAAAATTATTATTAGAATGTAGATATGTTAGGAAAAGTGTATAATATGGATGTTAGTGTTAGAAAGACATAAATTAGTATAAGGGTAATATAGATAGATATACACGCACGCGTATGCACACGCACACAAACAAACATGAACATACATGTAACTACACTATTCATAAAGAGGAAGATTTTGTATGGTTGTAGATAAATAGAAAGACAAACAAGAAAATAGATGAAGAGAATTGGTTAAGATTCTTTTATTTTTTTTTTAAAAAAAAACATATTTATGTCCACATTGATTCTTTAATAAAAATATTATTCTGACGATTAATTTTTTTTTTTCAAATTTTCTAAGTGGTGGTTGTTATACTCTTTGCTGATTGGTTATGATTATTTGGGCGACATTCCTAGAATCTAATTCATGATTAAATGTATCCAATACAATAAGGATAGAAGAACATCATCACATACCTACACCTACACACACATACATACATACGTATACAACGATAGATATTCATGCCTATATACCCAAGCTAATATCCTATATCTTTAAGTGTTTCATATCCTAATTAACTTTTAAACTTTATATTCTTCATTGAAACACACATATATATTAGTTTCATTGAACAAAATGATTATTTATCTTTTATCATAATAGATCTCAATTAATCATTGGAATCTTGAAATATAACATAAGTATACAAATTATATGATACTTTTATGAATCCAGGAAAAAAGACAATTACACATTCCTTTATAACAATTCATATTAATTATTTAATGATAATCGTAATGGAACTTAACATTGAATATTTGTCAAGTTTATGAACATTGAACTTAATACATTTTTATTTAATTGAAATTGAAATAAAACTAAAAGAGATTTGTATTGAATTGGTCTTTCAAATTCATATATACATCTATATATATAGTACTACATAAACATCCATGTAAGTTTACTATTACTATTATTATTATTAATGGGTTTACTAAGTATTATGTTTTTGGTATAATGTAGAACTCTCAGCACAGAGTATTTCAACAAGTTCCCTTTTTTATGACTTCTTGATCAATCTTGACAATGGTGGATGTGTCGTTCAATTTCATGGATTAGTTGAAGTTAGACATTAACACCATTGGATACCGGCTCAGTGGTTTAGTGGTCAAGTGCTCGCACGCGAAACCAGTAGGTCCTGGGTTAGAATCATGCAGGGGGCGAGGTCATGGATGTGTACTGCTGAAGAGTTCCATAATAGGACGAGGCGGCCGTTCAGTGCTTCCAGGTTTTCCATAGTGATCTAGCTTCAACTGACTCATGATCTTAACCATTGAAATCACTATAATATCCACAAAACTCATCTGATGATAATATATATATACTGAATGATTACCAATTAGATGTTAGCAGTACAAAAGTTGACATCTGAATAATATTCATTCATTTCAATACAAGTTACCACCATCAATCACGATGTTTTCGATGATACAATTTTGTAGAACACAAAGTTCATAGAAATAAAAAAACATCATTAAAGTTCACGAATCAATATCTAAATAAAGTACATTCTTTTCATTGTTGCACGTTGCTAACAATTACAATATCTTTGATTGGATCTTTTTATAAGTTGTAAATATCTAGACTGAAGGAACAGTTATATCAGATATTCAAGCAGACCATCTTGTGTTATATAAGAACGAATAGTTTCACAATATTTGGGCACCGAGTTAAGATGAGACATTAAAGAGGAAGAATGTATTTATATTTACACACAAATGTAAATACCTACTTTAAACATTGTTCACGTTGATTGGATGACTTATTCAGTATACTGTAAACCAGAGAACCATGTACCTATTTATATTCAATGCTTGTGATTGTTGATTATATTTCCTTGAAGAAGCTTGAACCAGATTGTCAGGCGAAACATTGGATTTACCTCAAATTCTTTCGTTGAGATTTTACAAATACATTCTTCCTCTTCAATGTCTCACATCAACTAGGTGCCCAAACACTGTGAAAGTATTTGATCAAATTTAGACGAAAGTTCTTATTTATAAATTAATTAATCTTTCAGTGTTGCTTTAAATAATATTGTCAACTACAACTTCAACTTCATCAATTAATGTTTGTTTCATTTTACATGAATCTCAAATGAAATGATGATTGTTTCTAATAGTTTTGATGAATACATAACAATGTAATCTGTACACTGATTAGTTTATTCCTAAAGTTGTCATAGTCTTCTAAGAGAACATATATATTCACAAATCGAAGAAGTATGACATTATAAGCTCATATAATAATCACTTTATAATAATAATACAAATGGTTATTGTTAACAAACATATATGTCAGGAAGGGTGTTTTGTGAAGATTTAAGTCATTGAATAGTTCAATTTATAAGTCAATTAAAGCTAGATCACCATAGAAAACCTGGAAGTACTGAATAGCTGTTTCATCCTAGTATGAGACTTAGCAGTATGTATTCACGGTATTTCTTGAAGTTCTAGTGAGAAGCCATGACCAGTGGAGTTCAACCAGGTTTGCTGTGAGATAGTAACTCATTAACGACAATGATGGATAGTGGAGCGATTTCGTGGATTGATTGAAGTTAGACATTAACACCAATGGTCATTAAATTTTGTTTAACGAAAGGATAAGTAATTTAAATATGTAACAATCAAATAATATTTAACCAATACTTCTAAGTGAGCAATATATTTTTCATTGAGAATTTCATTTTAGGCTCTAGACAACATTTGATCAGCTTTGTTTTATCCGGAAAGTTGGTACGCATTTCAATAATATGTTAACGGGGGGTGAAGGAAGGCACATGCCGATAATTTCGGGTGACTAAACCAGAGTTCCCAGTGGAAACTACACACTTCTATATGGTACCGATATGCTAAGCTATAGGAAAGTAATGAACATGTCAGATAATGAGCTCTTATTAAACAACCAGAAAGAATAGTTTTTCCCCAACTAATCTAATTATAAGTGAACTTAACATTGAATATATTTAGATCAAAATATTTGTGGTATGAGAAATATTTTATTGTATACTAAAACTCGTTATATTTTGCAAAGCAAACTGTTCAGACAAACCTTAAAAAACTTGTCTCTAAAAGTATATTGATAACTGTAATTAATGTTGGCAAAGCGGCTAGCTATGAAATTCAAGACACACATTTCGTCTTATTTGGAACATGTTAACTGAATGTACAAGTATTTCAGTGAATAAATCACATCTGGGATTCTTATTTCAGTTTAAAATTTTTTTATAATATTCCTATGGAATAGTGAACTACTAATTAACTTGTCCTATTTGAAGCTACTACGTAAGTTGGAACCCCATTTAATCTTTATATTTACCTTCATGTAAATCTATATATTCAGAGGGGGGTTTTGTGGATATTATGGTGATTCAATAGTTGAATTCATGAGTTAGTTGAAGCTAGACCATCATGGAAAACCTTGAAGCATTGGACGGCCGTTTCTTTCTAGAATGAAACTTCTCAGCAGTGCTTATCTACGATCCTACCTCGCGAGATTCAAACCCAGGACCTATCAGTCTCATGCACGGAAGCTTAACTTTTAGATCACTCAGCCAGGATCTTGGATGCACACTGCACAGGAGTCCCATACTATGACGAAACGGTCGTCTAGTGCTCCCATGTTTTCCACTGTGGTCTAGCTTCAATTGACTCATGAATTCAACTATTAAAATTTATATATACCAGGTTGAATTTCTGAATATTTGGTTTTTATTTATGAGAATATCAATGAAAAAGAGACGGCTATCCGTTATAATTTTTCATTTAGTTTTCTTGTGTAAGTTAAATTTTACATTTAACTTTAAATAAGTTAACCCCATGTCACATTTTGTACATTTTAACGTTAAGTATTTGAATGAGAATGTGTCTGAACATGAATCACTGTATTCACGTATTCATTTACTTACTAGATTAATGTAATAAATTATAAGGAAATGTGATATAATATACTACTTATAACTTTTATCAACTATAAACTACTAATTGATAACTGGATTTATGATAAATTTCATAATGTAATATACAGTGAATGAAATATAGTATGGATAACAATAGGTGATTGATTAGTATGAGCCACCAGTTTCTACTTCATTAATCTGAAGGCATTACTTTAATCTGTAATTTTATAATTACTCTATAACTATTAGAGAATAGGCAAAAATCTGAAGCTTAGAATGAGAATATTAAATATGCATTGTCCTGTCATTGGATGAAATGTATAATTGTGAAGCTTTCATTATTCTTCTTTTAGACATCATAACTATTAAGTCAAAATAACATAGTTACAATGAAAATTACTCAGAAAATAACTAAATATCTTAAATATTATCAAAATAACAATAAGAAAAGATGGATAATGGTTAACAGTGAAATCCAGGACTCGCATTTCATCCTATTTGGGACTCGTCAGCTGAATATGCCTACATCCCAGGGTTGATGTTTACTCTACAACTCGAACTCAGAAACCATTCGTTTCAAATACCATCATTTTATTAACTTACCTATTGAGTCCTGATAGCCACTTTTTGTGTGCAATCAACATAGTTTAACTTGAAAAACTTTCACATAATTTTATGAAGTTTCTCTTATCATTTACAACATTCAAATTAATACAAAATTCCTATTGTTAGTTAATTAATTTAAAATTACATTATATTGTAGTAATCAAATGAGTATGTAAATTTATCAGAATGGGTTTTGTAGAGATTTTAGAAATTTCACAGATTGAAATCATGAGTCAGTTGAAGCTAGACCACCATTAAAAACCTGGAAGCACTGGACGGCCGTTTCGTCCTTGTATGGTACTCCTCAGCAGTGCACATCCACGATCCCGTGTGGTGTGGTATGTGTGAGAGTGAAGAGAGTCAGTTCACTCTCTCAAAATGTTTCAAACCAATAGTACACATAGACCTACACATAGATCCTAAAGGAACAAATGACATATTAATCTATTGTTGGTTACCGGCTACCATTGGACTGCTTCGACCACCTTATGGATTAGACCTTTAGGTCAAAGGCTCGGGGTGTGGCCTCCTAACAAAATCACCTACTTTGGTTTGGGCAGCTGGGCCAAACCCCAGCTCTCACATAAGTCGAATGATTTATGTGACGCATATCTATTTGGTGATTCTTTGTACCAATGATTATAATAATAGTAGTATCAATGTAATTTCATTTTAATATGTTTAGTTAAATACCATATACGTCAATAGATAATGATCATATAAAGGTCAAATATGGAGAATTCCTTAAGAAATTTCTATACATACAAAGTGTCAACTAAACTTGAAATGAATATATATTGTATTATTCACTTGGTATTGTTTACTTGAATTTTCCCATTGATCTAACTATCATGACTTAGTAGTTAAATGGATAACGTGATAGCGTTTGAAGCGAACGGTATTGAGTTCACGTCCTAGAGTGAACATCAACTCTAAGATACAGCTATATCCAGCTGATGAGTCTCAAATAGGACGAAACACGTATCTTAGATTCCACTGCTAACCACTATCCATATTGTATTATTATTATTACCACTATTACTAGTTTGTTCCATATTGGGGCAAATTTATTTATTAATTCATGTAAATCTAAACATTAAATAAACAAACAAATGTAAATTCATGATCCATTCGAAAACAAAAAAAAACGAGTTGACTTTTCATTATAACAACAAACATTAGAATTCATTACTACTTTCATTACTATTAGAATTAAACCTTAAAAGTAAGCAGATGTGGCATCTGGTAAAAATTATCCTGATTTCATTTCGTAAAAAAAAATAATTTTTTTTTTCACTTCATGTTTACATTAGAGAAATGTTCCAGTAAACAAATCCATACACACAAGCACGCACAAGCACTCAAGCACACACACACACACCTTTTGTCATCTCTTACTAGACATGAATAATGTATTCATTAGAATGTAGTTATTATATATATATGTACAATACAAAGAAATCATTTTTAAATGAAAGTGTTAGAACCCCCTAAAACATGTTAAAACTATGTAAATAAATAAATAAATAGTGTGATTGTAAATGGTGAAATGATCAATGTCAATGAGAACTATTCCAACTAACCGTGTAAATGTTAATGTTGACAAACTAGTAGTAGGAGGAGGAGTAGGAATCGTAGTAGTAGTAGCATTAGTAGTAGTAGTAGTAATGAAAATGATAATTAATGCGGTAAATAAACAAATAAATAAACAAAAAAGGTGCGATTTTCACCCGTAAAATACACAAAAATGTTTTTTTTGTTTTTTTTAGTATTGTGAATGTGTACACATCTTATATATATATTTATATACGTGTTCATTTATATTGAAAGATCAGTTTTATATAAACAATAAATTATAAACATCAGGTTTTAATAATATGAATATGGTTCAACAACAACAAAAAAGATCCTTCATCAAAAGGGATATCGAATTATAGTTAGATGTAATATATTATGTAATCATTAAAGTAAATGATCCTTAAATAAATGTCATATATATGTAAATCTATTGAAATAAGTAGCCTAATCATTAAAGGTCCCTTTCAGTAAGATCACGTTTCAGTTTGTCTCCCTTATATGAACTAGTGAAAACAAGGTGTTTATTTAACTATCATTTATATGGCTGTTTTTTGTTTTCGGTATGAATTGACAACTTTTTTAACATTACTTTATTGAATAAATCATATATCCGCCTGTTACAAGAGTTTCCCACAAATTGAAATATATGATTATCATAATAACGTTGATAAGACATTCTAGATTTACTAACTTACTCCTGTTACTACTCGTGGAGGAGTATAGGCCGCTCATCAGCACTTTCCACTTAACCCTGTCCTGGGAAATCCTTTCCATCTCTTTCCAGTTGTTATTCATTCTTTTCATCTGATGCAGAGACTGTTATTACACTAGTTATGTTTCATCTGCATTTGTTCATATGTATGGGATAGGAGGGCTAGGTCATCTGCGAAATCCAAATCGTCTAATTGGTTCTGAGTTGTCATTCTAGGAGAATTCATATAAAATTATAGTACAAGATAGTGTAGTAACTCTGTATCATTATAATAGTGAATTCTCAGGAGATCCCCCCCATAAAATACGTTCTCAATGCACACTTGAAATGTCTTGAATTGTTAAGTAGTCTTTAGTCAGTATATCACCTTTCTAGCATATTAGTTGAATAATACATTCATTCAAAATAAGGTATTATAGAATTTCAATGGTTGAGATCATGAGACTATCATGGAAAACCTGGAAGCACTGTGGTGGTCTAGCTTCACTTGTCTCATGATCTCAACCATTGAAATTACTAATAATATCCATAAAAATCCATTCTGATATTGTAGAATTATTAATATTTGTCATTTATAATCCTGAAACAATATAAGAGAATAACAAATATACAGAGTGTTATACAAAGTAAACATTTGATCTTACCCCAAGAACATTGATGATCAGAAGAGATTATGAAAGGAACAAAATCATTATTATGAAAAGTCAGCCGGTTTATTTAACGTTAAGATAGTACTTTCTTGTGTCTAAAACAACAGTTCAAAAGGCCAAGCGGATGTAAATGTGTCGTAAAGAGGAAAGCGCTGATTCCTCAAATACAACAACTTCATTGAAAAAAAGAGAAGTGGAATACCCTATATTACAAACAGTAGACCATTGTCTGACGAAAATAAAATATAGAAGCCTTACTGATTTATTAGTTAAAACTTACTGCTTATCATCATAGTCATTTTGTAAGTAATATGAACTAGCTTTATTATGAACATTCATACATTTGCTTGTTATGGTTAACATATAAGTACCAATAATATTATTTATTTACTAATGAGTAGTACATATTCGGATAATAACTTCTTACTATAATCAAGAAAAGTCATAAAGAACGATAATCTAAAACTTATTAGCTCAAATAACAAAGATAAGCCAAGGAAACTAGAGAGAATTCTTGAAACATTGTGTATCCCGAATGTTTCTCAGTCATTAAGATCCAATTATGATTCATTTGAACTAAGATCTAAACTCTTTCTCATCTTAGTACAATTAAATAGTTTCGTAGTTTAATCAAATACATCTTGAATGTAATGAAATACTAGGATATCAGTGAGATTATAGTTGCATACATGAGTGATCATGGAATTATTAAATTTCACTCAGCAGAATATACAATGATAATCTTTATTATATTTATTGATAAAATGTTATTTTTCCATTAAATTAAAATAGGTTTGATGAGTTTTCAGACTATAGATCGAAATGACATGAATCAATGAGTGTTAGATCACCGGTGAAAACGTGGAAGTGCTAGACGGCCATTTTGTCCTAGTATGGGACTCCTCAGCAGTGTGCATCCACGATCTCGCATACATCAACCAAAACTAGGACCTTCGGTCTCGGACACGAACGCTTAACCCCTAAACCACTAAGCCGACATCCAATGATGTTAATGTCTAACTTCAACCAACATAGATACTGCACGACAGTTCAGCAATGCTCCCAGGTATTCCATAGTGGTCTGGCTTTAATTGACTCATACATTCAACTATCAAATGACTAAAATCTCCACAAGACCACTTTCTGATAATTAGTATTTCTTTAAGTAAAACTATTGTATCCATTTACGGTTTTGGTAAAGTAGTACTCATACGTGAATTATTTATTACATTCCTATTACATAACTTGCACGTTAATGTGAATCTGATATATTAAAAAGAACAATTTAGTCAGTTGTGGAGTTACGAATGAAAGTTTTATTGCATTCATCTATGAGAAGCCTAGGAGTTTTCGTACTTATTACAGTTATCGATAGAGAATACGTATCTAAAACTATGTTTCATGAATGTTTTTTATGTAATCCAAATACGTATAATCAGTAAATATAAATACTTGCTGTCAATTATCCCTTTACAGATTGACAGTGAAACTTCTAATATAAAGATTATATTTGAAGATCGAATTAAAGTAAAACTTAGTATTATATAGATTCCAGAGTGGATTTATATATTGATAAAACCAATAGAATGAATATCAGGATGTTAACTTAATTATTTACGCCTGTTACTTTTCATGGGGGAACACAAGTCGTAAACCAGTATTCTCCATCCAACTCTGCTCTGGACAATCCTTCCCAGTTGTTTCCGGTTGTTATTCACCGTTTTGATGTCTGCTTCCAAATACCAAAGCGATGTATTCCTTAGTCTTCTTCTTTTCCTTTTCCATTCAGAATTCCAAGCTAGCACATGCTTTGTGGTGCAGTTTGATGATTTCCGTAATGTATATCCTATCTACCTAGATTTTTTTTCATAATTTCCTGAAACCAGGTTTCAGCTAGTTTGTTCTCTCCCACAATGGGTTGTTGATTATAGTATCGGGTCAATAGATAATGAATGATACTTGTAGACAATTGTTTATAACTTATTGTACTTTTCTGATTATGGTTGCGGTAGTTCTCCAAGTTTCAACTCCGTACAGTAGAACTGTCTCGACGTTTGTATTGAAGATTCTGACTTGGATGTTAAGCGGATAGATTATGAGGTGAGAAAATTACACACGCAACAACAGTAAAGATAGTTACTTCTTGTAGTAAGCTGAAATGTAATGCAATTGTTAGGGGTATATTTCAGTTATTTAAATAAGTAGCCTATTCAAATATGACTTTTATATGACTGTATGTTCAAATTCACATTCACATACTTTGATTAGATATGAAAGTTAGTAGTATATAAAGGCATTGCATAATACGTGCCATATTATATTGGGTACATTAACGTACAAGTAATCTGTTACTTGTATCTACTAATATAAGGAAGGTAACTAACTGCTCTTCGGTTTCGATACTTGTAGCGTAGACATAAGTGCATCTTAGGTTAAACGTTCATTCCGAAACTCGAACTCAGTATCTATCGTTTCAAACATCAATCCATTAAAGAATGAAAGACCCATTCGAAGTAATCTTTAACACATGTATCGGTTCCGAACTTAAATATAACGATTTATAACTGCCAATTGTTGGTACTTAAGACTGCGATTAATCACTCTCTGTTGCCAAATAAACATCCAAATATAGATTGGTTCAACATAATCTTAAATTACAAAGTTTAAGTTGATTTAGGAATGATCAGCAATAGAATCTAGATTGAATATTTCACAACACAGTTATGTTTACCTATTTCCAGTTGTAATTTAACTTATGCTATTTTCATGATGAAACTCACTGTTTCCATTTAATCTTTTGATCGATTAGATTACACACACAAAAAAGAAGGTAACTAGCTAATGTAATCATTTTATATTAGACAACTATTAGTTTCTAGTAAATTCTGTCATTAATCTGTTATAATGAATGTTCAATCTATGTAACAAGACATAAATACCTTAGTGACTAAAATCCTATAAAATACACTGAATTTCTCCAATCGTATATATGTAACAAATTCACTGTTTTGGTCACTAACTAATCATTGTCTATGACGTAATAGTTTGTTTTTGAAAACTCATTTAACTAATTTGGCAAAACAATGAAACTAAATGATTTGATTATGATGTCTAAGAGAAATCGTAAAGTTAACAAGGGATATTAAGTGTTTATATTGTACAATATGTCAAAATGATTACTACTTTTTTGTATTGTATAATCGAATTCATTCATCATCTATACCTAGATAATATATATATATATATATATAAATTGACAAGCGTAAGTGTTTTTTTGTATAAAACGCCGGAATATAAAAACAAAGTAATCAATTTCGTTAAGATCATGAGTCAATTGAAGCTAGACCATCATGAAAAACCTGGAAGCATTGGACAGCCATTTCGTCCTATTGTGGGACTCCTCAACATTATGCATCCACGACCCCCAGGACATGTCAGTCTGCACAAAACTTTTTCTGACACTAATCAGTGTAGTATATTAGTCATGTACAAAATGTATACTAATAGTAATATATCAGATTTACCAACAACAATACATGTATTTTACACATGTAAATTAATTAGAGTATAGTTTATGATAGTCATCGAATGGTTGATAGTCAAAGCCTTATAATCATTATTTCATATCTTTAATCTGTTTCAAACTTGATCTAATCTATTTTATGATCTTAAGTACAACTTGAACCTATTTGACTACAGTTAATCTCTAGAGAATTTTCATCAGTTAAATGAATCATTATCATCCTCATCATTATGAATTAATTCCTTTGTGTATTAAAAGATTTATAAAAATTTACGTTACTATCCAACAAAACTGTTTATTCTCCAGGTAAGAGAATGAGCGTAACTTGTATTTTAATTCTTAAGGATGATACAGATTCAGATCCAAAAAAGGTTTGATATGGAATATTAGCAATTATGTAACAATTTCATTTGCATCTATCTATATAATTGGCCTAAATAAAATTTCTACCAAACTAAAGTAGTGAACAAATCCAAAGTAACAATGAAATGAATATAGGATTCAGAAAAACAAAACAAAAAAAACTAGTAAGATTAGATCAGTATAGAATAAACACAATCATTTTCCGGTAATAAGTGTAGATAGATATATGTTCATGGTATATTGATTCACAATGTGTTTAACAATAATTATCAAGTTCTATTGAAGCTTATTGTTTCTCATTTAAATATGTTAAAATGAAGAGAAAAATTTGATTGTATGTATTTAGATCGTGATGAAATCATCATGATCAGTATAGTTGGCCTGTAAACACACACACACTTACATAGATACATACATATATACATACATGCTTATACACAAACACTCACTTCTGTCGTTGAATATAATGTCGATCTATTGAGACTAATAGAATGAATGAACGAAGAAGAAAGAAAGAAAACATGAACAATTCAAAATAACACATTATATAAGAATGCAATGAATTATATAGTGATAAAGATCTATTTCACTATTAAAGATTATCTTTTATTATCTCCCTCCTACTTCTAGTAATTTTTTTCCCCTCTTCTATATCATCTTTATGTATAGATAAAAACATAATTATGTTTCATTCAACTAACAATAAACGGTAAAGAGAAATGGAAAAAGAAGAAGGATAGACTAGAAGAGAAGCGAAACCAGATGTCATAGTTGTAACATAATAATAAAACAAAAAAAACCCGCATTTAAATACATTTTGTTTTTAATAAACTAACCAATAGGATTTAATTAGCTAAATCATGAAGTGAAGGGGGGGGAGAGGAGTGAAATTAAATATAAACATGAACAAGTACAATATACATTAAATTACTATGACTGAACTCTAACAGTCTTAATTCACTTGATGTTGTTTTACTTGTATCTTTCCCATTGTTATTAAGGATTGCAATTCATCAATTTCATATTGGCATATGTGTATCCTGTGCGGATTGTCTCGATATAGTCTTAAGTCATAAACTTTTTAAGTAAAGATGGATAATGGCTAGTAGTGGGACATCAACTTTGGGATGTTGGTACATCCCAAATAGGATGAAACGTGCGTCCTGGATTCCACTACTAGCCACTATTCATCATTGTTTTATTGATTGGTTTATATTTCTGTATTAAATTGTACGGAATGTATACTCTAAAACATTTCAAACTAGGAATAGGAACTATTCTAAGCTGAATATATTAATGGTAGTCGAGGTGAATATACACTTCAAATTCTGTACTAAGTCATAGCTTATGACTTGGGAAAAGGTCATCAGTGACAAATTAACAGTCGAACCCCATTTATGAAACTGAAGTGTTTCTTTCTACATGGCTAATGTATTAAAATTTCTAGAAATTTGTATATTTATATTAGACTAAAGTTTTTTAATCATATCTTGTTAAGAACTTAGAATTTGTTAAATTAAACTAACGAATATGGTAACTATCAGATGCCAATAAATTTATGCAAATGGTAACCCAACTCGAGGTACCTGGTTCTGTTGTCGGGGGTCCTGGATGAACTCTTATTAAGAGCCGTAATCGAAGATAAACAACCATCCAATGCACTCTAGTCTTTAATGCACGTCTAGACAGAAAAACAAGTTGAAATGAGGTATCTTTTTTTTGAAATTAAGGTTTTATATTGTCAACTATATTCCAACTAATAGTCGCAAAGTTTTGGAGCACATTTACTCCTGTTTTTCAAAATATTACCCATTAACTGTGATCGTTTCGTGAAGAATAATACAAGTGATCTTAGTTAAATAAACCGACCAAATAAATTATTGACATTTTGAGTCATAAAATTTTATAATGATTATGTAACTAGATGTACTTTTTCGAAGACTATGGTGGTAGTATGTTCAGTTAAACAAGCTATAAGAGTTATATGATGGAGATTTTTGTCTGAGCTGGATGGTTTGGTCGTGAAGCTTCCATCGATGTTCTGAACGACATCATCAGCCATAAACTTCAGGTTTTATTTTCTAATAATACATATCCAAATCAAGTGATTTCTTCGAAGAATAATAAATAATCAGAAAATGAATTAAGAGTAAGCTACCAATAAGAACATTCCTTACTAATTGGGCTACAAAGGTCTGGACAAAAGTCTAGTCCTATTGTCATACTACGTAGTAGTGTGCATCCATGACCCCATCTCGCGCGCGATTGCATAACTTCTACACCACTGAGCTGACCGGCATCCAACGGTGTTAGTGTCTAAATTCAACCAATTCACGAAACTGAGCGACACATCCACTATTGTCATTAGTGAGTTACTATCTCACAACAGATCCGGTTGAACTCCAATGGTCACTACTTCTCACTAGAACTCTAGGAAATACTTCTTGAAGCTAGTCACTCGTGAGCATATGTTGATAAATATCAAAAGGGGTTTTATGATTTTAATAAATCCAATTTTTTGTGATCATGAGACCACCATAGAAAACCTGAAAACGGTGGATGACCATTTCGTCTTATTGTAGGACTCATCATCATTAACTCATGATTTTAACCATTGAAATTACTATAATATTCATAAAAACCCTTCTGAAATGTAAAAAACATAATTTTGCATACAGATAGATAGATAGTGTTTTTTTCCCAGTTGGGGTTCCACTAATTGTAACCACTGATATCCTGGTTGAATATCAAATTCAGAACTTCAAGGTAATGACTGCATCACAAATAGGTCAATAAATTGACTTGGGATGATTCACATTCAAGAGTTAAATTAATTCAATGTTCAGTACTACGATTCTAGAATAATAACATTCATTACTGTTTTACCTCTAATATAAATGAACTTAATTAATCTTAATTTATCTCCGCAATTGATGGAATCCATCCCTAAGTCACAAATGACTATACAAACATATTTTTGTTAAGAGTTTGTATAAAGATTGTTTTATTCTTCTAGTTTAATAGTTAGAAACAGCTATAAGTACAAATGGAATTCACAACACAATGTATTTCAACAAGTTCCCTTTTCTTAATTCTTAATCAATCCTGACGATAAATACTGAGTGATCATCAGTTAGATATTAGGATAACAGAAGTCGACATCTGAATAATATTTCTTCATTTCAATGCATGTTGCCAGTCATCACAATGTTTCCAATTGAACAGTTTTGTAACTTGTACAATGAAAGATTGTAAACTTTTGATAAACGCGCCCGAATAGGTTATGCCATTATTAAACATAATAATATGTTAAAACAAGCAAAAACATATAGCTTGTTAAAATATCTAGATGGTAGGAACAAGTAGCCCAGATATTCCAACAGGCCGCTATCGGAAAAAGATGTACACGAATATTTGATTATGTTCAACAAACGGAATGTAAATATTTCTTTAACATTGTTCATTGCAATATACATTAATTGTAATATAAATGAGTAAATTAGTATGACCGTATTCATTTACCTGCCATTTATTAACACACACACACACAGAGAGAAGCACACATACATACATACATTGCTACATATATACGCATAAATACACCTTAAAGTGAACAGTTACACATAGAGTTACCATTACATGACTGATCATATTTGAGTTGACACGAAAATTTGTGTCAAATATGTTATGTTATGTAAAGATATATACATATACATAATCACATACATTTAGTTCCTTCCGTTCAATTTTCGATCTTGATTTCATTTAATGATAACAGAATGACAGGCAGTTTTATTATTATTTTTTTTCAAAAGAAGGGAAGGAATATGGAACATTGCTGATATTCCTCTTCACTATGTATCACTCTTTTTACAACCACCCCACCTATCGTCACCACCATCACCACCTCACTTTCGTTCTGTTGCTTGTTTTATGTATGTAATGTAGAACTAATTACAACCTTTTCATTCACCTTTTTTTTTCTTCTTTATATTTGATTTAGTTCAAAACAAAATTTTATTTAACATTCAGTTTATTCAATGTTAAGAATAATTGTAGATTAAAACATTTACTTCTTATCATTAATGGATAACTATTTATAGACGGAATAATTTCTAAGGGTTGCTTAAACATCGATATTTTGAAATTATTTAATGTAAATGATCTTTTAAGGGTGTCAATTCGTTGAAAATTATTCATGAACTATTATTAGGTGTAGTTTTCCATGTGTACAATGTCTTAGTAAACAGTTACAATCTTCTGAATGATATAGGAACTATTTTAATAAATGAAAATTCAGGTGGGGGACAATCAATTTATTTCAACAGTTGAGATCATGAGTCAATTGAAGTCAGACCACCATGGAAAGTCTGGAAGCACTGGACGGCCGCTTCTCCCTATTGTGGCACTCCTCAGCAGAGCCCATCCACAACCCCGCCTCGTGGGATTCGAACCCAGGACCTGTCGACTTCGCGCCAGGCGCTCAACCAACTAGACCACTGAGTCGGCATCCAACACTGTTAATGTCTAACTTCAACTAATCCACGAAATTGAGCGACTTATCCACCATTGTCATCAGTGAGTTACTACCTCACAACTGACCCGGTTGAACTCCACTCCATAGTGGTTTAGCTTCAATTGACTCATGATCTCAACTGTTGAAATTACTACAATCTCCACAAAACCCCTTCTGATACTAATCAATCTATTGTTTAATACAAATTATAGAATATCTTGATAAAATAGGTGAACTATATATTAAATACTTTATTTGTAAATCTCGCATTAATTATCCTCCATATTCTGTATGATTCTTCCACTTCATAATTCTTTTCCATTTATCTTTCTATTTTCTTCAATTCGATGTTCTCAGCCTACTTCTGTCAAGCATTCTACTTCTAATTGATGTCATATACTACTTATGTCGACAGATATAAGTAGGATACATCATACTATATGTTATTTTCACAGTTCAGTATATAATTTATCTATTCAGTATACTTAGCAGGTTTATAGAGATTGTTCAATTTTATAGTTAATATTCTAAATCGAACTAAGATAATAAATGAAAGCATCATGAAAAGTATTAGAAGTACATATATCTCATTTTAGTTAGAATAAAACATTGACTGGAATCCATTGAAGATAACATGACAAAGAATAAGATGTTTGATCTTCAAAGATCTCACAATCAAAACCCCCCTTTAAATAAATATTCAATGATAACAAGTTTATAGTTCTGTATATCATTAGTTTCGTTATTCGAATGATTCTGTTCATTGATATATACATATATCTCATGAGACTGTTGGATACTTATCACATTCTAAACTTGTTGATTACTGTTTTGTTAGTAAAATATATTTTCGCTTGGTTCCGTATGGAATTGTAGGTTATAATCAGTTTTACATTTTTTGTCTACATATAGAAACCAGAACATTCTATTGATCTACTCTATATAAAAAAAATACCAGGAAAAGTCGGTTTCGAATAAAGACTAGTTTGATATTACCCCTTTTCATTCCCTCTCCCTTATCCCTTATTCAAAATAAAGAACTTATTTTAAGTAGTAATTATTTTTTTGATACCTGTAATCACTAGTTATGTAATAAATAAATGTTCCAGTAATCAAATATTTTTGTGATAGTGTCTCTGTGTGTGTGTGTGCGTTTGGTTGGTTGGTCAAGTTATACTGGATAATTACGCTAATATGATCTTTATGAACAAGTTAAATCATTATCAAATTTAGCAACAGTTTTAAAAAGAATTATAAAGACTATAATTTTCTTGTATAGGGAATATATGCTCATATAGTTTATTATTATGCACAGTGATTATGACGTAATTTAAAGTGTTAACTATATATGTATATAGTGTATATAGTGTAATTATCATTGAAATAATAACCATAAAATAGTGAACAAAAGTTATGTCATCATTAATGTTTAAAGGTAAGAATTAACTTGACCCATTCTTAAAATGAACTAAATAGTTGAAATATCATGGACTGATCTTAATTGCTGAACTATTGTAAACTTATGAAGCTTTGGAGAGCATGTTGTTGTCAGTATAAATTTGAGTTAGATAAATCTATGAAATGTATAGTCCATAGGTTCGACCTCACTGGCTGAATTTTTTTGAGATGAACTACTAGAGTACCTCTATCTAAAAGAAGAAAAAAAAACCTATTTAGTTCCTTATTGTTTTATAATGAAGCATCAATTCATATTCATCCAATACGTATAGCCGATTGCCAATAAATGATGAATAGAAAATATGATACTGATTACTTCAGTATTTTAAGAGAACTAATATGTATATATAAACAATGATGACCACTTTGTAAGTGTGTACTTTACATAAAAAATGATCGGAAATCCAGATATTTTAGATTGTTTGGAAGTCACTGTTTATTATATATGTGTCTTTAGTCATGGATATCGTTTACACAGTGTCATAAAGTGTTTTGGATTAACATACTACTTTACTTCGACTACTAATAGATTTTCACCACACTCTTTTTCAAAGTTAAATGGTGAAAAGTATTATTAACTCAGTGATTAACTTACTAGGTTATCATTTCAAAATTCTTTTCAGTTTGAGAAGCTGATTGATTTCGTGATAAAACTATAATTTATGGATGAGTCAATCAGATATAAAATAACAGGTCTCGGATTTTGGCGTGAAATCCATCCATCCATCCATTTGGCTACATAAAAGTTTGACATTATAGCTTATATTTGTTCGTGATGAAAACCCTTAATTTAATTGCTAACTATAACCATGAACTGTAAATCACAATTTTAATTCCTCACACTGGTTTATAACTCTCATTTCGTCTTAGTTATTAAGTGAACACTCTCAAAAATCACTTCAGCTTTGCTCAAAGATCATCCACCCACCGATTTCTTTAATCTTCATATAAATAAATTGTGTCTAAAAGTTGAGTACATAAAGTTGTACTTGATAAATGAATTACATTACTGTATTAAGTAGTAAAGAATGTATAGATGATAGATGAATAGATATATGTTTTATTTATGATCCATGAAATTAAAAGAAGCAATTCATTGTATTATTAAGTAATTATTGTATAAAATTGTATTGATTTTTCCTTTATCTAAATTGTAGAATGTTTCCAATGACAGCATTTCCATTGAATCCAGTAAATTGTGGACGATCATCAACAGATTTAATATGGTCTAATCCTGAAGCATTACAGAATATTGGATCTGCATTGAATTGTGATAATTTATCATATATCAATAATAATAATAATAATTCTTCATTGTCTAATCAAAATTCAATAAATAATAATACATCATCAGCAATAATCACTAACTCTTCAAATTTCCTTTCCTCACGACCTAATTATACCTGTACTCTTAATCAAACTTATCGACTACAAGAAAATCGAATTCATACAGGTTATTTAAATGAAGAATTATCAGATCAATGTAATGATAATATTGTTACTACTAATACTACTACGACCACCACCACCATCACCACCACTGCTACTCCTCCTCCTCCTCCTCCTCCTCCTCTTTCTAATTGTAGTAACAATAATAATGATAAATCTCATATAGATATCTCTAATAAATCATCTACATCTAATACTATGATGAAATCTGAAAGTTTATTACAATTAAATAAATTCCCTTCATCATTATGTAATACAATGAAATCAAATAATTCAACTTATGAGAATTGGTCAAATGATCATAGAAAACGTCATAAAAAATCTAAATTACATTCTATTATTCATACAGATAATCATTTTATTCATAATAAATCAACAGAGAAAACATCACCTCATTCATTATATATAGATGAATCTATGAATGAAATGATATACAATAAGGTAACTTCATTAGAGAATGAAAAAAATCAATTAAATTCATTACAATCAACTACAATTAATCTTGTATCTAAGACAAAATTATCTAATTTAAAACAATTAACTAATGAATTATCAAATGAACAACAACCACAGCAACAGCAACAACAACAACAACAACAATTGAATTATTCATTTAATATGTTACCTACAAAAGTGAATGATTATACAAATCAATTATTATGTAATGAATATAATGATAATCATTATAATAGTTTACCATCCCAACAATACAGTAATAATAATCATTGTCCACAATCTATTCATCATGATAAATCCCAATTGAATAAAAATATTAAAGAATCATTAAATCATATTTTATCTACAAATTATTCATTAAAACATAATCATTCACAGAATACAAGAAATTCAATCAATGAAGAAGCAGTTGATGATGATGAAGAAGAAGAACAAGTAGAAGAAGTAGAAGAAGAAGCATATAAAACAATGATCAATACAAGTAATCATAATGATCATGATATTGTTACAAATTCTATTTCCATCATGACTACTACATCGACGCCGACGTCGACGTCAACGACGACGACGATGACGACTATTACTACAACTACAACAAATAGTATGAGTAATATAGAGAGAAGATTAAATGATCCATTAACACATTCTCATAATGAAATGAATACAAATACATGGAATACATCTATACCATCAGAATATTCAACAAATATATTACCACAACATTTAGCTTCATTCTATTCGACTTGTTCAAATGAGATTGCATTTAGAAAAAGTTTAATATTTAATAATCATCAAAATATGAATATAGAATCAACAAATTATTCCACATACAATAATAATAATAATAGTAGTAGACAAGACTCAGAATGTCGTACATCTTCATCACCATTACCTTCTATTATACAAACTAATATAGACATGAATTCAAGTTCTATGTTAAATTGTAATGAGGTGGATAATTTTAATAAAATATCTTCTTCGGATGAAATTAAATTCAATGTAAACACTAATAGTAACCATAATGAATTAAATGAAATGAATGTTAATTCAAAGTTCAACAATCCTATACAGCAACAACAACAACAACAATCTCAATCAAGGAGAATAATTAATGATTCATTAATACAGAATGATTTAGACACATGTAAGTCAATACATCATAATTCAAATCTCCCTCCTCCTCCTTCACATCATCATCAACAACAACATCAAAGACAAAGAGGATTTGAAGATGATCAAATGATTGATGATTTAAGTGTAGCATATCATTCAGCAGCAGCTATGGCAGCTGCTGCTGTTGTTGCACAAGCAGCTGTAGCAAGTGCAAATGTAACAAATCATCAATTGGAACATCAACATCATAATCATCGTCATGAACAATCAATACATCAACATCAACATCAACATTTACATTCACATCAAAATCAACATCAACAATCTCAATATATTGATAATGAACATTCCATGTTACATACACATATGGAACAATATGGTGTACATACTAATAATAATGGTAATAATAATGATAATGTTTTACATCAATCACAGTATAATATGATGAATCAAAATTTAGGATTATTCCCTCTTATAAATAATACAAATTCATTGAATAATGCACAGAATATAAATAAAACAATGAAAAATAAAAAATTAACAATGACAGGTCAGTAATTGTTTTCTATTATGTAATATCAATTGCATATTTAATCTTAATCTTGACACGCATGACATTGATCGCCGCCCAGTGATCGATCAATTGTGATTACATCTCAATCTTGCAGGAGGTCGGTCACGGCCTGAATAGCCCAGTGGTAACGTCTCTAACTGTGAAGCTGGGTGACATGAGATCGAATCCGCCAGGGAGCACCAGCTCCTTCAAGACTAAAGGTACACCTTGCTGACGAGTGTCAAATAGCACGAAACCCGGGTTCAGGGTTTCCTGTTGACAACCTCCAACCACCATCTAATCTCAACATAGTGCATGCAATGTCGGGTCACCAAGACTAGTAGCCACAATGCGACTTGATCGATAGCATTTGATCTGCACTAATAAGGACTGGACACGCATGACGTTGATCACCACCCAGTGACAAATCAATTGTAATTCATGAGTCCGTTTAAGCTAGATCATCATTGAAAAGTTAGAAGCACTGAATGGTTATTGAGTCCTAGTCTTAAACTGTTCAGTAGTGCGCATTCGAGATTCGATAACAATCAATAATGTAAGTTATTAAATCAATTTCGTTAGATTTATAGATAGATACTTCCTACTGTTTGATATTTATCAACTGGATGCAAAATTTTCTCAATTGGCTGTTTACACTAAGACTCAAGATCAGTATTTATTACGATGAACAATAACGTGTTATCTATGAAGCTACTAGGTTCATATTATCTATGGATATATTCAATGAAGATGAAGTCATCTGTAATAGTTTGTATTGTCTTTAACTGGATTCCTTTGATATTAGTAATCCAAATATATTAGGTTTACTGAAAACAGAATTGTAGTATTCTCGCCCTCAAATTATGATTGGTACAAATTAAATAGCTCTTCAAAGATGGTTATATGGTGTACATAATTAGATAATTCATTGCCGAAGTACTGAAATTGTTGTGCATGGTTAAGGAAAGCAGTAATGAAGAGTTTCATACTTGGTCATATAATTGGTGCTGGACATTAAATTTTACGATAATCTGGTGTTTTAGTTCACCACATTACTTGATATTTCCTTCATTGTTAATGTAAACATTTTCTATACACGATTAAAGTCATCATTATTCTTCTGCAATATTTACATTCCTATCAACATACCCATTGATTTCATCCAGTATCTTATTTGATGAATCAGAACGAATGATTTACAAATTTTTAAAAATCTTGTTCTCTCTTTTCCAAATGGTATATATAGTCAAATAATACACGATATCATGCAACCATCTTGCATTGTCTCTAGTGAGTAACTGTCCTAGGTTCAAACCCTGTATGTAGGATCATGAATGCTCACTACTGAGGTGTCATGTACAAGGATGTAACGACCATCCAATGCTTCTTGGTTTTCAATGAAAATCTAACTTACATCGACTCATGAATTCAATTTATAACTTTATAATGAAACAATTCAGTTTATTTGATAAATAATACTATAAGACACACAACAAATAGATTAATAGTCAAATACAACTTTCCGTAACAAACTAACAATTTAGTTCATTGTGCAAACTATAAATAATAAAGAAGGAAATATTCAATGGATAATTAACATCAAATGGGTTTTGTGGATATTATAGTAATTTCAATGATTAAGATCATGAGTCAGTTGAAGCTAGACCACCATGGAAAACCTGAAAGCACTGGACAGCCGTTTCATCCTATTGTGGGACTCCTCAGAAGTGCGCATCTACAAAACCGCTCGCGAGATCCGAACCCATTAACACTGTTGGATGCATACTCAGTGGTCTAGTAGTTAAGTGCTCGCGCGCGAAACCAGTAGGTCCTGGGTTCGAATCTCACAGGGGGATAACTAACATTAAAACCATCATTATCATTCTATTGAAGTGAATAATTAGAACTTCATTTTAATTATTCTATGAAGATTTTAAGCGTTTATGAGATTTACCTCTGAAAATTATTTATTGACTTATTGAGTTATAGGTAAATATATTATTTTTTTACCATTAGCAACAAATAAAAAACTAGTGGTGTTCAACCGGGTCTGTTGTGAGATAGAAACTCACTGAAGACCATGATGGAGGTGTCGTCCGATTTTGTGGATTAGTTGAAATTAGACATTAGCACCATTGAATACCGGCCAGCTCAGTGGTCTAGTTATAAAGCGCTCGTAGGAAATCGGTAAGTCCTGTGTTCGAATCGGGCAGGATCATGGATGCGCATTGTTGAGGAGTCCAACAATAGGACAAAACAGCCTTTCGGTGTTTCCAAGTTTTCCATGATGATCTAGCTTCTACAGACTCATGACCTTAACTATTAGAATAAATCTTCATCCATTGGGGCTTAGGGATACATATTGTTTACGAGTTCTGTATTAGAATGAAACAAGTATTTGATAATTCCTTGTTTTTATTATTCATTTATATACAATCAGTTCATAATGTAAATTATAAAATAATTATACTAATCAATGAGATTATATTGACCAATAGAGAATGATCATAATTTATTTTTTCATTAACAGAAGGAAGAGAATGTGTCAATTGTGGAGCAACTAGTACACCGTTATGGAGACGAGATGGACAAGGAAATTATTTATGCAATGCATGTGGCTTATATCAGAAAATGAATGGTCAAAATCGTCCATTAATTAAACCTAAACGAAGATTGGTAAATTGTCCTTTTTGGTTATTATTCAAAACCTTCCAGCTTTTTTTTTATTATAGATAAATGTTTCATTCATGATACCTTTGCATGTTGATCATTATCGTTATTAGTAAACAATATTCAGTCATACTGAAAATCATCAAAGGGGGATTTTGTGGAGAATGTAGTAATTTGATAATTGAGTTCATGAGTCAATTGAAGCTAGACCATTATGGAAAACTGGAGGCATTGGGGAGTCGTTTCGTCCTAGTATGGGACTCCAGCAGTGTGCATGCACAAACCCGCTCGCGGGATCTGAACCCATAGCCTTCACTCTTGCGCGCGAGACCGGATGTCCTGGGTTCGAGTCCCACTCACAGGATCGTGGATGCGCACTGCTGAGTCCCATAATAAGACAAAACGGTCGTACAGTGCTTCCAGGTTGTCAATGATGGTCTAACATCATTCGGTTCATGATCTCATTCGAAAACTTAATAATCTCCACCACCCTATACTGATAATGGTCAGTTTCTAATCCAAACTATAAAATTCAACAATCTTTACAAAACCCCCTTCAATGATAAACGATTTTTTGTAGATCTATATCACAACATGTTCCATATGGTATACTATTAAAATTAAATAAATCAATTAGATAGAAACATAATTCATTTGTGCATTCAACATTTAATCTAATTGTTGATTAACATTTTTATTATTATGATTATTATTTTCAGTCAGCTATTTGGTATTCACCTTAACAACAGCGGTAATATTGTCCATCTATTATTATTTTATAGAATTCAATTTGGACATTTCTTTTCATACAAAAGAAAACTACATATAGCATTATCATAATTAGAATAGATTAGTGTAATAATAATAATAATAATAATAATAATAATAATAATGGTTACTACCGTTATTTCACTTACATAATGTTCTCCCATATGGAATAGAAAGTAGTAAAATTTGATGGAATGCATTTTTGGTTAGATTAATATAAGAAATAATCTATGAAATATGATTGATTAAGTCATGTTTGAAAATAAGTGTTGAATGTTTCTTGTTCTTTAAATAACCAACTTAATTATTTCCATAACAACGTATCGATTAATATTCTGTCTAGACTTAGATAATAAGTCCTGGATCATTTTTATTTATTTATTCGAAATATGATTTCCTTTTAGTTGTTTTATCTAGTTTAGAGAAGAATCTATCAAAAATTCTATTAAAATAAAAGCAGTGACTGGTAGAATTCAATGAAGTTGAAAGATTGATATAGATCATCGAGGACAATGACTGATAATTTCAATAGTTGAAATCATGAGTCAATTGAAGTTAGACCACCATGGAAAACCTCGAGGCATTGCACGACCGTTTCATCTCATTACAGGACTTCTCAGCAGTGCGCATCCACGAACCCACCTTATGAGATTCGAACCCAAGACCTATCGGTCTCACGCGCTAACGCTTAACCTATAGACCATCGAGCTGGCCGGGATCCAACAGTGTTTATATATAATTTCAACTAATTCACACTATCAGACGACACATTCCCCATTGTCTTCAGTGAGTTACCATCTCACAATAGACCCGGTTGAACACCGCTGGTCACTTCTTCTCACTAGAATTCCAGAAAATATCTCTTGAACCCAGTCATGATCTCAACTATTGAAATTACTATAATATCCACAAACTCCTTCTGATAGTTGATCAATTTTTTTTCTTTTTTAATTGATTAAAATTAAACTAATGAAACTTAATGAATTCGGATTTGGTCAAAATGTATTAAAGTCCTATATAACATATTGGGGTTATGTAGAAATTTTGATGAAGAGTATACAACTATAATGTAATAGTTAACTCATATTCTTTTTCCGAAATTCCACTTAGTGATAAAGAACTAGACTTATGACCGGTGGTGATTATAAATATCCTATGTTATTAATAGATCAATTATTGATTGCTTATTAACTATGAACACTAATAGGATCTCTAATGATTTTATATATAAAACAATTAACGTATTTCAATACCTCACTGTGTGGTATTATAATTATTATTATTAAATAAGAATTTTTGTCTAGATTTCATCGAATGGTTTCACGGTATTTGGGTGCTAAGTTGATGCAAGACATTAGAGAAGAAGAATGTTGTATTTGTAAAATCCCATTGAATGAATTTGAAGTAAATCCAACATTTCGCTTAGTAATCTGGTCCAAGCTTTTTTCAAGGAAAATATAATCAAACACCACAAGTATCGAATATAAATAGGTACGTAGTTGTTCGGTTTACTGTATACTGAATATGTCATCCAATCAGTGTTAACAATGTTTAAGTTAGGTATTTGCATTATTGTGTAAGAGATATGTGGTGTGAAACGAAAAGTGTTAAGATAACAGATTGTGCGTAGACGTAAGTGAGAAGAAGGAATTTAATTTATTATATATTGTATTTGGTCGGTGAATATTAAGAACACTTGTCTCTTACACATATAATACAAATACCTACGTTAAATATTATTATCATTGATTGGACCCATTCAGCATACAGTAAACCGAAGAACTACGTACCTATTTATATTCGATAATTTCGACGTTTGATTATATTTCCTTAAGAAAAGCTTGGACCAGATTGCAAGGCGGAACATTGAATTTACTTCAAATTCATTCGCTGAGATTTTACAAATACATTCTTCCTCTTTGTTATTATTATTATTATTATTATTATTATTATTAGTAGTAGTAGTAGGAATGATAGTAGTAGTAGTTATAACACTTTCAACACCTAAATCACAAGTCCTAATCCTTATTTCATCATCTTCAATATAGATTACTAAATACTTTCATTAGTCTTTACTAAATTATTGAGTTCCATGACTCCATAACAAAAAATGACATATCATCTAATGAACCATTAAATCTAGAGCTCAATTCCCAACAGTGTTAACTCATCTCATTTCAAAATAAGGGCCTCTATCAAACTCTTTCATTTATTTAAAAAAAAACAACAACTCACTTCATTGAATATAATTCATGATATTTTCCGCTTAATTTCCCCTTTAAACCATATTAGTTACTAAAAGTCAATAAATGATATTTACTAAAAAGATCTAAATCGATAAAATATGATAGTTAAAAGGAAAAAAACAAACAAAACAAGACAACAAGTTACATAATATAAATAAATAATCATATTTACGCATCATTGAAACATTTGACATGCGTCCATGTATATATGCATTCATTATACACAATGTCATCTTTATTAAATAGGATGAAACGCGCATCTTGGATTCCACTACTAGCCACTATCCATCTTTGCTTATTAATATTACGCCTATTTTTTTTAAAAAAAGAAAATATTTCCAATAAAGAAGTATGAAGATATTAAAGTATCAATTGCTTGTTATTAAATATGACCATTTGTTGCCTTGTTGGATTAGTTGCTATGATCAACATGAAAAAAAAAACGAGGAATATATATTAACCTAGACCTACTGATGATATTTCTATTATCATTACTATTTTAAGTAATGATAATGATGATAATAGTTATATTTATAGGATTAATGTCAAATGGGATATATATGTATATTTGAATCAATTCTAAATATTTTACGGTGTTCATGGGATTGCACAATTTAATATATCGATTAAGAAGTAAATATCATTACCTTAGAAACTAATATGAAAATTTTAAGACATAAATTTATTGACAGATCTTTTTGTGACAAATTGTTACTACGATTGAGTAATTTCATGTTTAATAGAAAATTATAAAACAAAGGGTAAAGTTGTCATTAAAAACCTGCTGACTTGATAAAACAAGATTATGAAATTTGTATGTTTGAGGATATTGTTTTATCTAAGATTAGATTGATATCTCATGAATGGATCAATGTTAGACCACCATTGAAAACCTGGGAGCATTGGACGGTTGTTTCGTCCTAGTATGGGACTCCTCAGCTGTGCGCATCCATGATCTCGCACACACCAATCGAACTGAGGATCTTTGATCTCGCGCGCAAATACCTAACCTCTAGATCATTGAGACAGCATCCAATGGTGTTAATGTCCAACCTCAAATAGTCTACGATATTGCGTGACCATCTTTTATTGTCTGAGGTACATACCTGTCTCTGCCTGATATTCATTCGCTCCACTGGTTACAGCCGTTCAATGCTTCCAGGTTTTCAATGGTGGTCTATCATTGATCGCCACAATCTCACACTGAAAATGGTTATATAATATATGTCAGTATTTAAATTGTATTATATTTAGTTGTCTACAAGACCTACTAACTTTGTAAATAAATGAATTAAACATACTATAAGAATAGCATGTCATTTTAATCAGGATTCATTAGGGTGTTACAGTTTCATTTGAAACGATCTTACATGTACGCTTTTGACTTGGGATTAATACATAAGTTATCTTATTGATTTGCTTTCTATTTTAAGAGTAGTTAAGTTGATAGATGCAGTTACATTTTGGACAGTTAAATCTTAGAAAATCTGTTTGGTAGAACTTCATTGTTCTGGCTTAAGCAATTAATACAAAGTGTGTTTATGATAATAATGGTAATAATAATAATTACAGTGAAGTTTAGTTACTTGACCTTGATTACATTTTTATTTTACAGCAATCCTCTAGCAGACGTACTGGTACTATATGTTCCAATTGTCGTACAATAACAACTACATTATGGCGTCGAAATACAAATGGTGAACCTGTTTGTAATGCGTGTGGACTTTATTTCAAACTGCATAATGTAAGTATACTATCTATATGGTCTGTGTTTATATGTAACTTATGTGACTTGATGAAGGTTGACAAATCAAGGTCATTGTAATTGTAAAAAAAAGCAGACTTGTGCTTTGATCAGTCTTTGTTGATATATGTGGGTTCTTTAGGAATTCCCGTGATATAAATGTTCCACCACAAATTTTATGCGATAAATGGATTTAGATTTGATCGTGAATATCAATGATGATATGTTTCAAAATCACACTAATAATGATTACAACAACATGCATGTTGAATAAGTTGGTGCCTACCGACACTCAGTGACTTAGTAGATAATCAGTTGACGTTTGAAGCGGAATGTACTTGGCTCGATACTGAATACAAACCTTCACACTGAGATGTGAGTTTAGCCATCTGACAGGTCCCAAATAAAATGAAATGTGTGTTTTTGGATTCTGATGATAGCCAAAATATATATCTTTTTTGATAGATTTGTACCAATTACTAGATTCACATAGTAATAAAGAGATGATTGAACAACTACAGTAAGATATTCATTTGTAGTAATCAATATCATGTTAGATAATTCTAAACGCTGATTGAATTCTATGGGTTACGTTTACTGTGTGACCAATAAATTAAGTAATTCGATGTAGGAGTAAACTTGATTTTACAACCAGCAGTTGATGGTGATGGTTGGTCTCTAAGTTTACTGTTCAATATCTGATTAATGTAATGTAAGACCTATAGGTGATGGTGAAGAATTCTAACTCTTTTAATTAATATCATCGTATTGGGAACGAGAAATGAGCATCTTTAGTTTAGTTGCATATTTGATTGTTAGCATACATTGACGTGAAGTCAAACACTAGACTGAAACACCCTCTTATTTAAAATCACTCTGCAACCTTCTACAAAATACGATGAAATGTAATTTTAAGATAGAAACATTTCAACTCAAACCCATTCAACTAAACTTGTTGTAATTAAGGATTTGAAAGTAAATTGCTTATCTAAAACTCGGGTTTTGTTTGATTTAATGGTAAAATCTCTTAAGTAAGATATCCATCAAAAGCTAGGAAATAGCAAATGGCTGTTTTATCCTGGTATGCAACTGATGATCACTGCTCATCCATAATCTTGCCACTGGGGACTGCTTCTAGGACTTTTAGTCTTGTGCGTAAAATCTTGACCTCTAGATTAATTATCCGATGTCCATTAAGATTCCATAACCATGTTCCATCGTTTTCTGTTGGCAACTGCTTCATACCTGACAACGTTGAATTCTAATATTCAAGGCTTTTCACTTAAATTCCAGAGTTAATCACCAGAGATGGTTTAATATATTTAAATGGCTAACCAACACAATACTATTTATTTTGGTAGCAAACTTGTATGCTTTTAGTGTAAGATTTTTCATTCGAAGTGTTTTTTTTACTAAGATATACTGATAACATTCAATAGCACGAATGATTGTCTTCATCCTAAAGTTCAGATTTAATAAACTCAGTTCAGTTTACAATCATACTGATAATTTTTCTAATCATAGTGATGCAATAGCTTGGTGATTAAAGCGTTAGACTCATCCCCTTAGTCATACGTTCAAACCCCACCTTATTTACTTTAATTTAAGTAACGTGGTAGTAGTATTATTAACCCTTGAATTTAGAGTTTGGCTTATACTGAAGTACATAGTTAATGAGTTAATTGCTTATTTATTTATTTCTTCATTAAGCTTCCTAGTATTGCTTAAAGTTTTATAAGAGTTTTCCTTCTTAACTTACTTACTTACTCCTGTTACTCCCAATGAAGCATAGGCCGCCAACCAGCATTCTCCAATCCACTCTGTTCTGGGCCTTCCTTTTCAGTTCTAACCAATTTTTGTTCATTTTTCTCATGTCTGTCTCCATTTCTCGGCATAATATGTTCTCTGGTTTTCCTCTTCTCCTCCTTCGACCATGAGGATTCCATGTGAGGGCTTGATTTGTGATGCAGTAGGGTGCTTTCCTCAATGTGTGTCTTATTCACTTCCAGTGCTTCTTTCTTCACTGGGATCAGATTAAGAGTTTTCTTGAAATCATATTAAGTATTAGAAGACTAAACATTTCCTTTATTATTATTAGTTTGAACCCGATAGGTAGTCAGTTTGTTGTATATCTAAAACAGTTCTTGATTACATAACAAAATTGATTGTTATAGGAATATTACATGTTTACATTACACAAATCAGATTATATAATTTGCATAGTTCTGTCGTCATTTCTATTAAAAGTATCCGCCATAACTTTTATAGGAGCCCTATTAATAGACGTCTCTTATTATCACAATTGAAAGTTTTATACAAAAGATTCTTACTTAAAATATGAACAACTAATATGATTATGTATTCCTTGTAAGTGGCAGAAAGTACTACACTACTATACAACATGAATTGTCAATACTTATATGATCACTGATTGAAGTTAAGCGTGTAAATTATTAGATACTGACTTAATAGTTTAAAGGATAATAAGAATTGATGAAGAGTTTCATATTAAATTGAAACCAATATCTAACAATTCCTTATTTCAATTATTATCTACGTAGATTCAATCTATAATATAAACTATGATGCTATATTAACTCAACGTCTTGTACTGAACGAGAACACAAGTGGGAACAATCGAATGTATTTGAACATAAAACTATAAAGTATCTTGGTAAAATCTAAGGTACATACAGTGAATATTTCATTTACAAAATGTCAATCAATTGTCTTGTAGTGGCTGTGTTTCGTTGACCAGTCACCCTCGTAACCGTTACCATATAATCCTCAACGGTTTTTGAAATCAGTAAGCAAAGAGAAGCAGCGACTACGGTTTTATTAGCAGATAACTCACACCACAAAGCAGTGAGGCGAATGAGTCAGCGAACCGAGAATGTAGAGTGTGTAGAGTGTGAATATATATATAGGGAAATGAATGGATCATCGAATTAATTAAGCAGTTAATAATAAAGCTAGCAGAATGAATGTATGCCTAGGCGGTAAGCAAACTCAATTGCACATGAGTTGCTATAGTCTCAAACTTCATTGTTCTTTCCTTTCGACACTAATCATTCTTCGTTCTTGTTCGCATTTCTTTGATTTTCTTGACCTCCTACCTCCAAGCATTTCACTTTCGATAGATAATACGTAATACTTATATCTACCGACATCGGTAACACACATACCACAGTTTGACTCACATCTCGTTTATTAATACTCCTCTTAACTCTATAAATTAATTGATCATTTACTGGTTTTTGTTTAAAATATGAATAAACGATTTCTAATGTCTGATTGTTTTTTTTTTAATAAACAATTTATCAACATTTATCATTGAACATATGAATGTAACGAGAGAAAAAAACAAAAAAAACTTTGTTGCGCGGATAATATAAAATTCAAAATTGCTTTGACACTTTATCCTAACTAACCCTTGAATTAGTTGTGAATGTATTTGAGAATATAAAATAATGGGAATATTATAGTAAATTGATTAGGAAATCTGTATATGTATATGGATTTGATTTATCCTCTTTGTATACAATTTACTTTAGTCTATTTATCTTTAAAGTGCCAGTTAGGATAAGATTGGTATTATAAATATATTTTTTCTTTCCCTGAATTTTGCTATCAGCCCTTTGGTTATTATTATTATTATTATTAGTAGTAGTAGTAATAGTAGTATTACTATTACTATTGGTATTAACGTTATTTTCATTGTACCAAATAATCTTTGCATACGTTAATCAAATTGGTGAATTATGTCTACCTTTATACATAAAGGAAGACAACAATATTAATAATAATAACAACAACAACACAATCCATTGTATCCAATGCATTTCCAATTCACACATTAAGGTATTTTCTCTAATTAAAAGCAATATTTAATCGGACTTATACAAATGATAAGTAGTTAGATGGTTAGATAAATAAATAGAATAGGTAGATAGATAGATAAAGATATACGAAATTAGTGAATAATTGAGTAAGTGAATGATTATAAATGATGGGATATAGTTGTATATAATAAATGCTCAAGTTGTAAAGGGTGATAACGAATACTTTCTTCTTGTTGGTGTATATATATGACAAAAGTTAATGGTGTGATAATTTCAATTGAGGAGTTAACTATATGTACATTTGTTGTATATATTTAATGGATTATTATTATAACTATTACTAACATTACTATTACTATTTGAGATAGATTCTTAGTTGTGTTGGGCGGGGCAATCTAATGGAATAATTATTTATAGAATATGAGATATACATAAATATTTATAGGGAGTAAGAGAGAGAGAGAGAGAGAGAGAAATAGAATACTCACAAGATTGATTGACTAAATTTTGCCTGACTTATAATTGGTTAATTTTGTTATTCTAATATTAACTATCATAAATCTCTATTGTTCTAAAACTTATTAGAATACTAATATCGGGTGAATAAATGAACTAATGAATAGCTTGTCGAATGATAATAGTAATCTGAATATTAATAATAATAATAATAATACTGTTTATTATTCTTTTATGGTGATATGAAAAATGAATTCGATAGAATAAAATAATAATACTAATAGTAATCTATATATATATATATATATATATATATATATATACATATATATATATATATATATATATATATATTTGCGTTATGATCGGGGTGTGTCAAGTACTTATCAATGATTTGAGCTCATTTGGCGCCAATACCATATGTATATATATATATGTGTATATATAGTCTCGTCCCCACCCTCATCAGTCTCTCATGAAGACAACAATAAGCCTAGTTATTGTTATTTTAATGTTAAATAAATTAATAATCATCATTAATTTAAGAAAGTGAGAGCGAGAGAGAGGTACATGAAAGTACGTAGTTATTAATTTTAATAAATAATATGATAGGCATTAGGTGTTGTTGTGTTTTTTATTATAATTTTAAACCTAATAATATTCACCTAATAAATCTATTATTTTTATATAAAGAAAGGTAAAGAGCAGTAGAATATGAGCATCCAGAATGAATGGTCTTCAACTATTTCATTTGAGCTTCTTAAGAAGTGATCTAATTATCATCTATAATTTCAAATAAGTAGCAATATATATGAATGTCACAAGTTGAAATCATGAGTCAGCTGAAGCTAGATCACCATTGAAAACCTGGAAGCACTGGACGGCCGTTTCCAGTGGCGTTCAACCGGTCTGTTGTGAGATAACAACTCACTGAAGACAATGGTGGTCTACTTCAACTGACTCATGATCTCAACTTGTGAAATTTCTTAAACTCTCCACAAAACATATTCTGATATATGAATGTATATTATAATTTTGAAACATAAATGCAATGAAATCAAAGTGATCTCAATTTATAAGTAAAGATAGATAGTAGCTAGCAGTGGAATTCACGATGCACGTATTGTTCTCTTTGAGATTCGTGGCTATCAGGACTTAGTAGCTAAATGGATAACGAAGTGAACGATAGTAGGTTCGAGCCCTGAAATGAAGATCATATCTGGAATGTAAGTACACTCAACTGAAGAACCGTGAATAGGATGAGACGCATGTTATAAATTCCACTGTTAACCACTATCCATCTTTGTTTAGAATACTTGTGATTTTAAACAATATCGATTATATAATTTATTTGAAATGAGACCAGACTATTTTATCAATCTAGAATGGTTATGGATAACTATATTCATTACATTCAAAAGGAATAAATATCTGAAAATAAACTTCTTTAAACGATTACGTAAAAAGTCTTTGTAATTTCATGAAAGTCAACTATTTGTTTTACATGGTCTATCATAGTTAATTTTTATTTAAACAAATCGACCATCCCACACACACCAATCGAACCAATGACCTTCAATCTCGTGCGCGAAAGCTAAAAGTTTAGACTTAATGGTGTTAATGTCTAACTTTAATCGATCCAGGATCTTGTACAAACCTACATTCATGGTCTGAGGTAGATGACTGTTTCACACCTGACACGGATTGGACTCCACTGAACATGTTCTCTTATTAAAACTCTAGGAAGTCAATCTTGAGGCTAGTCAACATTAATCATATAATTATTATCAGAATGGGGATTTTGTGGAGATTTTAGTAATTTTAACAGCTGAATTATAGCTTTGATCGATTCATGAGTTTAACTGTTAAAATCTAATAATAGCCTAAATGGTTTTTTTAGTTTGATTCAGTTTGTAATTTAATACAAAAACTAGTTATCATCACTGTTGTCACCTACCAAAACTTTCACAAAACTCATCTCTATCTTCTTAGAAAATTAATTCACTTCTTAAAAAATGTTTTTACTGAGGAGTCCCATACTAGGACGAAACAGCCGTCAAGTGCTTTCAAGTTTTCCATGATGTTCTCCCTTCAATTGACTTATAAATTCAACTATTAAATAAACTAATCTTACAAGGTTTATTTTTAATTGAATAATTATTATCTGTATAGGGTTGTGGAGATTATTAAGTTATTGATTGAGATCATGAACTCATTGTATTACAATTAATTTAAATACAAATACTAAACAATATTTTCAATGCTGGTCAAACACCAATCGATTCATGATCTCAATCAAAAACTTATCTCCACAGCCGCATACTGATAATTACTATGTGCTTACTAGTGACTAGCTTTGAGAGGGAATTCTTGGAGCTCTAGTGAGAAGGTATGACCAGTGGAGCTAATCTGTATCGAATAGGGACAGGTATCTACTTCAATACAATAGAAGATAATCACGCAATTTCGTGGATTGATTGAGGTTAAACATTAACACCGTTAAATGCCAACTCAATGGTCTAGAGATCAAGCGTTCAAACGCGAGACTATGAGTCCTGGATTGTAATCTCGCGAGCGGAATTGTAGATGAGCACAACTGTGGAGTCCCACAAGAAGACAATATAGCCATCCAGTGCTTCCAAGTTTTTAATGGTGATTTAACATCAATCAATTCATGATCTCAATCAAAAACTAATTATAATTACTCAGTTATAAAATTTATTTTAAAGGGATATTTGACATGATGAAGAAGGTCAGGTAGCTCAGGTGAATAATTTAGATGAAGTTTTGTTTTCATAGTATAAAACCTAATGGATATTTATAAATCAGTCATTTTATATTAAATGAACAAAAATGTCGATATATTTATCGCTTGTTTTCTTTTCTTTCTTTTTTGTTTATTTTGTTCTCATCATTGTTACGCTTATCACAATATTCAGAATGGAGTTTTTTTCTCTATAAAAAAAAAACAAAATAATAAACTTTTTTTTTCTTTTTTTCTTTCAATGGGAAACACAACAATAAACAAATCACTTCAACACTTTGGCATATGTTTCACTGTTTAATAGTTCGAGAGTAGTATTTTCTTTTCTTTTTTTTTAAAAAAAAATATATAAAAAAAAAGTAAACATATTTTCCCTTGTTTGATTTGTCTCTCCACCCCCTTACCTCTTCCCCCTTCTCTCTCTCTGTCTGTTCGTCAGTGATTGAATAAAATTAATCAGAGGCAAATTAAACGGGTATATATAGATATATTATAATTTTATTAATGTGTCAACAGATTGATATAGTGAATGTTAATCTCATTTTCATCTTTTGTTGAAATTGTGGGTTTATTTTATTGTTATTATTATTATTGTTAATAATACTATTACTACTATGAGTACTGATTCTCTTGTCTATGGTTGTCATGTTTTAAAGATATTGGGGTTAATGACAAGATATGGCGCCAAAATCCTTATTTCGTTAACTTAAATATGAATAGACTCACCACACACAAAAAAAAAACAATGATAAGATATATTCATATAAGATACAGTTGCAAAGTTCCCCTTTCTCTATTTATGTAAACGGTATATATAAGTAGATAGATTTAGTTAGTCAGAGTACAAGAATGAGTCAATAAATTTATTCCGGTATTTCAATTCTATTTACAGAAGAAGAAAAAAAGCTTTTTTCCTCCTATCCTTGATGATTATTTTACATTCATTTTATTCAACAACAACAACAACATAAAACGAGAAAAAAGAACTGAAAGGGGAAAAATTAAATCATTAACTATCCTCTGACAACTTTTAACTATTGAACATATTTCTAGGATACGCATAGAAAGACATCGTTTTCCGGTTTTCTAAAAAAAAGAGAAAAAAAACGAAAAGAATTTATCATGTTCAGATATTTCTTTATGATAATTATAAGACCGGTGTTTCATCAGAGAGAAAAGAACAAGAGAAGAAAGAATCAATATCAACTCATTCATGTCTATAATAATTCATTGATAAATAAACATTCATTTCTTATATAGTAGGGTTTGATTGAATGGAATTAATTACATGATATTCTGTATAATAACGGGTTATGCAGATTGTTGAATTGGTAGTTTTGTAGTGAATGAGAACACCAATGGGAACGTCGAATGTATTTGAACACAAACTTACAGAACATTTTGTTAAATTCAAAGAACCATACAGTGAATACTTCATTTGCAAAATGTCACTCGATTGTCTCAAACTTCACTGTTTCTATCTTTCAAATTAATAATCTTGTTTTATCAACTAAGCTCTACTCACTATATTCCTATCAATGTTTGCTCATTATCTAAACACTTGTTTCTGTCCATTTGAACTGTTGTCACAATCAATGTTGTAGAATGTTCTTTCACATAAAGAATATATATCTTCAATATTCAGTCTAGTAAATATATTTACATCCTTACTATACTATACCAATGGGTCTTCGATATAAATTCCAACTAAACCCTTCCATGTAAATAATTTAAACCCATTATGTAATTATAATTTTAAATATCTCAGGTTGTAAGCAGCTGACAAGAATGAATTCATGCTATTCTGCTAGGATCTTTGTTATTGCTCTTTTCAAAATGATAAAGGGAACTATGTGTATAAAATATCAGTCGAACGTTTTTAGACTTCATTGTTCTTTCGCTTCGAAACTAGGCATTCCTTGTGCTTGTTCTTATTTCTTTGACCTTCTTAACCTTCTGTCTCCACGCATTTCATTCTCAATTAACGATATATATTACTTATATCTATCGAAATCAGTAGCACACACCATAGTTTTATATTGTAAAATAACTTCATTTAGAAACTTGCTTAAAACCAAGAGTGCTTTGGATAAATGTCTTACTCTAGGATTGGGTTCCTCAGAAGTACAATCCTAACAAAGTTGTGAATATGAACTACTGAGAAATTAGTCCCATAACAAGAAAAAATTACCTGATCAGTATTTTGTGGTTTTTAACGGTTCTTTAACTGAAGTCAGTTTGTGGCTAATTTAATAATTACGGTTTACACTATCTAGTTTGTAAGTTCATCGATCACTTAGACATGATAGGAGTAACAAATAACTATAAAGATAATTTACATTACGTAATTAGATTATTCCTGGTAAATATAATTCCTTTGATAAATCATGGATAACAAATGAAACTATCTCTACAGTTATGTTTAAGGCTTATTACGTAAATGTAATATTAAATTTCTAACAGTAATTGACAGTGTTTAATCTGGTTGGTGTTTTTTTAGCAAGATTTTTTTCTACGACCTCATGTTCAAACCACCTCCTTTAATTAGGCTTGGCACCAACAGTGACTTTAGATGAACTATAGGTGAAGTTATACGCAAAGTGACAATTAGAACTTTTTTTTCTTCACCGAATTATCTACTGTGGTGGTCGAGCTTCAATTAACTCATGATTTCAACTATTGAAATTTCTAAAATCTCCACAGAACCCCTTCTGATAATAATAATCTGCTCACTAGTGAGTGACTTCGAGAAGCATTTCCTGGAGTTCTAGTGAGAAGCCTTTACTAGTGGAGTTCAACCAGGTCTGTTGTGAGATAGTAACTCACTGATGACTATGATGTACGGTGGCGCAATTTCGTGGATTAGTTGAAATTAGACATTAACACAGTTGGATACCGGCCGGTTCAGTGGTCTAATGGTTAAGCGCTTACGCACAAGACTGATAGGTCCTGGGTTCGAATCTCGCGAGGGTTGGGATCGTGGATACACACTGCTGAGGAGTCCCATACTGGGACGAAACGGCCGTTCGGTGCTTCCAGGTTTTCCATGGTAGTCTAGCTTCAACTAACTCATGATTTTGACTATCGAAATCTACTGTATTATAAAATACAGAATCAAACAATTCAATTCCATCAGAACCTAAATTTTGATAATACTTTTCTATATTTAACTTTTTTGTTTTGGTTTTCTTTCTTCATTATTTATTTAAGATTCAACGACCTATTTCAATGAAAAAAGATGGAATTCAAACACGTAATCGTAAAGTTTCACAAAAAACAAAAAAGCATAAATTTGGTTTCTATTCAGAATTATCTGATTTACCAGTGGATTATTTAATGAAAACACCTTTACATCGATTTGGTGCCGCAGCAGCAGCAGCAGCTGTTGCTGCTAATCATTTTGCATGTACTACACGTGGTTCACAAACAATTACACCGAATTCACCAAATTCAATGTGTAATCCATATTTAACTGGTTATTTCTCAGATAATAATATTAATAGTAACAATACTACTACTACTAATAATAATAATAATATTTTGAATGAAATAAAACATAAAGATATGTCAAGAATTGAAGTGGATAGTTCTGATGAAACTGGACAGTTCACTGATGTGACAAAAGCATTTCATGCTACATTTGGAGGTTTAACTAATAATAATAATAACAATGATGATAATAGACATTCCAATCATTTCTCTCTTAATTCACCTCATCCAACACAAATACACCCTCATCATATTGATCACTTACAACAACAATATATTCAGAAACATCAATCCCAATCAATGAATTCAATGAATTTCACAAATGATCCTTATACACAACATACATCTAATTTAATGAATAATCAAATGAATGAGAAATATTCAAGATATCAAAAATCTAATTATATTACTGAATTAGTTTATAATCATTCAACGAATAATGATCAGAATACTAGTAATAATTCAAAATGTGAATCATTACATATGAAACCATCAAATATCGTTCATCATCATCATCATCATAATCATCATTCACCGACAGATGCATTAATACAATGGCATGCACAATTACGATCTACACCAAATCAATTGGATGGAAGTGGGTCGATAAATTTTAATTCTGCTTCACTATACAATAACTGTCAACCAATCACACGACTGGGATGTAATAATAATACTAATAATAACAATGGCATCGTCGGTGGTAGTTGTAATAGTAATAGTAGTAATAGCAGTAGTAGTAGTAGTAGTAGCGGTGCTAGTATCACACATTCCTATTATAATCAAAAGAATAAAATCGAATCTGATCCCATTGATAATAATAATAACAATAATAATAATCGTAGTATTAATAATAATTTAATTGATTCTATAAATCATTCAACGATTATATCATCATCAACCTCATCATCAGAACGATCAATTCATGGTACAGATTTATTAAATCATTATAAATTAAAACTTTGTACTGATTCATTAGATTCATCCATTTCACCACATTCAAGAGGACCTATTGAAAATGGATTATATTTAAATAATTATCATATAAATCAAACAATGGATACTATAAAACATCAACAACAAAATCAATCAAATCATTCTGATTTAAGAGTATTTCCATGAAAATTATATCCCCTTTCATTAATTGATTGATTGGTTGTGAATTGTAGAATTATCCCTTATATAATATGTACATGGTCTTATATCTAATATACTATAATAATACTATCCATATCAATGAATTGTATACTAATAATGAATAATAAATGAAATGATGTACATTTGAACTTATTTAATAAGATCATCAATATTTTGCTCTTTCATTATCCTCACCATCCATAATGATTATCATTAACATGATCTAAATATTGAAAAAAAAAAAGATCTTTAAATGATGATCCTGTTACATAACTCTGATATTCGTTTTTGTTTTTGTTTTCTTTCTTTATTTTGTTCTTTCTACAAAATGAAATTTTATCATTCAATAAAATGACAATAAATTAACTTTATATTCAATTAGAATTTTAAGCATATAAAAGAAGAAACAAAACTATTTGAATAATTGATATAGAAACAGGGCGGATTTTTAAAAACAAAAAAACAAAACAACAACGTAGAATTAGTATTTCACTCATTATTTTCAATAGAGAACTTTATAGAGTAAGAAGATTGAAAAGAGAGAGGGAGAGAGAGAGAGTGAATGAGTGATGGATATACAGAATCGATTACCTAATGACCACTAGTTTGCATTTCAATCCTTTATATATAGATATAGATATATACATGAACACAATTCAATTTAATTGAGGTGTGTCTCTACCAAAACTAACTATTCAATTGATAATCTTTATAAGTGTAATCATTGTTTCCACTAAAATCCAACGGAATCAAAACAAAATTTATGGAAATCAGCAGCAACAATAGCAACAACAACAACAACAAAAATTCGATTATTTCGATCCATCAATATTAAAAATTAATAAATAAATGAAAATGAGGCTAAACGATAAATCTGTAACACACACACACATAATATCATCAATTGTTAAATAGAAAGAATGAAAGTCGAGTTGGTTAAAATTCTGATGTTCTTTTTCTTTGGATTAAGACAATCAATGGTGATGATGATGATGACGACGACGACGACGATGATGATGATGATGATGATGAGTAGTCGTAGTAGAGTGGTATATCTATTCATTTTCTTACAAATCAATATAATTTTCATTTATTTTGTATAAGTTGAAAAATTCTTGTTTTTCCTCAACTAAAAACTAATTTATTTTCATGTTGTCTATGTAGAAACAAATAATAATAATCATAAACCAATGGGATTTATTTGACCATGTAGTACTTATATAAGTGAATACTACTGAATTTAACATAATAGTAGTATCCTATCACTTTTATAATCTTGATAATTAGGTGACTTTTATTTTTAAAAATAAAATAATAATAATAATGATAAGTGATATTTATTATACATCGCAACACGAAGAATTCCAAATTTACTTATGTTCTATCATGTATATAATATTTTATTCTACCATATATAGACATACATATTTGATTATTCAATGTTTGTATAGATTGTTTCACAAAAAAACTTTTTCTCTCCCCCCTCTCCCCTCCCCTTCTCTCTGTTTCTTTCTTTGTATTTGTTGCTAATGTGAATTGAGTAATTTCTTTTTTCCTCTTTTAAAACATTATTCATTGAAATTATTTGGGGGGGGTCATTTCTTCATCAATCTTATTCATGATTACTGTTACTATCATAATTATTACTACTATTCTTATTATTATTCATATACTCAGCGAAAAGAGTCAATATTATACAAACGTTATATTGTGATGCAAATATGTTACATAAAAATAAAAAATCGTTTTTGTTTGTTTGTGTTATTGAACAAACGGTAATAAAACACTATTTCACTAATTATTGAACTTTGTTTTTGATATGTGTGTTATATCTTTGAAATGAATAGAAACAGAGTTAAAGTTATTGGGTTTGAGTTTCAATTTGAACATAAGAACTAGGATGTAGATTCATCTAGATGAAGAATCTTAAATAATCAGTATAGGGTTGTGGAGATTATTAAGTTATTGGTTGAGATCATGAATCGATTGATATTGGACCACTACTGAACACCTGGAAGTATTGGGCAGCCGTTTCATCCTACTGTGGGGCTCTTCCGCAGTGCGCGTCCATGATCTCGCTCTCGGGATTCAAACCCAGGGCTTATAGTCTCGCGCACGAACGCCCAATCTAATAGACCACTGAACCGGCATTCAACAGTGTTAATGTCTAACGTTAACAAATCCCATAATAGGACAAAACGGCCATCCAGTGCTTCCAGGTTTTCGATGGTGGTCTAACATCAATCGTTTCATGATCTTGATCAATAATCTCAAATAAATTGATACCTGAAGTCCGAATTTCATTTCTAGCTACTGTTCAACTTTATTAGACACTTGTGATTATATATCAATAATGATGTAATCTGTTCAGGATGAATATTTGCATTTCTCGATTTCGGTTACGGAAAACAGGAATTCTTACAAATCAGTAGAGTAATAGGTCCAAATCTCGTGAGGCGGGGTCGTGGATGAGCACTGTTTTAGAAAAAAAATCAAAACTTTTGGGTTATTTCATTGCAGCCTACTATAACGGATCATTGATTGAATACTGTAGGTATTGTTCTTTTCAGTATTGTAAATGTATCTATCTGAAAGAAACATAAGTTGAAAGAAAGTTTTCAAATAATTTTCTTCAGTCATTCAATATATAATTTAGAATATATCCATTTATAACATTTTTGTTGTCAAATAATGCCGGATAGTTACATTGATAATGGGTTGAACACTTCGAAATTAATTCCTTCAGTTATTCGTGGAATAATGGATTGATCTTCTGATAACTAACTATTCTTCCATCTTTGCGCCTTGAACAAAACAAGTTTTGACATCAAAAACAAGACATATACACACGAATACATACAAATACTAGTAAATTATTAGGAAGAATGATCTTAGTTGAGGTACTGCTGAAAACCAGTGAGCACTGAACAGTTATTCACTATAGTTTTGAATCCAAAATTGGTACTGCAACTAAGAACAATCTGACACAGGTAACTTAAAGCATTCTATACAAATCCATTCAAATAAACTAACCTTCGCATCTATATGAGTGTAGTGATAAAACTAATCATAATGATAGCACTTCATTGCATCACTGGTTACAAATTCAATCAAGAGCAAAACTATTAGGCTTTATGGTGTGAATGACACCTTCAAATTAATAAATCGGAATCTAATATTTCATTTTTCTTCCAATCCAGTCATATGATGATATAATATGAACTGTTTTTAATATCGTTGAGGGTTTACTGTTTTATTCTAAACTCAGTTGATTATATAGATATAAATTAAGGAAAGATTTGAACACACGAAAACAAAACTTGTCTCTGTATCTAACCAACAAAGTAATTTATCATTACCTACTTATGCCTGTTACCCTTCGTGGAGAAATAAAGGCCACCCACCAGCACTCTCCATCCAACTTTGTCTTAGGCAGTCCTTTCCAATTCTTTCCAGTTGTTATTCATCCTTTTCATATCTGCCTCCGATTCCCAACATAGTGAATATATCATTACAGACATTTAAAGTGAATGAAGTTTCTTATTTCAAGAATGAATGTTTTACAGAAGTTTTCGAAGGTATTATTAATAATATTTTATGTTACCAATGTTTAATATAACCATTCAATAAATGAAAAGCTTTTTATATGTATGAAAGTCACTTTGAAACGGAATCACTGTAATTCATCAGAAATTCTGTTCATTCCTAGAAGTCTACAGACAATTACTTTTTCTTTTTTAAACTATTCCCTCATCTATCAAATATATGAAGTCGTGACCAGTGGAGTGCATTCCATATTAGGTGTGAGACAATTATTCACCTCAGACAATGGATGAAGGGTTTCGCAATATCATGGATCAATTAAAGTTAGACATAAACACTATCAAGCACCAGCTCAGTGATCTAGAGGTTAAACGTTCACTCATAAGACTAAGGGGTATGGGTCCGATTGGTGTGTGTGGGATTATGGATATGTACTGTTCAGAAGTCCCATACTGGAACAAAACGGCTGTCCAATGCTTCCAGGTTTTCAGTGATGGTCTAGCTTAGATTGACTAGTGAACTCAACTTTGAGAATATGTTAAATTTGTTTAATAATTTTTAAAAGTTAAGGATATAAATAGATTGTTAATATTTAACTATGAATGCTTTCGAATTATAATTCAACTCAGATTAAATATGAAGTACTTATTAAGGAAAGTTGATGAGTTCTCATGAATTCTTTAGTGATATTTTGACTAGATTTTGATCAATCTTAGTTGAGATATGTGTATCTTGAGCAGATTCACTTGATATAGTCATTATTTCACATTTGTATATAGGATAGGTGGAATATGGCTGGGAGTGGAATTCAAGATATGCGTTTCATCCTATTCAAAACTTGTCAAGTGGATATATTGGAACTCGAATGCAATACCTTTCAGTTTAAACACTTAACTCTTTATCCACCTAGCTACTAAATACAAATAACCACAATTTGTGTTTTCTAAATAGTTTATAATAAGATGATTATGTCGAGAGAGTCTTCACAGGACACACATACGTCAAAAAAAGACTGATCCAAATTCAGTCATGATTAGCAATAACGGAATAATTCAAGTCTATATTAATAATTCAATAAACATCATACTCATAATACAGTGGGAAACATGTTTTTGTTTATAATGAAAAATACTATATTCAAATCTAGAAGTGAACATTAACTCTATCAAGTGTTCTGAATTCCATAGCTAATCATAATTTACCTAGTCTAGATTAATTAATCTGTTTTGTAACAAACTATTCTAGTCTCGCATTTGTAACCAAGTCAAATTGAGTTGACAACACAAGTTGTTTTTTTTGGACTAAATAATTGGCTGATCAAGTGAAGTTTATTTATCACCATTCACTATTATTATTACTATTATTATATGAATATAAGACAATATAATAAATTGTTTCGTATTTATTAAATGATATTAATTATACTGTTAGATATTACTATCATTTTAATCATAAGTAATATAACAACTGATTCATTATATTAATTAAACTATAGGAATATATATGTATATTGGGTTGCTAACCTTATGTCTATCATTAAACGCCAAATAATAATAAAATTTATTAATAAACCATATAAAATATTTAATGGCTCACAATTGATTGATTACTGGGTGGTGATCAATGTCGTGCGTGTCTAGTCCTTGTTAATGCAGATCGAATGCTATCGATCATGTTGCAATGTGGCCACCAGTCTAGGTGACTCGACACTCCGAACACTATGTAATGAGATTTAGATGGTGGTTGGAGGTAGTCAACAGGAAACCCTGAACCTGGGTTTCGTGCTACTTGGCACTTGTCAGCAAGGTGTACCTTTAATCTTGAAGGAACTGGTGCACCCTGGCGGATTCGATCTCGTGTCACCCAGCTGTTTAATGGCTATATGTGATACTCAAATAGAAATATGAACAATCTGACTTGTATAAAACCTTATACAGTACAATATTTCTAGAGTTAATTAAAATGATATGATAAATATTATCGAAAATTCATTAAGTCAATGAGATTAACCATGAAAATTTTAAGTAGACAATAATACTGATTTAATATTCGAATTAATGAATCGATGTAAGTAAGATCAACATGGAAAACCTGGAAACACTGGATAGTCGTTTCGTCCTAGTATGAGACTGTATATCAGTGAGCATCCAAGCCGTGACTAATAGAGTTCAACTGTATCTGTTATGAGGCAATGATTTACTGAAGACAATGGTGGACGGTGGTGCAATTTTGTGGATTGGTTGAAGTTTAACATTATTACTATTGGATAACGATTTAGTGGTTTAGAGTTTAAGCATTCGCGCGCAAGACCAAAGGTCCTGGGTTCGAATCCCGCGAGCAGGATCGTGGATCCAATGCTTCCAGGTCTTCCGTGGTAACCTAGCTTTAATTGACTCATTAATTCAACTATTAAATTATTACAATCTCCTCAAAACCCTCTTTCTGATAATAATATTGATTTATCAACTACATCTTATCATTCGTATATGTGTATGTGTTACTGAAAAGATGAATTTGAATCAGAAAATCAGTAGAAACTAAATATTATGGGACTAGAATGTCTTGTTAATAAATCTCTTATTTACTTTTAGAAAAAGTCACTCATTTCTTTAACTGTGACAGAAATGAGATCTTCGGAAACATGACGATTATATATTCGAATGTTGTATATCAATTATTAACTAAAATATGTAAATACTACTAATAAATATTAACATAACCAATAGCTATTCCAATAGTTGATATCATGAGTCAATTGAAGCTAAACCACTATGGAAAATCTGGAAGCACTGGATGGCCGTACCGTTCTATTGTGGGACCCCTCAGCAGTGCGCATCCACGCCCTCGACTCGCGGGATTCAAACCCAGGATATATCAGTCTTGATTGCAAGCGCTTAAACAGTAGGCTACTGAGCTGGCCGGCATCCAACGGTGTTAATGTCTAACTTCAACTAATCCACGAAATAGAGCGACACATTCACCACTGTCATCAGTGAGTTACTCTCTCTCTCTCTCTCAACTGACCCGGTTGAACTATTCAAACTAAGTATAAATTTACCGACTACAAGAAACTCAGATATAATGTAAATGAAAAGAAAGAATCTTTTAAAAACTTTCTAGAAATTATAGGATTTTTCATTCCGTAGATTAAGGGAGAAAACCGTAGAGAAATCTTGGAATAAAGAAGGCCATTACCATAAATATTTGAAATTTCTCTATTGATGATATTTAGAAAAATCAAATCAATAGGGTTTTAAGTAGTGTCAACATTTTGAGTAGATGTAGTAATATGTTATTTTATTTGGAGGTTTAATAAAATCACTGATTGAAAGTAAAGTACAATTAGTTCATTTAATCTTATTGCTAGATTTATCTATGTTGGTATTTTACTCTCAATTGAACTACGAACTTATTACATTAATTGGTATAGTATACATAACTGTTAGGTTATAACAATCATTAACTGGTTATATTAAATATTTTGTAGAGCAGTGAAGACAATAAGTTAGAACAGAAAAAAAAAAAGTGATTTCATATGAGATCTATGATCTTTGATTTCATATCTTTAGTATAGAAAACATGAAATTTGTATGTAAATATGATTTTTATGTTGAAGTATTTGTGAATGGAAAATATTCATCAGAGAATTACAGATTTCGATTTCATGATAGTTATCACTTGTCAACAAAATAGATTATACTTTTTAATTAAATGATGCTCCTTTTAGAAAGTATTCAGTCAAACAACATTTTAAATCTATCAAATTACCATTTTATATTGTAACTTAATCGATAAAATTAAATCAGAACTAAATAGATCAGACTAAATAAATAATGATTATCATCATTAATCAATATTTAATCAGCTTTATATACGGTTTTTAAAAAAAATCTTAACTAACACTTTCTACTTAACACTTAAATATATGCTTCATCAAAATACATTGAATTCTTTGATAGAAAAATTGGATAATTTCTAAAAGAGACTTGCATTAATTGATCGAAAGATGGAAATAGTTTGGTACTTATGATGTAATTAGAATTGATAGATTCAAATAAAAACGACTCTAATCGATTCTTCTTTTTTTGCATTTTAATTGTTATTTCACCAACCATTTTATTTATTTGAACACATAGGTATCGGTACAAGGGGGCACCAAATAGATATGCGCCACTCAAATCTCATTTGATTTATGTGAGGGCTGTGATACTGTCCGGGTGCCCAAACGGAAGCATGTGGTTTTCTTAGAGGGTCACACCTGGAGCCTTTGATCTAAAAACCTGATCCACAACGCAGTAGAGCAACGTAAGGAGATGTAGTCCTATGGTAGCCGGCAGCCAACAATTGGTTCATGCGCCATTTGTTCCCTCAGGATAATGTGGCCAGTCCATGTGCATCATTGGTATGGAATCAAGGTTTACCAACCCGGTTAAAGCGTCGGACATTCGCTTTTTGTCCTCTCAATTTCGTAAACAATAGTAATGCCTCAAGAAGGTAGTGAGTAGGACTTCTCTGGCAGGAGCTATATATGTGTGGCCATGTAATTGCATTTCGAGAGGGGGAGCGGACTCTCCCCACTCTCGCCCGTATCAGGGTATTTGAGGGTGTAAATATCTAAGTTTAAGATTAACTTACTTATTTGAAATTGTTTTCATGGAACTTAGAATACTGTAAGTGTTAGTCTTCTAATGATATGAGTTTATACTTTATAATACGTCACAGAATTTAAAAAGATTTTGTAACATTCATTTTGTATGGTTTATTTGAATCTTCTTATTGATATTTAGGAATACAATTGATCAGTCTGTTATTGGCATATGTGCATTCTGTACGGAATGCTCCGATATCGCATTGAGTCACAAGCATTTTAGTGATTTGCAGTGGAATTAAGGATTCGCATTTCTTCCTACTTAGTACTTGTCAGCTGAATGTACATGCATCCCCAAGTTAATATTCATTGAAGGACTCTGACTTAGTACCGTTCACTTCAAATGCCATCACGTTATACACTTAGCTACCGAGTCCTGATAGCCATTAGCTTGTGTAATGGGGGGAAGTTTAAATTCACTTGGTATTGTTTACTTGAATCGCCCGACTGATATTTAGGTCTGCAACTGATCAGTCTGTTATTGACATATGTGCATCCTGCGCGGATTGCCTCGATATTACCTCTAGTCTCTGTGTGAAAGTTAACTCTGAGATGTTGGTAAATTCAGCTAAATAGGACGAAACGCGCATCCAGAATTCCACCGCTAGCTATCATCCATCTCTGCTTAGATTGCTTGTGATTAAATGCAATATCGATGTAGTCCGCACAAGATGCACATATGACAATAAGTGAGTGATAAATTGCATTCCTCCTAAACATCAATGAGAGCTTTAAAACAACTGATACAAAAATGAATTATGTTATATCAGGCTCACTGTACTTCAGGTTGACATTGTAATAATCTACAGAATTGCAAAATATATTACCAGGGTAATTTCTAAATTACTAAACAAATTTTTTTTTAACTTAATTTTAAAAACAATAGAAAACCAAAGTAGATGATAAGAAGTAAGTGTGAATTTTCAGACTATGACCAACGAAGAGACAATTCTACAGCTTTACAACCTTAAATCTAAATTAAGCTAGAACCAAAAAGATTTCCAAATTCAAATAGTTAGATTAGGATATACATTTGTAAATTTGTCAAAGCACTATTATTTACAATAGATCCCATTTAGGAAACTTATTATAAACTTTCATAGATGCGATTACTCAGAGTTTAGTAACTAACACACAAACTCAAAGGATAAAAATTAAACCAAATGATCAAGATCAAAATATAAGCAAATCAATTATCGATTATCGTTTATAATGAGTTAAATACTTTCAGTATCCATTGGAACAAGTGTACCATTTTCAAATCGATCTTTTCAAATAATCTACTCTGAACAATTAGCTAAGCTAAAATTCAACTATAATCTCTCTCTCACTCACACACACACAGAAGTATGAAATATTTTTGTTAGTTTAATCAGAAAATCCTCTAAACTGTGTTTTTTCATTGTAATTTTATCATTATTTTTCTCATGATTTCTCCCTAAGCTGAAAATACGTGAAAATTAGTATTCTAACATAACATTAGCATCGATAATCGTTTAAGTAATACTACGACTACTACTACTAATAATAATAATAATATAGGATTAAAAATACCTAGGTGATAATAAGATGGTGGTTAGAGGTAAGCAACAGGAAACCCTACACCCGAGTTTCATGCTACTTGACAATCGTTACCAAGGTGTACCTGTAATTTTGAGGGAGCTGGTGCTCCCGAACGGATTCGATTCCGTGTCACCCAGCTTCCCAGTGAGAGACGTTACCACGGGGCTATCCAGGCTGCGATCGACCTCCTTTAGAACTGCAGTGTATTAACAATTGACTGATCACTGGGTGATGATCAATGTCATGTGCGTCAAGTCCTTCTTAATACAGGTTGAATGCTATGTGCTGTTGCCGAATAGCACGAAACGCGGGTCCAGGTTTTCCTATTGACTACCTCCAACAACCATCTTATCTCAACATATTGCACGCAACATTGAGTCACCTAGACTAGTAGCCACATTACAACTTGGTCGATAGCATTCGATCTGCACTAAGAATGACCTGATATACATGACATTGATCACCACCCAGTGATCAATCAATTGTGAATACCTAATTGATAATTTTGATTTGACTTTTAAATGAAGTGACCATAGGTACATAAACATAAGCATAAGCATAATGATAATCATAACTATTATTGTTATTATTACTGTCATTATTATTACTAAATTATTCCTGTTTTCGTTTATGAAAGAACAATCTAACTAGAGAAAGGACTAAAAGAGAGAAAATAATAAGAACATTACAGCGTAGAATGAATAAATGACATCAAATAAATGACAAGTGTTTTTTTTTCTTTCATATTAACCTAAACATTGCATGTATACATGCATTGAGAAGTTTATTGAAAGTTGATTTTATAATGAAAAACAATTATTTAAAAAAAACCATATATGAAAGTATTCTCTCCTAATACAAGTGAACTTTCGTTCTTATTTTATACTTTATAAATTACCGTCTCATATTCTTTTACAAAATAACAATAACAACTAAGAGTATAGGTTGAGGGGGGGGGAGGAGAAATAAGTAAGTAACAAAATGGAAATAGATTTATTCATTAGAAGAGAATAATAATAATAATCCATCAATGATAGTAGTTGTAGTAATATTAAGTAGTCTTATTAGTAGTAGTACATAATACATGTAAATGGTAATGGAATTACGTAGATTGAATATAAAAGAGATAAAAAGTGAAGAGAGAGAGGTAGATAGAGAAGATGAATTAAAATACAATCAACACAGAAATATTAAAATATCACACACACACACATACACTTAAAAGAAGAATATCTATTATCAGATCATGTCATACACGCTATTCATATGATAATATAATCATATCAATAACAAAGACTATTTAAGAGAGATTATAGTTGACAGAATAAAGATGACCAAGAAAACACGTGTATAAATTTCTTTAGTTATTTACATGTTTTCTTCTTCTTCTTCTTTTTTTCGTTCCTCTTCTATGAATAACTTCAATAATGACAAGTTATCTTTTGTCTATTTTCTCTCTTTTTTTTTCTTTTTTTAAAAAAAATATAATTCCCTTTAAGTTCTAGTTGACAAATCATTTTAGTTTGACCTGTTAACTGTCAACATTAAGAAAAAAATATATTTCTTTTATGACTTCATCATAATGGGCTTAATTCACTTTTCTCATTTTTAATTCTCATTCTGAAATGTTTTATCCATTTGGTAATGATCACTAAACTATAATAATAATAATAGTGATAATACTAATCATTTGAAATGAATTAGGTGTACAGATGGGGCATTACAAATTTGGCGCCATCCGGTCTTATTAAAAAAAAAATTAACTTTATCTCAATATAGTTTTCACTTAATTTGTATGTGAATATAAAATTGTCATTCAATATGTTTGCATGTGTGTGTGTATGTGCGTATTTGTTTATTATTAATTCATTCTACTCCCCCTCCCTTCCAAAAAATATTATTTACATGATAGGGTAACGGAAAAAAATACAAAACAAACTGGATTAAACTTTGTAAATCATTCAAATACAAACCCCCACCCCACTCCTTAAAAAATATGAGTAAACACTCAATATTAAAAGTAGCCAGTTGGTGTTGATGATTTTCTATAGACTGCTCAAAAATAAAAAACACCAATGTAAAACAACAAAGGTCAATAATGACAAGATTCCTTCATCAGTATAGATTCACTCCCCCCCCCAAAAAAAATGTATATCTGAATCCAGCTTACAATATAATTAGAATATGATTTAGGCATTAAAAAAAAGTGTTTTATTCAAATGAAAACAAACAAACATAACTTAATATAAATAAATTTAGTTTAACTGTCATTGGTAAACTAATTTGATTGAATAGTCATTTAACAATAATAGTAGTATCGTAAACATACATAAGTGTACTTGTAATATTACCTCTTATACATGAAAAGTAATAGAATATAATGATTATTAAATTTTAAATCCGATCACTATCAGTAAATTATATTGAAAAATTGATCAAAAAAAAGAACTTTCGTATCAGAAGGTATTTTTTAAAAAGTGGATATCGGCCAACTCAGTGATCTAGAGGTTAAGCGTTCGTTTGCGAGAAAGATAGATCCTGGGTTCAAATATCGTGAGGCGAGATTGTGGATACACACTGTTGAGAAGTTTCATACTAAGATGAAACAGCCATCCATTACTTTCAGGTTTTACATGGTGGTCTAGTTTCAATTGACTCGTGATCTCAACTATTGAAAATAATTTTAAGATTTTAATTTCTAAAACAATTTTTAAGAAAGATTTTCAGTGCACCTATATGTATGGGTATGTGTGTAGTGCTAAAGTTAGGAGTTACTTCAGTATTTATGAAAAGTATTATTTGACATTAGTTATCATTTTCATGTCTTTTTTCAATAATCATTTACATTCTTTTATAAAATCATTCAGTTGGTGATAAGTGAATTGAATAGTTTGAAGTGAAAAGTAGGATATAGAACTAGTGGGATTCAATTTTGTCAGCAGTTATGCTAAAGCTCAATACATGTTAGATGATTGTTCGGTATAGTGATAAATTGATAAGTGGATTGTGTGTTTGTGTGTGAGCCGCAAGTATAGAACCTAGAATTGAATAGATGAAATAGAGTGAATGATCGGTTCGATCTCTGCAAACGCCTAAGTTGACTAGAAGGGATGTTCCCACTATCTAGCAGCGCCACGAGGAGGCCTTAGGTCCAATTTTGATGCCAGGCATGGCTTTTAAATTACTGATCTAATGATACCATGTATACCAAGTAAGATTAAAGTATTAAGTTGTGTTTAATGTTGAGTTCACTGACAAAATTTTCTAAAATTAATGTCAAGCAATTACGAAAACTAACTTGCTTAATTGTGAATATTACCCTGAAGAAGTCCAGACAAGTTAGCTGGACGAAACGTTGGAAATAGTTAAATTTCAATCGCTGAGAATATTTCAAATATAATTTTTACATATAATGACTTCTCTATACTTGGTGCTCAATTACTGTCAAACTATTCGTTCTAATCTTGACGAATTTTCGTATAAATAACTTGCTTAATAGTTTTAAAATGTTTGAAAACATTCTATTCCAAATTATTTTAAAGTAGTCGCTTTATGGTTGAAGTATTTAATTTTTATATGCTGGTTCCAAGCTTTAACTCCTCGATTACTTTTGATTGTAGATATGAAATGCAGTTCAAAACATAGTACTGAAAGCTACAATTAAATTACTAAATCATTATATAAGTATATAGTATGCATTCTCAACTTATTTTGAAAGAAGCAATAGACTTTTCAAACTTCATAATTCTGTAAACACAGGCCTTTAAAAGTGGTAGATATTTGTACATTAACACTAATTATTCTTTGGTGCTTTTGAAGTATTGTTTGCGATTGATGGGACCATCAATTAACCTAATATTGATGCTAAATGAAAGGAAGTACATAAAGTTAGAAAATCGATTAATAGTATGGTGTCTTCATTGACTGAGATGATTGGATTAATTATTACATATTATCATCTATTCTCTATTTCAATACAAAATGTTGAAAAGTTTTTGATTGAAATCATGAACCGATTGATGTTAAACCACCTTTGGAAACCTGGAAGCACTGCACGGCCGTTTCATCCTATTGTGGGACTCCTCAGCAGTGCGCATCCACTATCCTATTCGCGGGATTCGAACCCAGGGGCCTCGGTCTCGCTCGCGAACGTTTAACTTACTGGACGACTGAGCCGGCATCCAATGGTGGTAAGGTTTAAAATCAACCAATCCACGAAATTGCGCGATCATCTTCCATTGTACTAAGGTAGATACCTGTCTCTACCCGACATATTGAAAAGTGTAGGTGTTAGTTAGAAGAGAGCTAGACGGCAGCCGAATTAGCATGAATATCACTTTATGAAATCATCGATTATTAGTTTTATCCATGTTGGTTAATGAAAACTACTTGGCTCATAGTTTAAATGATTATTGTAACCAACGACTAGAAATATTGTATGAAAAGTCTCAGGATTGGTCATAATGACATAGATATATTCACTATCTTAAAATGAAATAAATCTTTGAAAAAAAACTTATGATCATTTGTAATTCTAGTCAGATACCATGATCTTTTCATATAATTTGACTAATCATTACAAATATCAACCAGTATCAATTTGAGATGAAACTCATGACCACTTTATTAAGTCTACACTAAATAGTAGTATATATATATGTATATGTAAGTTTACGAATTTCTTCCATTTTATTGATTTTCGAACAAAACATATGATAAATAATAGTTTTGTTTCTACTTCTTCTTTTTATATCTCCATTTTCTCTTTTCTACCCCTGAATGAATTCTGTTTATTCTACTTAGTTGAAAATACTATTTTGTCATGATATAAACTATGTAGACCTTTGTTAATAGTTTAATAAAGGAATAAATAAATTAATAAATGAATGATAGCAATTCTTATATATTGTATATTTGTTTTGTCTAATAATAAATTTATTATTATTACTTATAATAACGAGAAAGAAATGAAACTGAACCATTCAATCAATTCATGATTGTTTGTGATAGTTTTGTTGAATATTAAAACAAATTATGGATGTTTATGAGAAAGTATGACAATTATGTATCATGATTTGAAGATACATATATCACTAGTTGAAATCATGAATCAACTGAAGCTAGACGACTATGCAAAACCTGGGAGCACTGATTGGTCGTTTCGTCCTATTGTGGAACTTCTCAGTAGCGTGCACCCACGACCCCACCTAGCATGATTTGAATTCAGGACCTATCAGTCTCACGCGTTAGAGCTTAACCATTAGAAAACTGAGCCAGCCGGTATCCAACAGTGTTAATGTCTAACTTCAACCAATCCACGAAATTGCGCCACCGTACACCATTGTCTTCAGTGAGTTGATATCTCATAACAGACTTGGTTGAACTCCACTGGTATAGGCTTCTCACTAGAACTTCAGGAAATACCTCTATATATATCGATTAATAATGAAATAGTTGTCCAGGTTGACTTGACTGAATAGTTTAACTACCTGGTCCTGTCATCTAGATATTTCAACAAGCTATCTGTTTTTGATTGTTTTAACACATCATTATGGCTATTAATCGCATAACTCATTCAGGTTCGTTTTTGAAAAGTGTAATGCCTCTCGCTGTACAGAGATATTGTGGTTGCTAGCAATAAATAACGAAAAGAATGTACATTATTTAGATGTCGATTGACTAGACTGTTAAATTGTAACTGGCGATCACTCAATATTTATCGTTAGAAAAGACAAAGAAAATAAAGGACGGAAACTTGTTGAAATACACTGTGCTGAGAATTCTATATTGTACCAAAAATACAATATTGAATAATGCTAATAATATATATATAGGCGAGTTTATTCACAATTATCTACCGCTTCGTAGACGTAGGATAATATTTAATAGTTGAGATCATGAGTCAGTTGAAGCTAGACCATCATGGTAAGCCTGGAAGTACTGTACGGCCGTTTCCTCCTACTGCAGGACTCCTCAGAAGTGCTCATCTATGATTCCATATTCAGAACTCGATAACAATCAATTATGTAAGTTATTAGATCAATTCCGTTAGTGCGTAAATAAATGAATTTTGTTAGGTTTAAAGACAGATACTTCGTACTCTGTGATACTTATCAATTGGATGCAAATTTCGCGCGTGAGGTTGATAGGTCATAGGTTCGAATCGTGGATGAGCACTGCTGAGGAGCCTCACAGTAGGACGAAACGACCGTCCAGTGCTTCCAGGTTTTCCATGGTAGTCTAGATTCAATTGACTCATGATCTCAACTATTAAAATTACTACAATATCCACAAAACTGGTCCATTCATCTTTAAATATAGAATTACTAACCACAGTTTGATCGTGTTACCTAAGTGATGGAATGGTAATCAATAGAGAAGGATTCAGCTTAAAACTACAAATTTATACTGTTATTTATAAACGGAAAATGTAGTTGAGATTCAGTTGACTTTTCTTATGTTAGTGATTGTATAAAATGTCGTTAAGCTATGCTAGATATGTAGCCAAATGAAGCAAATATTGTATCCTTATGTATAGCTATGTGACGATTGATCATATGAATTGATATGAATTGTGTAGTCAAGTGACGTAACTTGAAATATTGATACAGGGCCTTGAATAAATGAATATCAAAGAAAAAGTTACTGACAGGCAGACTGAATCGTTTTTTTGTTGTTGTTAAGATGACACAAATATGTGCGAAGTATCTATCAAGAATTAGATATAATTATATGAGTCTATGGAACTCATCAAATATTTTTAAGATGACGAATGGTCTTAAATTAGACAGTCATTAAGAAGTAGGAAATTTTCGACATCTGTCTTACTCTAATATCAGACATTGTGAAACTATCTTTGTCATTTCAATAACGTTCAACTATCTTCATAAATCCACAACAAGAAATCATCATGTGATCATTAATGACTAACTTCGACGAGGTGGGGCGAGAGTTCTACATCTGTGATGATAAGAAGTCATGACTAGTAAAGCATAACTATACCAAGTTTGAGGCAGGTATTCACAGAAAACAATCAAAGATAGTTACACAATGTCATGAATTGATTGGAGTTAAAAATGTAGACATGTTCAATAGTTTAAAGGTCAATCTCTCTTAGTAAGACCAAAAGTTCAATCCATTGTAGTGTGGTTATTTTTGAGCATCTCTGCTACTTGGCTGAAATATGCCTATATTATTTTCGTCAACTACTCTCAGATGAATTATTCAAATGGTTAATACGTGTGATATTAGTAATATTAATGCAAATCGTAATCGATATGGCCAACTAGTCTGACCTCGAGACAATATTCGACTTCTTTTGATAAGGTCACTAAGATAAAGTATACTGACTTATGATTATATATATGATTATTATCTTTAATGACCTGTTACAGGTTACTTTTGTATAAATCTATACATGTATAAATAAATTAATCTATCCTTCCCTTTTCAAATTGTTACTTATTGGGAAGTAAATTTATATTTATTGGCATATATACACTGAAATAGCGGAGATTTATCAGTAAAAAAAATAAGAACAAAAGAGAGGCATATTTTATTTCACTCTAGGACTGTATTTTAAAAGATTGTACACAAACGATGACCCTGAATAGTTATTGGATAAAACTACTGAAATACTATTAGTTATTGTTACTGATCTGTTTTTCACTGGTTTCACAGATTTCATCAAGTTTTTTTCTTCAATCGTTTGAATGTTAGATGCGTACTGGAGACTTGAAAGTACTAGATACAACTCCCAATAGGGTGATGATTGTTCATTGTTAGAAAGTTTGATAAAAGAGCAAAACACCCGTCTAATACTTTCTGGTTATTAATAAGTATCAGTTTATTCTTCAAATGACAGAATTCAGTAATCTTCACGGACAGCCTATAGTGAATTTTTTAATTGTGATTTCATATCTAGTCGTATGTACACTAATTTATATATCATTACTATTATTAAGGTTATTTTTTCTGGTTCGCGTATTTGTTAGCGAGTTAATTTTCTACGGGATGGGGTCACTAACCCCATACCTAACCCTCCTCCTTTATCTTGTCTTAGGACCGGCAGTAGCCCTAGAGGGGATCTAGGTGGGGTTTTATTATTAAGGTATCTTTAACATTGATCGACTTTCATCTCTTAAGTTGCTACAAGTACAACTGTATGAATAACTGGACATAATGTCGAATATTGTTTGATGCTAACTAATTGAAAGTAATTCAAAAGAAGCTTTGTAATAGCTATTCACCATTAATAAGTATTTCAATCTTCTTAAACCTACATAACACATTTTCATGAAGTTGATTCTATGTAAATTTTTCATATTATCACATAGTGTGCATCATACCAAGCAAAATTATAATGATCTACGAATTTTCGTGTTTCAATAAACGATGAATAATCTAATCTTAATAATGTTTACACTTCATAACTTTGATATCGGTTAAGTAGAATAATAGTTAATTTTATATATTACTGATACTAATAGTGTGAATACGTGATATTCTATCATACAAGCACCAGTGATATTCACCTATCGAAAATAATATGTTGAACTAACTCGATCAAACTAATAGTAAATTTCAATGGTTGAAGTCATGAGTCAATTGAAACTAGACTACCATGGAAAACCTGAAAGCATTGGACGGCTGTTTCGTCCCCTTGTGGGACTTCTCAGCAGTGTGCATCCACGACCCCACCTTGCAGGATTTGGACCCAGGACCTATCAGTTCAATATGAGGGGAGTAAAATCTGAATAGTTCCTAATTTACAAGATATAACGAAATCTAGTTAAAATACATTATATGTTGAGATGTTACATCGTTGAAGGTAATTGTTGGAAAAACTAAGATCTAGGTTTTATACGAATGATATTGATCTACTTAGAACAATGGTCACATTGTAACTTCATTGATCAACATTAAAAGAACTAAACAAACATAATATAAATCACAAGTCAGTATCATTCATGAATATTTTTACAAAAGTAATTTGATCAAGGAAAATCTATAAATTATATTCTTTATTGAATGAAGAACATTTTCTATTCAAGCCACAATCATCAATATATTGTCGGAACTATAATATAAAGCACTTACTTATCTTCAGAAAGGGTTTTTTCGTGGATATTATATTATTTTAATGGTTGGGTTCATGAGTCAATTAAAGCAAGGCCCCCATGGAAAACCTGGTAGCATTGGACGGCCATTTCGTTCAAGTATGGGACTCCTCGGTAGTGCGCATCTACAATCCACGGTCGAACCCAGGACCTCTTGGTCTCGCACGTCAACCCTTAACCTCTAGACCACTGAAACAGTATCAAACGGTGTTAATTTCTAACTTCAACAAATCTATGAAATTAAGCCACCGTCCATCATTGTCTTTAGTGAGTTACTTACTGATCTCACTAAGAACAACAAATCGACTACTGCACAACAAATCATTTCAATACAAAATCGAATCTTTGTCCACGCAAATATGACAAAATTCAAAATTTGCCTGATTATATGATAAAATTTTTGATTAGAATTACTTCTGAAATATTAAAAGAAACCGTACTTACTATACATTCCTATTTCAGTAGACTACAGATCACTTAAACAGTTAAAATATAGATCTGTTTATGACTGATACACTGTTACTGTGAAGTTGATATGTGTTCATAAGCAGATAATTTGACTTGGAGTAGTTAGAAACACTACAATAGATGTATATATGTCTAATCGTAAGGGTGCTTATGCTATTAATAAGATTCGAACCTTTATGCTTCAATGACATTGTCAAAGAAGTTACTTTTAAATCATTCTGACTAAACATCTTAATTAATCTAAGACTCTTTATCGATTACTTCCAAAAACCTAATATCAAAATATGGTATACGTAATGTTGAATTATTGAAAAAAAGTAAACACGATGGAACCCGACCGATAGAATTTCATCAGTATTATAAACTAGATAACATGATATTGGTTACCCAGCAACTGATCAGTGTAAGCCTATAGGTATGGTAAAGCAAGCCACAAATTGAATACTCTAAAAAAGATTGTCATTGTAAAATATATATACTTTTTGACCGCCTAGTTATTTCCCAATTCAGATATGAAAGTCAAACCAATCAAAAACACATGTAAAAAGACACTAAGAAGAAAACAGAAATCAGATAAGTTAAGAAAATAATTAGTTATGAAATAACAACAACAACAAAGTAATTTTTGTAAGCAATGATAGATAGTGGCTAGCAGTGGAATCCAGAACGCGCGTTTCGTCCTATTTGTGACTCATCAGCTGGATGTACCTGCATCTCAGAGATGATGCTCACTCTGGAACTCGAACCTAGTACCATTCGCTTCAAATGCCATCGCGTTATCCACTGAGCTACTGAGTCGTGATAGCCACTTGCTTGTGCTAGACACTATCCATCATTGCCTACAAAAAGATTGTGAATTAAGGCAATATCGAGGCATACGCACAGTATGCACATATGCCAATAACAGACTGATCAATTGCAATCTTAAACTTCAATGGCAAGATACAAGCCTAACAATACCAAGTGAACAAAGTAATTTGATTACATCATCATCTACGCCTTCGCATTTTCTTCTCCTTCTTTAGAATTAATCAAACAGTACAACAAGTAAAAAAACAAAAAAAAACAATGAGAACTTGGTTCATGGATGCATATTGTTGAAGAGTCCTATACTTGGACGAAATGGCTGTCCAATGCTACCAGGTTTTCCATGGTGGTCTACCTTTAATTGACTCATGAATTATTCAACTACTAAATTAGTTCATACTTCCTGTGTTTTTCTTTTATTGCTGACAAAATTTCATATTCATATTGAAACTGTTATTTATTTAAAGATCTAATCTTTAGATAGATTATTCCATAATTATCTTTGATTCACCTCTCTTTACTTGTATGTTAAGGATAACAATGGTACTACAATAATAATAATGGCTGATAAAAATATGTAATTCGGCAAATTTGTTGATAAATACAAAGCTTCATGATAAGATATATTCAAAGTTGATTAAGATGTAGGTAACTATGACAATCATTGTTAGAAAATAGATTAAATCTTATTCTTTCACGCTTGGTTATTTATTTATCATACCTAGTAAAAGAGGGTATCTTTTTTAAGTGTATTATTTGCAAATGGGATATTAATACCGTTGGATGCTGGCTCACTGGTCTAGAGGTTAAGCGTTCGTACGTGAAACCGATAGGTCCTGGGTTCAAATGTCGTGTAGCGGGATCGTGGATGAGCACTGCTGAGGAGTCCTACAATAGGACGAAACGGCTGTCCAGTGCTTTCAGGTTCTCCATGGTGGTCTACCTTTAATTGACTCATGATCTCAACCATAAAAATGAGATTTTCTAAATTTCTTAGCGTTTAATCACTATGGTTTGTATTGGAATAGATAATCAGTTTAAATGTGAAGTATACTGTGTATTGTTAACCCTAATCTTAATTAAATCCGTAACCATAATGAGTTTGTCTAATTCATTCTCATCATCATCAGTAAGTTAATTGATACCCTCTTCAAGGTAAAATAATAACCTTTCCCAAAACTTTTCCCTTATTGATGAGTTTACGAAACTCCAGGACATTCAATACTACTACTAAAAGATTTCCGAATTGCTAATGAAACATTTTGATTAGCCTATGTTATTTATAAGTTGCATCATGGTCTGATATTAGTTAAACTAATCCTGAAAATCAGGAGACACTAGTTAGTTGTTTCGTTCTACAATGAAACTATTTGGTGACTTACATACACAACCCTACCGAGGGTCGAATTTAGGAATTTTGATCACATGATGAAGGTTTAACATATAAACCACCTAGTTTAAATTTAGTGGTTTATATTTTTAATTTCAGTCAATACGCGATATTGTGAAACGATCATTTAATACTATTTATGAGTAATTATCATGCAATTCACAGGGCACAATTCCTCACAAAAACTCTAAATTAGCCACTAGTGAATATATTATTATTAGTAGTATAGGGAATTATATAGACTTCTGAATCTCTTGATTTAAATAACTGATCAATCTAGGTAAGAAAACCATTAAAATCAAGAATTCATACGACAGGTAAAGGTGTAAATCGCTAGATGTCGGCTCAATAATCTCATTATGTTACCTAAGTATACAAATAGGTAAGAAATCTGCTGAACAACGTGACATTAGCTCGTTATAAGTACTTAGTTAATGTACAACATATCTTCTTGCGAGTGATCGTTTGTGTCTGAAACAACTCAGTGATAATGTTTCTAACTCTGAAATATAGTGATCCATTACCAACTCTTACGAATAACATAAATCACCTCATGACTGTGGGTGTACTATGTTGAAAGTTCGTAACCGGCACATAAACCTAAATTTTGCAGTTAACCTCTATCCTCAAATCTACTTTCCTACTTCGTTTTCCTCTTCAAAATTCATCAGTATAGAGATATGTTTTTAAAAGATGAAATACTCCTTCATTACACTAATACCCTAAATAAGATAAACTGAGCAGAAATGTGATTGAGTTAAAGACATCATCTGTTATGTTAATTTTTCCTAGAATGATGATTACGTTATCATACATTAACCGTAAATATGTGACTTTGATACTGTTTATGCCCCCCATACTAATGATATCAATTCGTTTATTTAAAGAATGAGAATGTGAAGAGTGATTCATATAGTACTTATATAGATATCTGAAAGCGAATTTGTGGAATTTAATATCAATTCCTGTTACATTTAAAATCTCACTGTGTTTTTGAATCATAGTTCCATAATTTGTTCATTAGGTAGTAAACATAGTACAAATAACAATCTACTAATACTAAGAATATTAGTCGCTCAGAGCAAATCGCGACACTATGGATCATCGTTTAACAATCAGTTAAGTGGAACTCGTCACTATACACCAACTTCATTGGCTAGGAGGTGTTTGACAGTATGGATAGGGGAATATTATGGAAATATCTTTAACATCATGCGGAATTCATATGACGGATTACACTGTGAAATCGTACATGGAGGACGGTTGACAGACACATTACATGCAAGGACTGGAGTCAGAAAAGGCTGCTTACTCTCCATCTTTCACTTCCTCCTGGTGGTTGACTGGATTATCATGACCTCTACATATGAGCGAAAGCACTGAATACAATGGACAGCTCGGAATCAATTAGAAAATGTTGACCTAGTAAATGACCTAGCTCTTTTGTCCAATACACATGAACAAACACAGATATGGACAACTAGTGTAGTATCAGCTTCTGCAAATACAACACGGAGAACATCAACCCAATCACACTTGATGGAGAAACTCTGAAAGATGTGGAAAGTTTCAAGTATCTGTGTAGCATCATCGAAGAAGAAGGAGGATCCTATGAAGACGTAAATGCAAGGATTGGGAAAGCAAAAACAGCATTTCTACAGCTGAAGAACATACGGGACTCAAAATAACTGCCAGCCAATATCAAAGTGAGAATCTTCAATACGAACGTCAAGACGGTCCTATTGTACAGAACCGAAACCTGCAGAACCATCACAATCATCGCCAGGAACGCACAACTACTTATAAACAATTGTCTACGCAAGATACGTGATGTATGTCAATCGGTTTTGCAATCAGCAACAACCTACAGTGGAAGAGAACAAACGAGCTTCCATCTGAAGAGAAAATTAGAAAAAGACGATGCAAGTGGATAGGACACTTATTACGGAAATCACCGAACTGCATCACGAGGAAAGCCCTAACTTGGAATCCTGAAGGGAAACATAAACGAGGAAGACGAAAGAACACACTGCGTCGAGAAGTGGATGCAAACATGAAAAGGATAAATAGCAACTGGAAATAACTGGAAAGGATTGCTCAAGACAGTGTTGAATGAAGAATGCTGGTGGACGACTTATGCTCCTTTACGAGGGCTAATAAGCGTAAGTAAGTATTAATATTAATCGGAAATGTCTAGTTGATTATTTGATGACAGGATATATTCACGACTGATTAGATTGAACCAAAAAAGTTAATTATAAGAACTTTATTTAAAAGTTTAACGATAAGATCAGTTGGTTACCTTTTTGATCTTAGCCAAAAACACAATAAAGTTTTATTTTATTACATTTAGTATACTCTATATTGTTCCCATGACTCTATGTTTATGAATACTTCAGAGATACTTTTTTGTTAAATCAAAGTAACTGGTATCATAAATGATATCCAAGAGTCATTACATAATTTAAAGTTAAGTTTTATAAGGATTAAAAATAACTGAAAAATCATTGAGAACTATACAGTACTAAAGAAGTAGTTCTTCTTACTTTACAACTTTCAGAAGTCTATGCAGATCGATTTATGTGGTATATTTAGGTTTCTCATCATACACCATAGTTTTAGGTAAGTAAATTAAAATCCGATTCTTTATATTTTTCAACTTAAAGAAATTCGCTGCATAATTCAATCTGACACGGATGATTACTGTTTTATTTCTAATATGGTTGAACTTCATAGGTTACGCACTTTTCACTGGAGTGACGAGAATTATCCGATTTTATTGTTAGTAAGCATACAATTACCATAAAGATATTAGAGGACAGTTCCGAGAGATCTTTTGAGAAACGAAGGTCTCTGAAGTTCACTGATTTCAGAACGGATACAGTTACCACATACGTTAATGGTTACATAGTATAGATAACCGACAAGAGTTAGGTTTACGGAACAGTGAAGTTTATAGAAGACTAATTTACCATGAAATCTGAAAGTTTAAAGTTCAAGGTTGTGTATGATAAGTTTCATATTAAGACGAAATAGCTGGTCAATTCTCCGTTGTTTTGACAGCTTCCTAGTTAAATTTAGTCTGCCAATAAAGTTATTTTCAAATTGACTAATCTTCACGGATCGATTGTTCTAGAATTACTTGTAACTAGATATTATCTAGTAGGTAACTTAATAAAACTTCTGAACGTTCCAATCAGATGATATCCTAATTAAAATATTCCACTATCTTTGAAACTTCTACATTAACAGCTATGTTAATAGTTAAGTTTATAATAATAAAAACACTACAATTCAATGATACCTTCATATTCAGTCTAATTGTACTATAATAACATGAAACGGTCAATTCAATTTCATGTATTAATCAGTTCATTTCAAGCAATTACCCAGAAGTCAAACTGTTTCAACATTTCAACTCTTTGAACTAAACCATATAAAAATATTGATAAATCATGTCTATTTGATAAGCTTTAATAACTGATTGATATATTTGAATTCAATCTGTTGATATCTATTGAGAATGTTAGATCCCTAGAACTCACTTAGAAAAGGTTCTAATTTTGTAATTTTCTTCAGAAATATCACTATAGTTTGTCTTGTTTGTCTAACATTCGTATATTCACGCATCTATCAGAAGAAAAACAAAACCTTGTTTTTATTATCGATTTCTACCGTTTTATTGAATAAATATCTTTCAATAACTAAATAGATAAACGACAGTCCACTTCATCAGTTTATTCGATAAATACATTATGCCAAACTTATATACATATATACATTAGATACATTTTACTTAATGTCAATATTAAACCATTGATGGGCATTTCGTACTAGTGTTGCCAATTGAATCAATGATTTGTTTCATTTTTCTCTATACCCTTTTACTACTTAATAAATTGTACAGTTTAAATTTACTTATCAAATGGTACACTCTCGTCTCTGGTATTGGAAGAATCCTTATATTGTAACACTATTTAAGACTCGTCACCATTGTGAATTAGTGTATATGTATGTGAATATATATATATGTATATTTGTGTTTGCTTACATACACTTGTTACTATTATGGTGCACTAATTACTCCTGCTGTGTGAACCTAAATTGATAAACAGTAGATTTTAAAAAAAGAAACGGAGAAATATAACACAAATCTACCATAAATGACCGGTAGATTTAAGTAAAGTATTTAAAAAAATTAAACCGCACACACACACACAAACTCCATCTGAATGTATTCAGTTTACACATCGCCAAGCAGAATATACACTCTGTACATATTACTCGAATACATTTATTATATTTATAACATAGTTGTATGTAATTGTTAATAAAAGGTAGGGCACGAATAAAGGAGGTAATATTATCACACACACAATAAAAAAAAGCAAAAAAATAAAACAAAACAAACAACATTAGATACCAAAATGTAAAATCTTAACATAGAAATAAGATGTAACTAAGTGGATAGTTATGTTTTGAAATTAATTGTATCTGTCTATACTTAACAGTAGTGTTTATGCGTTATGGTGTATACACAAAATGCGTTATTTTTTTCTCTCTCCAGTATTTGTTTATTTATTTATGAACATGTGTACTAAGATTTTATCAAACTAATAATAATAATAATAGTCATAGTAATAATAATGATAACTTGGTGATTTCCAATAAACCGTGAAAATAGAAATTTACCTCCACCCCCTTTCTATCCCTCAGAAAAAAAACGAGGAAATTATTGTACATACAATATAAATCCATACTTATTAAACCGGAAAAAAAAATCCAGAAGAAAATATTAACCCATCCTTGTTACTTTATTTGCTTAAAAATCTATACACATAATGATATGTGTAGAAGAGAAAAAAAAACAAACAAGCTAAAATAATAGATAAATGAATTTCACTTCAGTTTAGAATAGTTGATAATAGTCTGGATTTAATCACTATGCCAAACACTAGTCACTATGTTGTATATTTATTCATTGAAATTCTTAAATAAATGGTGTGTTCTTTTGTTTTCAATTAAAACCAGGCATTCATATTTAATTTTTTTTTAATAAAAAAAAGCCACATTGTATTTGATTATGGATAATATTCCCCCCCTCTCTCCCTCTGTTGAATGCTTCTTAAAATTGATGAAATCAATTACATAATACCTGTTAAGTAATTAAGAAAACTGAACTATTAAATTGATTAGTGAAGAAAAAAGAAACTTGGAATTACACAATTTGTTTTGTGCTTCACAAATGTTCATTTTTCTTTTTGGATATTGATTGAGTTTTGAAATTTCAGAAAATTATTCGTGTATTCAGTTATGATAAATCATTTGAGATTGAGATAGTTCTAGATAAAAGTTATTCTAGTCATTCGATTTCGTGGATTAGTTGAAGTTAAACATGAACATGGTTGGATGCTGGCTCAATGGTCTAGTGATTAAACACTGGAAAGCGAGACGGATAGGTACTGGGTTCGAATCTCGCGGATGTGCATTGCTAAGGAGTCCTATACTAGGACGAAACAACTTCCAGGTTTTCCATATTGGTCTAGCTTCAACTGACTCATGATTTCAATCATTGAAATTACTATAATATGTACAACAACCCCTCTGATATTCCAGTTTTGTTGAAAATTGACTGATAACTGAGGAAGCAGGAATCTGATATAAATGAGGAATTTTAGTAGTTGAGAATCTGTGATTATTGGAGTTCAATTCGTATCGGATTGAGACAGCTATTTATTTTAGATAATAAATGAATAGTTGCGCAGTTATTCATGGATCGATGGAAGTTAAACACTAACACCGTTACATGCCCACTCAGTTGTCTAGAGGTTAAGCGTTTGCGCACGAGACTGTAGGACTTGGATTCAACTTCTGCGTGTAAGACCGTGGATGCACACTTTTGAGGAGTCCCATACTAGGATGAAACAGCCATTCAATGCTACTAGGCTTTCAATGGTGTTCTAGCTTACAAACCTCATTCTAATAATAAAAGAGGAATGTCCGCTAAAACTTCGGGTTATTCGAAAGATCTTCACTTGTGATAAACCAAAGTTCAATGAGTAGCCACTGAACATTTTAAAAGATATGAACAAGAATAAAAAGTGTATATTGTTATACATTGGGAATATTTTCAAGAAAACAAAACTAATCTATTATACACCTTGTAAAACAAATTATATGCAACTATGTTTCGTGTATTTATTAAATAGACTAATTTTATGTAAAATATAGGTTATCCACATGTGGAAATAATGTTTAATGAAGATGATTTTGGGTTCATTTGCAAATTCTTTATCTCCTTCCCCCACCTCTCAACGATGCTACAAATGAATCTTTAAAGTATAAGCACAATATCCCATATAACCTTTTGATTTAATCATAACCAATAATTTACTAAGGATTAATTTCTTTAGATTCCAATGTAAAGTTATAGAATCAATCATATAATGACAATTCAGACTATCATATAATCATTACATAGAATGAACATAATGAAAATTTGACATGATAAATTACATCTCAACAATTAAATTTGATTCTATCCTCTCTCTTTATTATTAAGCTTGAGTTGAATAAACTTTTGAATATTGATCATAGTTACTGTCTAACATTTCTTAACTAATATAAATTAACCATACAGTACTTTTTGCTGCTGCTGTTGTTGTTGTCGTTGTCGTCGTTGTTTTCAATGAATTTCTTGTTAACATGTTCCATTTATCATTTTCTAGTAATTTTTTTTATCCTAAATTAATCATTTACACTAAATTACTTACTTTCTTTCTTTAGTTTTCTTTTTTTTTATAATTTTAAACAAAATCGAATCATTTCTGTCGTTCATTTTCTTTGTAGATAAATTACAAAAGTACAAATTGAATATCATGTCTTGTTGTGTTTTTTTTAAACTAGAAGAGAAAAAAATTTTTTGTTTGGTAACTTGGCGGCAAATAATAATTTTTCATTACTTTAAATAGTTATATGTATACAATCACTGTCACTATGCGCGCGCGTGCGCTCATGTGTGTGTGTGTGTGCTTGTGTCAATGTGTAAATATATGTGTGTGGCGGGACAAACAAAACAATCATCATTCATCAAATAGATGATCATTCATTTAATATATTTTCTTCCCCCCCATAATAATTAATGAAGAAGATTTTTGATGGATTACTGAAAATTATAATTTTATTTTATATAAAGGAAATATATAAACAGTTTCATATCATAAACCTAAATATCAACAACCAAATTTTTTTCTTCGAATTTCGCGCTCAATTTAAATACCTTATTTTAATTCATTAAAACAAAATGACAAATTATTGATTTTTTTTGTTTCTACAGTGTGTCAACAAGTAACAATTAACTAATTGTGTAGATTTTTATAATGAAAGAAAGAATCCTATTAAGAGATTGTTCAATGAATAAATGAATAAATGAATGAATGAATGAAAAGTAAAACAAACTAAAGAATGTATCAGGTATTAGTTAATTTTGTTTTTAAATGTAATAAATCATTGTAAATAGTGTACAAATTTCAATATTGTATACTAAGTATACCTTTATTTTCATATATTTGATAGTAGGTAGTTACTAATTCATAAGTAAATGTATGTGAACATTTAGCGGTTATAAGACATTTTGAATTTAAATTGTTTTTGTTTTTCAATTATTCTTTTTAAATACTCAATGTTCAATTCTAACTAAGCATATTAGAATGTATGAATTTTTTCTCTTTTTTTGAAGAGAAACAAAAGGAACTGTTATAAGCAAAGATGGATAGTGGCTAGCAGTGGGATCCAGTTTGGGACTCGTCAGCTGGATGTACCCCGTATCTCAGAGTTGATGTTCACTCTGAGACTCGAACTCAGTACCGTTCACTTCAAACGTCATCGTGTTATCCACTTAGCTACTGAGTCCTGATAGCCACATGCTTGTGCAATGGGGTGAAGTTTAATTCACTTGGTACTGGGAAGATTCAAGTAAAAACAATACCAAATGAATTAAAAGGAACTGTTGCTATTTAAATGAATAAAAAAATTCATATTTGAATGATCATTGGGTGATGATTAGTGTCATGTGTGTCAGGTTCTTCTTAGTGTAGGTCGAATGCTATCGATCAAGTTGTAATGTGGTTACTAGTCTAGGTGACTCGATATTACGTGCACTATGTTGAAATAAGATGGTGATTTGAGATAGTCAGCAGGGTGTACTTGTAATCTTGAGGAAACTGGTGCTTCCTGACGGATTCCATCCTGTATCACCCAATTTCACAGTCGGAGATGTTACCACTGGGCTATCATTAAAATAACCTTACAATATAAAGTTAAATTCATGAGTCAATTGAAGCTAGACCACTATGGAAAACCTGGAAGCATTGGATGGCCATTTCGTCCTAGTATGGGACTTCTCAGCAGTACGCATCCACGATCCAAGTTTTCTATGATGATCTAACATTAAATGATTCATGAATTCAACTATTAAATTACTAAAATCTTCACAAAATCCCCTTCTTCGAATTTTGTGTGTTTTTTAATTAAAGCTTTTTTACAAATAGAATGAATATTTCATGCAATTGGTTCCCTTTATGAATATTCCTGAATGGTTGGGTTTAGATTTTGTTATAGGAATTGATTGGTTAACAAGAAATCCTTTTGAACTTTTTCCTCCTTTTTATAATTTCTTTTCACTGACATTGATTATTTAGTCTTCTTTGAATTAAGATACGTGTATGAAATCCAAGAAATATTGTATGGTTATCCTTAGGATCAATCTTAGAAAAAAGGAGATCTTATTGGAGAATTTAAACAATATTCATATTCTGAAAATGCGTTTTGAGGAGTCCTATACAAGGACGAAACGGCCGTCCAGTGCTTCCAGGTTTTCATGGTGGTCTAGCTTCAATTGACTCAGGATTTCAACAAGTGAAATATCCATATTCTTTATTTTGAACCTCATTCAATACAATAATTTACAAAGATTCTGGTTATAGCATAGCAGTGTAGTGGAGGAGAACACAAATGAGAACAACCGAATTATATTCACCACACGATTACAGAGTTACTAGTATAGGGGTTGTGGAGATTATCCATTTTCTTTCAAATGTATTGTAAAATGGGTATTGCTACACGCCTATATAATGTGTAAACATTTTTTATAGGGTTTAGAATACGCGATATCGAGAACTAGATTCGAAAATGCAAGAAGAACCGCAGTATTATTTTATAGTTTCGAAAGCTTAGTTATAAGGATTCCCATATTTACATAAACAATAAATAAGTAATTTTTCGATAGTTGAGTCAATTAAAGCTAGACCACCATGGAAAACCTGGAAGCACTAGATGGCCGTTTCGTCTTAGTATGGGACTCCTCAGTAGTGCTTATCCACGATCCCACACCCCGCGAGATTCGAATGAATGAACATTACTGACGAGTCCCATACTGGAACGAAATGGTCGTCTATTGCTTCCAGGTTTTCACTATTGATCTAACATTGATCCATGCATTACATTAATCTAAATTAAACAATCTCCACAATCATATACTGATCTTGCCTATAACTCAATATTTCTGAATTCAACAACTTTATATTCTTATATCTATAAATGAATACTATACAGATGTTTCATTCAAATTGTGTATCATTGGTAAATGAAAAGAATAAATTCATTTGGTTAAATGTAACAATTAGAACAAAGAATTAAACCATTAACTGATCAAAAAAGTACTGTCTTTACCATTCAAACAAAAAGTTATTTCAATTTATTTTATGCTTATTTATTTAATAACCTTTGAATGGTTAAACACAGTTCATCGTTTCTATCCACAATAGAACTTTTATTGTTAATATACTTAAGTTACAATAGTAATAAAATCATTGAATACAACTTATGAATATGTTTGCATGTTTATAAAAGAATATATATGTAAGTGAATAGTATCGGATATTCTTGAGTGGGGTGGAGCTGAAGCTAAAGGCGAGGGTGGGGCTGGGGCTGAAGGTGGGTGTGGGGGTGTGGAACAGTTAAAAGATACCAATACAGGTATGCTTTTTCCCGTTTCTTTTTTTCCTAAACGAAAAAAAAGCCACCAGTTGTAATCAGGTCATTTGTATATTGTTCAGTAAAATGAAAAGAAAAAAAAGAAAGTAAATAGAATAATCAGTAACATGTAAAAAAGGACCGATTTTTCTATTTACTTCTGTTTCATGTTATTAATAAATAGATTATTATGATTGTTATTATAGTAAGTTCAAGTTGATCTATTTCAGGAGTATTTTTTTTATGCTAAAACATTTCAATGAACGATGAATCCATCCTACATTGTCACTACTACCAATGGGAAAAATGACGTATTTGTAGGGTCAATGGGATAATTTGAACATTAGGTTAAAATTTAGTTTATGATGTCCTTTGTTATCAATTTCTATATATATAGAACACAACAAGTGGTTAGAAAGTTAAAACTTTAAAGAACATGATATTGTTCTAATATCAAATATAACCTACCAAACTAGACGTAACTAGTGAAAGGTAGATCATAACAATCGAACAGTAAATGAATAAGAATTAAAAATTATCAGAAGCGGTTTGTGGAGATTTTAGAAATTTCACTGATTTAAATCATGAGTCAATTGAAGCTAGACCACCATGGAAAATCTGGAAGCAGTGAAAGGCCATCTCGTTCTAGTGTGAGACTCCTCAGCAGTGCGCACCCACGGTCCCGCCCCCCGTGGGATTCGAACCTAGGACGAAAGCTTATCCAACTAGACTACTGAGCCAGTATCCAACAGTGTTAATGTCTAACTTCAACCAATCCACGAAGTTGCGCCATCGTACATCACTGTCTTCAGTGAATTGATGTTTCACAACAAACCTGGTTGAACTCCACTGGTAACGGCTTCTCACTAGAACTCCAAGAGTATCTCTTAAAGTCAGTCACTAGTGAACAGATGATTATTATCAGAATGGGTTTTGTGGAGATTTTAGAAATTTCATAGATTGAAATCTAGCTTCAATTGACTCATGATTTCAATCCATGAAATTAAAAATTAGTTTAATGTATACTGGTTTGAAATTCAACACAAATTATAGTGTGTGCTACTGATATCGATAGATATAATATAAGTAGTATGTCTCATCAATCGAAAGTGAAATACTTAACAGCAGAAGGTTAAGAAGATCGAAGAAAAAAGAACGAGTAGAGAGAATGATTGCTGTGGAAACGAAAGAACAATGAAATCTGAAACGATTGATTGATATTTTGCAAATGAAATATTTACTAACATGTTCCATAATTTTGTGTTCAAATACATTCGATTGTCCCCAATTATGTTCTCGTTCACTACAAACTCAGTTAACTATAGGAGAAATAATGTCAATTGAAACTTCGTATAGTTTATTGATATTCCTCAATATTTAGTTATAAATTTTTTTTTGGTAATTAGTTTATGTTAAAGAGTACTTTTAGTCTATTTGTATTATAAGCTGGAAAACTACTGAAAACCAAGTGAACAAATTATTCATTGAATCTTTTAGTTAAAGAGTAAACTTATGTTTGGTAATTAATAACTTAAGATGAATTCTCAAACTTTTAGTATGACTTAATAACTGGTAGAGATTATTGAAACGAAGCTCAAGATTTTTGTTGTCAATGTTCATTCAAAATAATCATAGAATGCTTCGATACTTGTAGAAACTTACAGATATTGGTCAGAAGGGTGGGGTTGAGGAGATTGTAGTAATTTGTTCGTTGAATTCAGGAGTCAATTAAAGCCAAACCACTATGGAAAACCTGGAAACATTGAACATCTGTTTTGTGCTGGTATGGAACACCTTAGCAATCAGCATCCACCATCCTAGACGCGAGGTTCGAACCCAAGACCTTCGGTCTTGCACGCGAATGCTTAACCTTTAGACCACTAAATCGGCATGCAATGGTGTTAGTGTCTCATTTCAATCATACTAGGACGAAACGACCATCCGGGTTTTCCATAGTGATTTAGCTTTAATTGACTCATGAATTCAACTATTAAATTATAGATATTTATTGCACATATTTCTGAATATTTAAAAAATCCAAACCAATTAAATTTGGTGACCTTTATGAATATCTGGACTGCTTGTTCCTACCATCTTGATATTTCAACAAACTCTCTATTTATGCTTGTTTTAACATATCATTGTGTTTATTCAGATGCGTTTATGAAGTGTTTACGACCGTTTTCTGTACAAGTTACAAAAAAGTACAATCAAAGACATTGTAATATGCATTGAAAAGAATGAATATTATTCAGATGTTGATTCTTGAACTGACGATTACTCAATATTTATCTTCAATATTGATCAAGAAATAAGAAAAGGGAACTTTTTGAAATAGTTCGTTTTATCGCCGACACGGGGGGTGGGTGAAATCTTCAATGAATCTATGTTAAAGGTATTATACTTGTATGAATATTAATAATTTTAAGCAAATTTATTGAAATAATATTCCTTGATGATAGAAAACCCATCAATTAGTCAATGTATTCGCTTATTTTTCAGTCTATCGATCTTTTATTCAAATAAATATTCCCTAATTTTAGTCTGTTAAATGATAATAAATGAGTGTTTTATTTGAGTTTTGTGAGTCTTATTATTATTATACTTATACCAATGCCATTTAATATTCAAATTATAAATGGACACTGATATTGTGGGCTATATATTTCAATTAGTTCCTCTCTATTTCCATCTCTTTCTCTCTCTCTCTCTCTCTTTTTCTCATCACTTTCCTCGCCTTTATCTCTCTTGTCCTGTATTATTTTGCTTATGGATGATAAATCATTTATTCGAGGTGAACATTAGAGACAGAGAGAGAGAGAAGGAGAGAGGGCGAGAGAGAGAGAGAAAGAACAAATAATAATATTGATTGGAAAACAATAAGATAAAATTGGATATACCATACTGTTTTCTAATTTTCCATTTGGTTATATGTAGAAATTATAATAGAGTACTCTTATTCTATTCTTACAGTCGAATTCGTTTTTTACTTTTTTTATTTTCCAATATAAAATTACTTTTACTAATTTTCAAATATTAAATCGACTAAATGAATATTTATCTCTAGATTTAAGAAAAAGTACTTTATATATATATAATTTACGCCTGTTACCCCTCACGAAGGAGCATAGGCTGTCCATCAGTATTCTTCATTCAACTCTATAATGGGCAATGGTTTCCAGTTATTTTCAGTTGTTATTCATTATTTTCATGTCTGTTTCCAATTCTCGACGCAGTGTGTTCTTTGGTCTTCCACTTTTCTGTTTCCTTTCAGGATTCTAAGTTAACGCTTGGTTCATGATGCCGTTTGATGGTTTCTGTAATGTATGTCCTATCCACCTTCACTGTAGGTCTTGACTTTGATATTGATTGACAGTTATTTTGAGTTCCATATGTTCTTCAGCTGTAGAAATGCTGTCTTTTCTTTCCAAATCCTTTAGATGGCATCAGAGCAACTTTATGTGTGTGTATGGAGCATTTCCTTCTTTGTGACCGGAATACAGAAGCATCTCCCCAAAATCTATCTTCTTCTATCCTGTTCAAGTTTAATGAATTTCATTTATTTCAAGCATCACCAAGTTGTATTTTCTCATTTCTGTAGCTATTTGACTGGTCCTTCCAGTGTCGCACATTGTCCGAACATTCCATGTACCTAAATGAATTGTTACTCTGATTGTTAGAAAAGGCCACTGCTTCGTGACTTCCAAAGAATTTCAGCTTTCATCATGAAGCGTAATAATTATTCTTCAACTCTCAGAGAACAGTTAAAATGGTTTGGTTTGTTTATACTGATTAGCATATTTTTTTAACAAGGTTATTTCCTACAAGATAGAATTGCTAAAATTCCATGTCATTATTGTTTACTGTTAATTTTCTCTTGACTAATTTCATTAAATTAACCATTTCTTAAATAATATACCATGTGGAAGGAAGAGAGAGACAGAGAGGGAGAGATAGAGGTTTGATCACAACAATTATTTCATTATTTACAAATTGACAATGTTTATATGTTTACACATGATTGACAAGCAGTCCTGTAAACTTATTGATTAAATGTTGACTTTTTTGTTTTGTTTTCTTTGTTCTAACAAATTTCGTAATCATAACAACAACAACAACAATAACGAGGATAACCATAATAAAATGACACAGAATGATTAGGTAGATATAACCTTTAAATATCTAAATTTGGAACGATTGAGTGACAATAAAATTCTCACACATTTTATTCGGTTCTGTTAAGTATGTGGATATTTATGAAGATTGTACGGTATAATCAGATATGCATTAGATAAATATAATTTCATATATACGGGGAATTTAGTAATGTCATGTATTCAGTCATAATAATAATAGTGAGATCGAATGTAAACAGTGACTGTACTCGATAATAAAAATGAAAATTCTCTATTCATCTAATTGAATAAACAAAGATGTATTAAAGGAGATAGGTGATTAAAGTGTTTAAGGTAAAGGGAGAGAGAGAGAGAGCGGGAACTAAGTTATATGTTACCCGTTCACGTGTTGTAAGGCTTATTACATTCCCCATCTATATTAACCCAAAGATAATATAAACAATGTGGAAAATGTAGTAGATATTTTTATACTAAATAGTGTAAATATAAACAGAGATGAGTCTTAAATCGAACGAAATATGTGTCCTGGATTCCACTACTAACAACATCCACCTCTGTTGTTTATGACTTAAGACAATATTGAGGCAATCTGTATTGGATGTATATATGATAATAAGTGACCGATCAATTGCAGTTCTAAACATCAATGGGGAAGATTCAAACAAATGAATTTAGAGACGATAAGTAATTTATATAGTTCTGTAAAGATTTCAGCTAATAAAGTATTGAAAATCAGAGACGATTAATCAATAGATGATAAATGTTGGGCGACTAGAGTAAACTATGAAATTAGGTTTCGTACTAGTTGACATTCGTCGCAAGGTCAATCAGCAATTGAACTCTTGTTAAATAGCTTCATAGTGTAAGACGTTTATACTAAACTATTCAGATCACTTGATAGAATTTGATCAGCTCTAAAGATAAAAACATACATGAAAATGAATATTTACAATTACCAACCAATGGTGATGATTAGTTCGAATTTCTGTGACATTTTCACTGGTTTATTTAATAGTAGTAGTGATTTACTTCCAGTTGGATTAATTAAAGTTTTAATAAATTCTCATATCCTCTGAAGTCAACCAACTCGACAGTTAAGGAGTAACAATCTCCACACCCTTATACTGAAACAGTAGCTCACTGCTGACAGTGGTGGATGTATCGCTCAATTTCGTGAGTTAGTTGAAGTTAAACATTAACAGCGTTGGATACCAGCAAATTCAGTGGTCTAGTGGTTAAGTGCTCGCGTGCGACATCGACAGTTCCCGGGTACGAGTCCCGCGAGGCGGGGTCGTGGATGTGCACCACTGAAGAGTCCCACAATAGAACGAAACGGCCGTCCAGTGCTTCCAGGTTTTCCATGATGGTTTAGTTTCAATCGACTCATGATCTCAACTATTGAAATTGTGTCTAGCTAAGTTTTTTTCAGATATCATTTTTCAACTTATTTGTATGTAATGGTTTATAGTTTCAGTTTTGTATTTTTTTTCTTGCATCTAGTCATAACAATTTTTTCTTCAGTTTACAGTCATTGGATTCAGTCTATACTAATTAAATAAATTGATTGAAGGTAAAAACTTAGGAGTTCTTGATTTCAAGGTATAATTTAACACAATCGATTATACTGGACATAATAGTTGTTCAGAAATAATTAAGGGTTATCAGACTGAGTCAGGATAACACTTAATCAAGCTATGGACAGTTCATTTGAGTTAATTGAGGAAGTGTGGACTTCCAGTATGAAATCGTGATGATAAAATGAGATCGTTAGGTAGTACTTTTTAGTTAAATTGAAGGTATTTCATAACCCATTGTTCATTTTCCCCGTCGTTATTGATTTTATTGTTGTAAAATGTGATGAATTCACGTAATTATCAAGATTGTATTTCGTCGATATCCTTTTCTGTTAGACATTTCTACATCCTTTTAGTAAAGTGTCGGTCAAAGGAAAAGATAAGTTTTTATAAATTATAATAACAGCTTCCTCATGATTTTGAAATCACAAATCAATATGAACTAGATAACGACTGAGAATCAATAAGCACTAACCGATTGTCTCCTATTACTATGGCACTACTCAACAGTGTACAACCATGACCCCTTTAGAAATCGAATGTAGGACCTCATGGTCTCATAGTGAGAACTTAATATATGCTGAAATTTGTGTTTGTTGAACAAAAACAATTATAGAGTTCATAATTATTAACATATTTAGTGCAAGTGAATATAACATCATATTCAATTCACTATCATAATGTAGAATTTCAGCGCTGGATATATTCCGAACATCCCTTATCCTTGATGTCTTTACTAGATTCTACTATAAATATATAAAAATGACTGAAATTACTTGAGCTTTACATGAGTGTTAAAAGGATTCGGACTAAATAGTAGTTTTGTTAAATTATCAAAAAAGAACTACCGTTCCAGATACATTCTCAGTATGTCAGAACATCATTGAAAAGTTACAGATTGTGAATTATGGCATCAATAGTCTACCTAAATCGATTATAGCATAATACATGGTTATCATAACTTGGTTATAAATGAACTATGTAACCATAAATTCTTCAATAAATAATATCAATTCTTTAATAAAGCATTTAATCAAGCTTGCTGAAACCCCACAAATACTGATTGAAATGAGCTAGTGACTAGTAGTTCCATAGTAAAAAAGAAAACAACTAAATAATACCATTTTCAATGATTTTTCATTCAGTGTCAATAATTTATTATGAGAAACCTTCTTTAGTGAATTACCACTTGTGATTCATATTTAAAACTAGTCATCTAGATATACGTGGATTTCAGTGTGTGTATCAATACACTAGTTCATTTATATTCATCTGAAGAATCTCAAATAAAAGCAAACATTCATTCTGAATTCTACTGATGAACAAAATCGATTTTGTATAGAAACTTATAATGATATGTTTGTATCTAAATAATCCATACATGATGTATCAATAAGATGGTGGTTGGAGGTAGTCAACAGGTTTCGTGCTACTTGGCACTCGTCAGTGAGGTGTATCTCAATCTTTGAGAGATCTGGTGCTCCCTGACGGATTCGATTCCGTTTCACCCAGTTTTATAATCAAAGAGGTTACCACTGGGTTATCCGAGCCGCGACCGACCTATTGTAGGACTGATATGTAATCACAATTGATTGATCACTGGGTTGTGATCAATGTCATGTGTGTCAAGTGCTTCTTAATGCAGATCGAAGGCTATAGACCAAGTTGCAACATGGCCACTAGTCTATGTGACTCAACATTGCGTGCACTATGTTGAGATAAGATGGTGGTTGGAGGTAGTCAACAGGAAATCTTGGACCCAGGTTTTGTACTATTTGGCAGTAGCACATAGTATTCGATCTACATGAAGAAGGATTTGACACACATGACATTGATCACCACCCAGTGATCAATCAATTGTTATAAAATGTATAAATACTAACAAAGATTGATCAAATTTAGTTCTGAATATCAACAATAGGATTATTTATATCCTTTTTTTATTTCCTGTATATAATACCATTAATCAATTCGGTACAAAAGGAATAAAATAAATTTCTTGGAACATTTATTATGATGATCGCTTCTATTCATCGTATAACTAAAATAAACAAAAAAGCAGACATGCATTATCAATGGAGAAAATCGAGAATAATGCCAGATGACATTTGTATTCAATACAATAGTAAGTTTAACCATAGATACTCGAGAAGATGACACTATTATTATTATTAATTTTGGTTCACGAAAATGTATCATAAATGAATTCATGCGCTTTTATTTATTTCGAATATAAAAAGAGTATGGTCAATAATAATAATAGTAATAATAATACTACTTATAATAATAATAACACTAATGAATTTAGTGTTCACTTTTTTCTGATACTTAAACAAATTTGAAATGAAGCAAACGGTTTCTACTGGAACAATAGGGTACTATTCAAGTACATATATACATATGTCTTATTTATTGTATATTAAGGTAAGACAATCAATTGTTTTGTTTGGGGGGGGGAGGGAGGCGGGAGTTAATAATGAATCTCTTTGATCTTTTATTGAATTCAGTTAGCGATAAAGATATTTGTCTGATTGAATAAAAAGATGAATGTTTTCCATTTCTTTTTGTTTTTGTATATGGTTTGTACATGTGTTTGACAAATAGAATTTATTAAAATAAAAAAAGAAGGGGTTAATCCAAAATTATAGAATATCATTCTAGTTTAATCACTATCATAAATTGATATGAATTAGAAAAACATTGATAATCGTTAATCACTAGATAACTATTCTTTATTGTAATCCTTAAACTTTTTCATTAGTGAACATCTAATTATAATACTCAGGGGGTAGAATTCTGGATCTTTAAAACAAAGATGATTTTCAGCAGTATTATGCCTAGATTGTGTGAATTCTATCAATATGTAAAACTAGTGGTGTGGCGTGGGTTACTTTTATCCACATAAGTAGTATATAACGGTCGTCCGGCATAGAATATTTTTCAGTAGAAGATCGATAAGAGAAGGTCGGAAACGGAACACAATTGGTATGAAAATGCATGAACAATGAAATCTGAGATAATAAACTGATATTTGTTAAAGGATTCAGTCAAGTTTGAGACGATGGATTGATATTTTGACAAATTAACCATTTACTATATGGTTATCAGATTTTAGTGAGATGTTCTGTAATTTTGTGCGGTAGGTTCGTGATCCAGTAAGTTAAGCGTTCGCGCTCAAGACTGAAGGCCATGGGTTCGAATCCCGCGAGAAAGATCGTGGATGCGCGCTGATGAAAAATCTCACAATAGGACGAAACGGACGTCCAGTGCTTCCAGGTTCCCAATGGTGGTCCAACATCAAGTTGTTGCACTTGTGGTAAGATCTAAAGTTTGTCGGCTTGAGCTAATGAATGTTCACTATTGAGATGCACCATATATACATGATATACTACCGTTTCATATTTTCCTTAGCTTATAAAATCTTTATAAACAGTTTTCATCATATACTGGCATCAACTGTAAAAGTATTAAAGATTGAGGTGTTTCTATATAGCGTTTTAATGTCCAGTATTACACACATTTGTTCTAGTCCGAGAGCTGGATATAACTGTTCGGTGTTATATGGTTTTCACTGATTCATTAACAAAACAAAAATCTTCATATGATATTAAGCTTTACCAACCATTCAACTGATAAAACTTTCTCATTCTTTCTAAATCTTAATGTTTTCAACCAAACAAGAAAAACTATTCAGCCGGGATCCAAGGGTGTTAATGTCTAACTTCAATTAATCCACGAAATTGAGCGACTTATCCACCATTGTCTTCAGTGAGTTACTATCTCACAACAGATCCGATTGGACTCCACTAGTCACTGCTTCTCACTAGAACTCCAAGAAATACCTCTTGAAGCCAGTCACTAGTGAGAATATGCTAATTAGCATTAGGAGCTTGTTTTTGTGGATATTATAGTAATTTCAATAGTTAAGATCATGAGTCAATTGAATCTAGACTATTATGGAAAACCTGGAAGCACTGGATGGCCGTTTCTTCAGATTATGAGACTCATCAACAGTGCACATCCATGATTCCGCCTCACGAGATTCAAACCCAGGACCTATCAGTCTCTCGCGGTAACGCTTAACCTCTTTATGTTTTCAACCAAACAAAAAATCACCTTCATTTCTCTATAAACATAATAATCATTCTGCAAATACTTTATTTAAATCCTTGTTGTTGTTTTTTCCGAAAAAAGCTCAAGTGGAATGCTTTATGTCTTATCAACGCATAAAAAAATATGAAGAATACAAGTTATTGGAGACAAAAGTTTATGAAGGCATTAATACGTCTGGAATAACTCATCATTAAAAATTGTAATGCTTTATAAATGAATACTGATATGTATATTTTTGTGTGGGACTTACATTGCTGAAAATTAGACCCCTTTCCCCCCCCCAGAAAAAAATCAAAAAAAGGAAAAAAAACCACACGGTGAATGGTATCGTCTCGATATTCAATGGATTGCAGTAAATAATACTAATTATAATATTTGTTTAGAAAAATAAATATAGTCAGGGTGGAGTAATGAAGAAAGAGCAAAAAAAACAAAACGAGGAACAGTGTGTGTTCTGGGTAAAGAACATTGAACATTTTCTTTTCATATAAATATGACACGAGTGTTTTTAATCCAATTTCTCCACACAATGAAATAAAGTAACATACTTTGAAAGAGTTTACACTTGTCATTCTAAGAGTTGTTAATGTTTATGTATACATGTATATATATATATATATTTATACATCTCCATACTTTACTACATTGATACCATTATGAATAGTATTATTAGTAATATAATTGTAAGTAATAAAGAAGTGACATTCATCCACTTTACATATTCATAGTTCATTATTATTACTGTTTTAATATTGAATTTACAATTTACAGAATACATTAAGAGAAAACAATGATGAATTTAAAAGAGAAAAAAAAAGCTTTTTAAAACATCACCTTTCTTATCCGTCTGATCTTTCCTCCTTATATTCTCTTAGTTGGCCAATCCACCCCTTACCCCTTTCACAAAAAGAAAACTTATTTACAAGTACATGTGTGAAATACACAAATAATAAAACAAAACAACAATAATATCAGAAAGAAAAACAAAACATTCATTGTACATCAAGAAGAGAAAGGGTTTTATAACACCACATTACTTGTTTTATCTATCAATAAAAATCATATTGATAGTTTTATATTAGATTGATCTGTTTATTTGTTTTACAGTAGTAAATTCATATAATGACCATCCAATACTTTCAAGTTTTCCATGATAGTTTAACTTCAATTGTCTCATGATCTCAACTATTGAAATGATTATAATATCCACGAAAAAAATTATAACCCTTCTGATATTCATCATATAATTAGGTTTAATTTATGTATATAGATTGTATGAGTTTAAATAACAGTCTTTATTTATTGATATAGAAGTTGTGTGTTGTAGAACTGAAATAATATAAATAAATATTTAATTAATTTACCGGTCCTAGATGATCAAATGGATGTGAATTGTTATCTACACGATAATAGTAATTTTTTGACAGGGGGAGGCTGGTGGCTATCTGGACTAAGTAGCTAAGAGGATAAATTGATAGTATTTAAAGTGAACGGTACTGGATTCGAGTCCTGGAGTGAACATTAACTCTGGGATGCAGATACATCTAGCTGATGAGTTTCAAATAGAAAGAGACATACGTCATGGATTTCACGACTAGCCACCATCTGTCTCTGCTTATAAATTATGATCTGTTTTTATAAGTTAACAAGTTCTCGAATAAGACAATTTTTTTCAGTTATTCCTATCATTTAGAAATCCCATCAATAATGAATAAAAGATTATCAAAGATTTTTACTTGTATGTAAACACTTTAATTAACGAAACATTTTAAGAAATCGCACTGTTGATGAATATATAATGATTAAATAAGCATCCGATCTATACTTTTCATACTATGATGGTATTATATATGTATTAATATGTGATACTTGACTAACAATAGAATCTAGGACATGCGATTCGTTCTTTTTTGTTGTTGATACACATTAGATGGATATACCTACGTCCGGAAGTTGATCTTCACAGTAAGATATTGCTTATCCACGACTACATACTCAACAATCAAACTTAAGAATTTGGACCTTGAGCACGTGCATGTAGTTTTAATACAATAGATAATTTAAATTGATACATCATTTCTTAATTGCTGAAACAATTGCAATAAAATTATACTCGTACAAATGATAATGCCATTTTAATTAGATCCCCTTCAAATGAACAATATTAATTGTTCCTCTAAAATAAAATCTTACTTATACTGATAATCTGATGGCCAAAACGAACGATTGTTATTTAATGTGGGGCGGGACTATAATTTATGGACGAAACAATCAGATATAAAATAACAGGTCTTGGATCTTGGCGAGAATTTCATTCATCTATATGGCTAGATAGTATCTTGGCATAAAAACCCTTAGTCTAATCCTTAAACTTAACCACCAACTGTAAATTCCAATTCTCATTCTTCACAACGGTTTATAACCCTCATTTGGTCCTAGTCAGTAGGTGAATACTCTCAAGGTTACTCTGGCGTCACTCAAAAGTCGTTTATAAATTATAGTCTCACTGATAATTCAAGCAAATTGGACTAGTAACTGATAGATAAATTTCAACTTTTCGACAATTTCACATAAAGTATTACAATTACCACAGTAGTATACTTTAGTTAATATTCTTAATTCATTTAATACAACTTAAGACACTACTTATTGGAAAGAACTTTTACATAATATATCTAGTAGTCAGACATGTCAGCTATATAGAAAGAAAATAATATCCATTGAAGCCTAGGGTAATAACCACGAAGCCAGGGTACATGCAGTCCAGCACGAAGCCAGGTGTATGCCATATTCAACCACCAGTCAGATATATACTTAAGTTGTATTAAAATTAATACACAATAATAAAAGTAAGTTTTCAAACAAAGTCAAAATAAAACGGTAAATGAAATACTGAGTATTTCAGTAGTATTAATGTATCAGTTTTCTAAAGTAGATAACACTCACTTAATCACTTTTCTTACCCTATACTATTGTAATGTATCCTACTTATACCGACAAACATAAGTAGTATATAACATTAATCGAAAATGAAAATCCTAACATTGGAAGATTGAAAAGATCAATTTGAGGACGACAGAGAAAGCAATAAAAAAGAAAATACGAATAAGAAGTATTATATAGAATATGAATAACACTTGATAGAAATTTACAAATGAAATAATCATTGAATAGTTCTTATATTTTACCAAGTTCTTATTCTCCACTTGTATTCTCATTCATTACACTACAATCGGATAAACACAAACATTTGATTCATTCAAAGTATATTCATCATGGACTATAATCAAGAATGAATGCTTTAAAACAATAATTTTAAAGGAATCATTTAAAATAATAACTATTTTCCGTTGGCCAAACACTATCTGCAACAACCTACTGTGAGAGAGAACAAAGCAGATCACAATGGAGCAAGAAATCAGGATGAAGCGCTGGTAGTGGATAGGACACATATTGAGGAAAGCACCCAACTGCATCATAAGGCGACCCCTTACATGGAATTCCCAAGGCTAAAGAAGAAGAGGAAGACCAAAGAACACACTACATCGGGAAATGGACACAGACATTAAAACAATGAACAAAAAATCGAGAGAACTAGAAAGGAAGACCCAGGACAGTGTGTGTTGGAGAATGTTGGTCGGTGGCTTATGCTTCATCGGAAGTAACCAGCATAAGTAAATAAGGGACGATACAAGTAAACAATACCAAGTGAATAAATAAGCAAAAGTTTCATAATAACTTTTTACTATTCTTTTGCGTGTATAATTTGACAGGATTACAATATAGAATTACATAAATAATAAATTTGTCTTAAAGATTATTCCACTATGATAATGAACTTTAATTCATTGACATCTATAGACAGTTATTTATTCATTATTGTAACGTGTCTCATAATCTCTATATGTCATGATAATATATATATTTTTTTGTATTTTTTAAAGGGGCGAATGGAAAAAAAATAAATGTTCTTCCAGTTGAACTTAGTAGATAAATGAACAATTTATTATTCATATTGTTCTGATATTAATTTCCTTGGAATAGTTCTGTTGTGCCTTCTTCTTTACTCTATCACTTCTATGGTTTTCTTTCTATTCTTTCATATCATTTTCCTTTCGGATTACATTACTTACCCTAACCCCCTTATCGTTCAAAAACACCCACCCACCTACCCACTCAACTACTTCTGGTTTACAGTTGATATTTTCTTTTTTCTTTTTCTCGTGAGTGAAATTAACAAGTAATCTTATTAGTCTTTTTTCTCTCTCTCTCGCTCTCTCATTCGATAGTAATAAGAACAGATTTTTGTGAAATAGATAGAAACAAACAAAATAAAGTTGAATAAATCAAGATACCTATCAACTAAAGAAAAGAAAAGAAATATATATCGTCATCATGAATAAGAATAACAGGTATAAATGATACAGTGTATATTGTTAATCTGTATATATCAATCTGGGTTTTTTGTTGTTGTTGTTGTTTATTTATAGTAAACTGCGTGTTTTAAAGAATAAAAAAGAATTTCTTGAACTTAGTTTTTATCCTATTCAAATATTATAAATCTCCATTTCATCTATCTATCCATCTATCCATCCATCCATCTATCTATCTATATATTGCTTATAACAATGTCTTCTTTCCACTTTTTGCCCCCTTTTACATTGTCAGTCATTCTAACTTATTCATTCTTTATGAAATTATTTTAATAAAAAAAGAGAAATTGCATGAAAGATTGATAAGTTTTGTACATCTTAAGCATAGAAGAAAGAAAGAAAGAAAAACGAATGAATTACTGACATTTATTCTACTTCTACTTTTTCTTCTTCTATGAAATTGAATACAAATTGGGATATACATATATCAAGTACTCGTTCATTTTGTACTGTTATTTCTTTCTTTAAATTAAGTTTACAATAAGAAACATTCGTTATTATTGTTATTCTAGACAAGATTAAATTTTTATTCATTTGATAGACAGAACATCAAACAAACCTATACAAATAATAATCATAGAATTAATTCATAGAAAATTTGATTGAGATCATGAATCTATTGATGTTAGATCGACATTGAAAAACTTCAAGCACTGAACCGCTGTTTCGTCTCAGTGTACGACTCCTCAGTTCTGTACGTCCATTGTATTACTTCTCAGTGCGCATTCACAATTTTACACACACAAATTGAACTCATGGTATTGAGTCACAAGCGCGAACGTTTAGTCTCTAGACCAGTGAATCGGCATCCAATGATGTTAATGTCTAACTTCAATCAATCCACGAAATTGTGAGACTATCTTCAATTGTCTGAGGTAGATACCTGTCTCTATCTAACATGCACTAGCTCCACTGGTCACGACTTCTCAGTAGAACTCCGAGAATTCCTTCACAAAGCTAGTCACTAGTGACCACATAGTAATTATCAGTATGGGGTTGTAGAGATTATTAAGTTTTTGATTGAGATCATGAAGCGACTGGTGTTAGATCACCATTGAAAACATTATTTAGTATTTGTATATAACTTAATTGTAATATAAAATTGATATATATTACAAAGCTGATTAAGCCTAATGATTTAAATGTTTTATTAGTATCCACATCTATCGTTAGATTACAATACGATTCATGATCTCAATCAATAACTTAATAATCTCCACAACCCTATACTGATCATAGAAAATTTATTGAATAAAAGAAAGAACCCTTTTTTCTTTTAGTTTGAAGAAAGTAAGAAATTTTTGATTGAATTTAAATTTTTCTGGTATGATTCTTTGTTTATATAATGGATTGAATCATTGTTGAAAACTAGGAAGCACTAGATAGTTGTTTCATTCTAGGATGAGATATCTCATGAGATATCTTAGTACGCATTACGGACATAAACAGAAATCTAAACGATGATCTTCAATGTCGTACATAGGCGTTTAAGTTCTAGACCACTGAGCAGGTTAAGTGTCTAACTTTAATCTATTCTTGACTTTCAGGAAGATTACACACTGTGAAGGAGTTTTATACTAGAATAAAATAGCTGTATAATGGTTTCTCGTTATAACTTGTGGTCTAACCAAGATCATTCCATGATGAAAACTGTGTAGATTTAGATTGAGTTCATGACCCGATTGATGTTAGACCACCATTGAAAACCTGGAAGCACTGAATGACCGATTCGTTTTATAGTGGGACTTATCAGCAGTCCACATCCACGATCCCGCTCGCGGGATTCGAACCCAGGGCCTTCAGTCTCGCGCGTGAACGAGATTAATAAGCGATTATTATTTCAGAACAGCCAGATTTAAACACTTCGAATTTCGAACAGCTGTTCTGAGAGTATTATTTAATTTGGAGACGTTATAACGGTTACCCTTATTATGAACTGATATGAACTTTGTACCCATTGAAAACCGGAGGTGACTGAACATTCATTCTTAATTATTTGGGGAATTTTCAAGTGCTTATACTTAAGATCCACTTGGGACCAATCTTAAGACTCACGAAATTCATAGGCGATAAAAAATATCGTTAAATTATAGAACAATCTTACCGGATCGCCTTAGAGAATAATAAACATATAGCTATCACCAGGTTGATTTGGGAAGGATTTCCAGAAGTTAGAGTATGGAACTCTAAAGCGTCGAGTCAGATAAATTACGAGTGAGAGTCATCTATTAATTTTGTTGAACAAGAATTGCACACTGTTACAAGCTGAACTATTGAACACGGAAAAGCCGGTTCTGTTAACTGAACTTTTACAGCAAGAGCCGAATGTCCTGAGTTAGATATCTGACAAGATCATGGAAACGTACTGTTTAAGAGGTGCTGAAAATTAACTTCAGACAGAATAAAGTTGCACATACTATTTAGGGGAACGAATGAATTAAATAGCTGGGTGTAAGTCATATTGTTGTTAGTAAATGTATAGATGAATGACAAATATATTTAATAATCTTTATTCATTCATATTAGTAAATATTTTACCTTTGTCTAAACTAACGAAAAAAATAAATGTAACCTATTGAAATAAACAGTGATGAAACATCTTGAAAGCATAAGAGGTAACACAGTTTCAATATCTTCCTCAATATAAGCAGTTGACAGTGGTTCCAGTTTTATATTATTCTTGTAGTTAACAAAGCTCTCTAAGATGTCTGATCCAAATGAAAAAAGAGTTGTTTAATACAATATGTTATCTCAATTTATAGCTCTCAGCATTTCATCACGTTTCTGAGAGTTCATCCTAACTTTCTACAACACTCTGATTGCTTATTGACTAAATAAACTACACATATAATTTACCAGACTTTATATAGTTTAATTCACTGCTATGTTTTCGGGGTATGTCCAACCACCGACTGTCCCGACGTGCGATATTTTATAGTGTAGGAGTAGGTTGGAAGAAAGCTAGGGGCGACCAGACCAAAACATGGCACAAATTCATAAAGTCACTGACAAGTGGGCTGAGCCATGTTGGTTGGAATCCGCGAGACGATAGCAACCGATGGTTGAAGACCTTGAATGACATAGCTCAAAATTGTTTGCAATGGCGCAGATGCATCCACTCTTTGAGTTCTCCCAAATTCTAATCCTATTTTTTTCTCTTTCGAAATTTACTTTATTAGACTATACTCCTTGAATAACATCTTCAAACCCTAATGTTTCCGATTACTGCTTATACACTTTTACTACCTCTACCACTATGAGATTTGAATCGACAATTTCGTCTCTGTGCTAATGTGGTAAAGCAACTTGAACTGATGTACGTACATACAAAGATCTACATTGTTACTAACTGACTGATGTCGACATTCTATACCAGTATTCAGAAAAGCGTTAATGTTATTTGTCTTTGTGTTTTTTAAAAAAAAATATATTTTCCTCGTAGTAAATGAGCCAGAATAAGAGACTTTCATTGAACATCAAGTTTACACGTTAATTTATTCTATCGTAATTAGTTGTTTTTCTTTCTTTTTATTTTATCTTTCATTTGTTCTAATGAAAATCACTTCTATTTCCTTTTTTGTTTTTTTGTTTTTGATATATACCAAATCAATGAATACCATTCACATGCAATCATCACAGAACTTCATACATGTCAACAACAACAAACAAATCTCCATAGATAATTGCGTGAGTTAAATTTCAATTCCTTTCGATAATTTTTTTTTATTTTTTAAAAGACCATTTCCAATTTGTATTGTTTATTCACAAGGTTTTTAATTCTATTGTCTTGTGAAAAAGTTCCACCCTTAGAAGTTAGTCATCAAACTATTTTATTATATATTGTATTTATAGAAAATATGCTTAACAGATTGACGATTCCTTTTTTTTCTTCTTTCTAATCACAAACTAAAGATACATAATGTATAGGAATCCTTTTCAAAATCATGCTGAGAATAAATCAATGTCCATATTAACATATTTTTGTACATATTTATAAATGCCAAAAATACTCCAATACATTTTTATTCTATTGTCTATATTCAATTGAATACTCATTTTGAATTAACCATTAAAAGTCCCATCCCATCCTATCTCATCCCATCCCATCTCCCACACACCCCCTCCAAAAAAAAACACATTGTCGAACTGTCAATAGTGATATTAAATAAACACTTTTTCTCTTAGAACTTAAATTACTTTATAACAGAATCAAATAATAATGTACATTGTTCTCATTGATAGAAATTCTCACACGCATATTCTCTTCTATTACAAATACCCATACATAAAAATGAAGTAAAAATAGCTTACAGTCTAATAGTATATCGTATGATGTATTCATATTCTTTAGCAACTAAATACAATATAGATTAAGATGTGAACAATATCAAGGTAAATGTTTAGACTTTTATACGCATTTAAATATTAAAAGTTAATTTGAAATTTCGTCTTTCTTTTGTTTCTTCAGTATTTTAAGACAGTGTGAAAACAATAATCCATTTTTAGTTTGCTCTATGCATGTTTTTTTTGTTTGTTTTCTATTTAATATTATAGTAATAGGTAAAGAATGATGACGCCAAAATGTGTAGAGATAGTGTTAAAGACAATAAAAAAAAGAATTAATGTTATTATAAGCAAGTATAGATTATTCTCTTGTGTTTAGCAATTCATCTACGTCTATCTATATTGATATTTATAATGAATAGAAAGAAATAATCAATGCATTAATAGTTTGTGTTGTTTTTGTTGGTTTGAATTCATGGAAAGTGTTGATGAGACTATAATTTATGGACGACCTTCAAGAGACGGTAGAGTGACCTTGAGAGTATTCATCTACTAACTAGGACCAAATGAGGGTTATAAACCAATGTAAGGAATTAAAATTATGAATCAAAGTTAATGATTAGGTTTAAGAATTAGATTAGAGGTTTTTTTTTATCACGAACTGATATCAGCTATAATGCCAAGATACTAACTAGCCATATGGATGAATGAGATTCTCGTCAAAATTCAAAATCTTTTATCTTAAATCTGATTACTTCGTCTGTTTTTTGTAAAAAAAAATGATTTTGTTAAACTATTTCATGAAAAGATTTGTGTACGGTGGCGCAACTTCGTGGATTGGTTGAAGGTAGACATTAACACCATTGGATGCCGGCTCAGTGGTCTAGTTGGTTAAGCGCCTAGTGTGAGACTGATAGGTCCTGGGTTCGAATCTCGTGGGATGTGGAATCGTGGACGCGCACTACTGAGGAGTCCCATACTAGGATGAAACGGCCGTCCAGTGCTTCGAGGTTTTCCATGGTGGTCTAGCTTCAATTGACTCATGATTTCAATCAGTGAAATTTCTAAAATCTCCACAAAAACCCCTTTTGTTTTATTTTGCCTATTTTCAAAATGATTTTCATAATAAAATTTAGAAGTTAAACATTTTAGGAATGAAAATAATTGTTACCAATGCTAATGATTAATTGTCAGGTTATTGTCATGAGTTGATTGAAGCTTGATTTGTATCAATGAAAATCGATTCAATAATCTTTGATAGTTGAAAGTTCAATCGATGAGTGACCTTTTGTGTAATCAATAATAGTTCCATACTATGACGAATCATTAATTCAGTATATCATAGTATCCTAATTAAAGCTGATCTGTAATAAATGAATCATTACAAAAACAAAAACAAATGGATAGGATAATTATTTCCTACTAGTTTCTATTATACATAAATTTGTGTATTAACTCTGCTAAATAGGTTTAACTTAGTAAGGAAATAGTTATTTCGATTTCTAATGATGTTTAACAGATGTTATTCATCTATGTTACAAATCATCTTGGAAAAAAAAAGAACCATTTAAATTATGTTCAATTTTTCATAGACCTTCAATGAAACTCAAGTACATCTATATTGTATATTTGATACTCTTATTAAGTTTTAAAAAGTTCATTTCATTCTTATATTCCGATGTTGGTGTCCATGGTACTATTCGTGAAGGAGCATAAGCCACCCATCAGGATTCTCTAACGGACTCTGAGACCAACAGTAACTTTAGAAGAACTACAGCAGAAACGAGAAATTGCCACTAATCATTATTAAATTTACTTGACATGAATCATGATGGTTTATTTACTAATCTTGTATTTTACTACTTTATCATTTACCTTGATAATTTTTTATCTATGTTGATATACTATAACAATTTGAGCCAATCAATATATATGTGCCAGGCTCTATGTTGTTTTGGACTGACTAAATGAATGATAGTTTGAATTCTTTTTTTCTAGTTAGCGTTTTTTTAGCGAGTTAGTTTTCTACGGGATAGAGTTGTTAACCCCATGCCTAACCCTCTTCCTTTACCTGGGCTTGAAACCACCAGTAACTCTAGAACAGCTACAGCCGATGGAAACAGATAGGGCATAACATTACGGAAATCACCAAACTGCATCATGAGGAAAGCCCTCACTTAGAAAAAAAGAAGGCCAAAGAACACATTTCGTCGGGAAATAGAAGTAAATATGAAAAAGGATGAGTAACAACTGGAATGAATTGGAAAGGACTGCCCAGAACAGGGTTGGATAGAGAATGCTGGTAGATGGCCTATACTCCTCCACAAGGAATAACAGGCGTAATTCATTAATTATTAAGTGACTGATGAATAGTTTAGTATACACTTATAAATCATTTCATTTAGATTAAATTCAACAACAATGGATAATGAACACATTATATCACGATCTATTATAACCATTAGTTTGAACATTTTGAGTTTGATTTCTATCAAAGTTGAGTGTACGCAGTGTTAAAATGTCACAAATTAGAAAGAAATAACTATCTTGTATTTCTTGATCTTCAACAAATCTTTATCAGAAACCATATAAAATCTACAAAATAGGTGAATTTCATTCATTTTTGTATTGATTGTTTAAATCTTCCCATTAATGTTTATGGTAGAAATTAATCTCTCACTTATTGGTGTATATGTATCCTATGTAAATTGACTTGATATTACTTTAAGTCATAAGTATTTCTACTTGTAATAAATTAAACTTTACCCCATTGCAAAGGCTAATAGCTATCTGAACTCAATAGTTAAGTAGATGATGTAATGACTTCTGAAGAGAATGATACTGGATTCGAGTCTCAAAGTAAACATCAACTCTGGGATGCAAGTATATCTAGCTGATATTGTCCCAAATAGGATAAGATATGCATCCTGGATTGTACTGCTACCAATATCAAAAGATATATTGATTAATCTATGAAAAAACAACAACAGATTTAACCCATAGTAATCAAATATACTAGAGTGATAATTTTTTTTACCATAAATGAAATCAATAATTCTTGATCCTATAATTGTTTAGCGTTTATCGATTCTTTAAACATAATCCATTGATTATTTAGTTAATCTATCAAGTTCATTCCATTATCATGATTGTAGTATTAATCACTATTCATCTTTAAAAGATCAGTAGAATTTCCACTTGTTTTTTTTTTTAATTATTGTCTATATAAACCTATTCATTCTTCTTCTTTGAAATGGTTTATTATACCCTAATTCGTGTAAGAGTGAATAAATTCTACATCCAAGAATAACAGTGGGATATTTTTCCTTTACAATGATGATGATGATGATGATGATGATGATGATATCTTAGTTTTCATAAAGTAGAAAGAAAAAAAAACATTGAAACAACAATAAAGTATGTTGTACGAAAAAGAAAGAAAGTCAACTTGACAGATGTACACTAGACCGATTGACACTGAACATAGTAGTTTTGAATTTTCTTTTCTAGTCAGCTTTTTTTTCAGAAAGTTACTTTTCTATGGGATGAGGTCACTAGCTGTTTCTCTTTCTCCTGGTGATCAAGTCGATCATGAAGACGTCAACATCTGGGGGACAGGCATGGGATACAGTAGACAGCTAGGATGTAGCTGGACGACGTAGACTTCACAGATGATCTAGCTCTTTCATCGCACACGCAAAAACAAATACAGGAGGAGACGACCAGTGTAGCAGCAGTCTCAGCAGCAGTATGCCTCAACATACACAAAGGGAAAAGCAAGATTCCTTGATACATCACAACATGCGCTAATCGAATCACGCTTGACGAAGAAGCAGCATCACTGATGAACACGTTGGATCTGATGCAGATGTGAGGGCGCGGATCGGTAAAGCAAGAGAAGCATACCTACAACTGCAGAACATCTCAGACCCAAAATAACTGTCAATCAACACCAAAGTCAGAATTTTTGATACGAATGTCAAAACACTTCTATTGTATGGGATGGAAACTTGGAGAACTACGAAAGCCATCATCCAGAACACACAAGTGTTTATTAACAGTTGTATAGGCAAAATACTTCTGATCCGTTGGCCATATGCTATCAGCAAGAATCTATTGTGGGAGAGAACATACCAGATACAGGCGGATGAAGAAATCGGGAAGAAGCATGGGAAGTGGATAGGACACACATTGAGGAAAGTACCCAACTGTGTCACTAGGCAAGGCCTCAATTGGAATCGTGAAAGGAAACGGAAAAGACGAAGACCAAAGAACACAATGCGTCAATAATTGGAAGTAAACATGAAAAGGATCAATAACGACTGGAAAAAGCTAGAAAGGGTTGTTCAGGACAGGGTTGAATGGCGATCTCTAATGGGCGGCCTATGCTCCTACACGAGGGGTAACAGGCGTAAGTAAGTCATAGTGATTTTATCCTTCGTTCAAGAAATAATTGAATATTATATTTCATTATTCAATTATTTATTAGCTAAATTATCTTCTAGTCAATATTTCTTTATTAACTATTTCATGTTCGTTCAGTACTCAATTTTACTCTTCATCGATTCCTTCATTCCTTCACCATTTTCTTCTATCTTGTTATCTACTTGTGTTTGTGTTGTAGGACCTCTTTTTCCCGCCTTCGTTTGTTCTTTCATTCTATCCTTCTTGTTCTGCTTTTGTTTTAAATTTTTTTTTCACAGGAAACATTAAAATAATAAGAGGTGAGGTAGTGTAGAACTAGTTGAGTATTAGTGATTGATTGGTTTGTATTATAATGATCATCCTCCCTAGGATCATTTCTAGTGATGATTTTAAAAAAAAATAGTGATTAGATGTATCCGTTTGTTTGCTTGTCTTATAATACATCTATGGTTTATTAAATGTAGGTATGTGGTAAAGATGAGAAATAATTCAGGAAATTCTTACTGTATGGTCCATGTTTCACTTCAATATGTTTCTAGTTACATTTGTTTTTCTTCTTAGCTAATCCTCTTACCTTTAAAATAAACAGGAATGAATGTATATGTATGTTTAACAACATAGATATAGTCACTGAAAAAAAATTGTCCTTATAATACATTGATAATCTGGAAAGATAACATCATCATCATCATCTAACATCAACGTTATTATCATTATTTTTCATCTTCATCAACCATCACCATCATCTTCATCATTATCATTTTTATTACCCCCTTTATACAATGAAATGATTTAGAATTTGTCCAATCATAATACAATGGTACAATGAGTTTGTTTAAATAATAATAGATAATAAACGCGCGGGTTTTGATTTCTGTTACCTAAACTAAAGAAAAGATTGTTTAACACGCACACACACACACTTACACAAACACACGTGTAGTTAATAATGTTGTTTACCTGAAGAAGAAGAAGAAGAAGAAGGAGAAGAAAAAGAAGAAGAAAGAAAGAAACAAGGGAAGAACCAGAATAGGAACAAGAATTTTATTTTGAAAAAAACAAGAGAAAAAATTTTTCTGCCAAGTGTACAGAAACGTAGATGTAAATTATTGATAAACCCAAATGCTGCCGATTATGACGACTATTTTCTGGAGAAGAAAGAAAAACACACACATATTTCCCTCTTGTTTTATAATGTTGTTTATTTAAAAACAGAAGAAAAAAATTTACTGAGGCGATAGTCTAGGCTGATAAAGATCAGTATATCGAAATTCTCACATACATCTCTTTTCACAGTTGTATCCTAGTAGATGTGAATAAACGCACACACACACACGCATGCACATACACATGCATCGATAATATTGATGCAGAACTACTAACTGTGTAATATATGAAGGAGATTTTTTACTGTCGACATACCCTCATGGATTATTTAGTCAAGTGTATATATATATATATATATATATATATATATATATATATATATATATGAGGTTGAATGTAATGGTGATTTATCAAAACCCGTATATGTTTTATAAAAAGTCTATAACAGAAGAATTGTAACATTGTAGATTGGTCTCATATTTATTTTCTATGGTCAGTAAATAAATATCACTGTGTCGTTTATTCCTTTACGTTATAGTTTGGTGTAAAGAGGAAACCAACAACAACAACAACAACAACAACAACAAACTGAGACAATGACAATATTCTGATCAGTAAACGTCTAAGCAAGCTGTTGTTACTTCTTTTCTATATAGAAAACATCACATAAAATCATACATATTTACCTTTTCAACACATATGTACACAGATAAGAACACACTATAAAAATTTGTTCATAATTAAAGAACAACGTATAGAATATAAAGTTTTCAATCATTTTAAAATATTACAGATAAAAACAACGGAAACTAAACTTAATTTATACTTTTAAACAAACAAACAAGAGATTGAAGGGATTTTTAAAATATGACACAATCTCTTATAGTATAATTCTAATATTTAATAAATATACAAGTAATTTTGTATGGATGTATGTAAAGAAATTCAGTTATGACACTTGATTTCCGGGTTCGTAGCTAAACTAGTTAATTAGCTGGAATCTAAAACTGATCTTAACGTGAGCACAAAGTATGAAGTTCCATTCTCATCGTGATCATTGGATCAAGACAGAAATATGTATATCAATGAAGCATTTAGATATTTGGAGATTTGAAAAATGTTACATTTTAAGATTGTATTTGAAAAAAATGATGTAATTCATAGAGTTGTTGAAAATTTCAAACAAGCTGTGATCAGTGGAGTCTAATCCGTGTCACGTAGAGACAGGTGTATTCTCAGACAATTGATAAATAGTTGTGCAGTCATTCATGGATCGATGGAAGTTAGACATTAGCATCGTTGTATGCCGACTCGATGGTATGAAGGTTAAGTGTTCGGGTGAGAGACTGAAGGCTCTGGGTTTGAATCTCGCGGAGGGCGGGATCGTGAATGCGCACTGCTGAGGAGTCCCATACTAGGACGAAACGGCCGTCCAGTGCTTTCAGGTTTTCCATGGTAGTATAGTTTCAATTGACTCATAATTTCAACTATTGTAATTTCATAATCATTAATTATAACTAATGGAATATCTTTAACTTTGTCAGGAAGATAACCAATAATAATTAAGGAGAAATGGACTACTATTTCATTCTGTGACAAAGACTAAATGGGAAAATGAAATTTACTACAAATATCCTGCTGTCATCTCTTTTGTTTGGTCTTTTGTAACTGTTTTGAGATTTTAATATGGAGCGGATACTAGGACGATATAACTATGTTAGGAGTGTAAGACAGGTCTGATCAATATTATGAAAATGATGGTATGAGCTATACATAACAAGTATTAACCAGGATTTAAAATATTAAACACTTGGTTATGACCCTGTGATCTAAATAGATATCACAAGTTAATTACAGTTCGTAGCTATAACTACAACATTTTTAATTTTCTTGCCAAACAAATCTTCATTGATTTTTGAATAAATACTTTCATGTCAATTACCTTCAACTTATAATCTATTGAGAAACAACTCAATTAAATATTAAATTCCTTTTGTATTAGTATCAGAAGGAGTTTTGCGGAGACTGTACTAATTTAAGTAGTTGAGATCATGAGTCATTTGAAGCTAGACCACTATGGAAAACCTGGAAGTACTGGGTGGCCGTTTCATCCTAGTATGGGACTATTCAGCAGCGCGCTATTGTGTTGTTTGCTTGAATTATCCCATAGATGTTAAGGAATGTGATTGATCAGTTAAATGGATGACGTAATGAAGTTTGAAAAGAACGGTACTGGATTCGAATCTCAGAGTGAACATTAACTCTGAGATACAAGTCTCAAATAGAACAAAAAAAGCATCCTGGATTTCACTACTAACCATTATTCATCTTTATTCAATTGAATTAATATACTGTAAAAAAGAAAATTATGAATCTCGTTTTTTACACCAAGTTCACTCACTATTCTTTAATACTCTTGTTACTTGCGTAAATTCTATTGAATTTATTTGGTTACTAATAAATTAAGACACGCATATATGTAGATAAACAATCAATTAGTTTAATGAATGAATAAAAGAATTGAATGAAATAAACGAACGAACTAAATAGAAGTAACAAAGTAGATTGGAACATGAAAACATAATTACGACTTCTTTAAACTTTCAAATGTTCTTTATTTCGTTATTAAATGAAATGATGCTTTTCATAGATAATTGCAAAGAATTTCATTATTCACATATGTATCAGTAGGGGTTTTTGTGGAGTTTGCAGTAATTTCAATAGTTGAGATCATGAGTCCAATTGAAGCCACTATGACCACCATGGAAAACTTGGGAGCACTGGACGGTCGTTTCGTCCTATTATGAGACTTCTCAGCAGATAATACATGAGGAATATTCGTTATTCATAGTATCTTAATTAATTGTACATACATATTTTTCCTTTAATTCTTGTCAAAACATCTTAGTTATGATAATTTCAAATTTAATTTAACCGATAAACCTTATGTGGACCTATATCGAAAATTAGGACTTACTGGATAGATATTCTGTCCTAGGTTGTAACTCCTCAAGTGCACAGGGGATTGAATGTAGGATCTTTGATCTCATGAGTGAGCGCTTAACCTACAGACTACCGAACCAGAATTCGGTAGTGTATATGTTTAACTTCTGTCAATTCATGACTTTTGTCTACCATCTTCTATTGTCTCACACGTGAAAGGGTTGGACTCCACTAGTCACAACTTCTCATAAGAACTGCATGAATTACACTTAGAATGTAGAAACTACTGAGTATAGAAAAATTTAGCAATTTACACAAAATATGCATATCAGTGATAATTTGTAAGTAAGTTAATTACAACTAATGTAAAATATGGTACAAGTTTACGTTGGCTTGAAATGCAATCGTTTACACCAGTTCGACACGGGTGTATTTGTAATAATATGAAAAATAGATGGGTCATAATAATGGTGTTGTAACTGTGAAAATTTGGAACTTGCTTCTAGGAACTGTCAGTTGTAAGACACAAGTACGAACACAAAGACAACAGATGAAAATTTATTTAACATTAAAGAATAAACCAAAATGATATCTGAATACATAGATTTTAAATGTTTTATTTAGTCAGATTGGTGTAAATTGAATTCAGTAGCATTTCAAATTAATTAATCATTGACTTGTTCCGTGAATACAAATTTACAATAATATTGAAATAAGCGGCTATAACCAAAAAGTTAGACATTAACACCGTTGGATGCTGGGTCAGTGGTCTAGAGGCTAAGCTTTCGCTTGAGAAACCGAAGATCCTGGTTTCGAGTCCCAAGTGAGGGATTGTGGATATCCACTTCTGAGGAGTCCCGTATCAGGAAGAGAGGGCCGTACAAGTTTTCCATGGTGGTCTAGCTTGAATTGACTCGTAAATTCAACTATTAAATAGAACTAAGTTTTCAGATCATGAAATTACTACTTTAAATGTGATTGCAGGTCGTTACTTACGTAATCCTTTTAACCCTCATGGAAAAGCATAGGCCGCCCACTAGCTATCGCCATCTAACTCCGTCCTGCGCAACCCCGTTCCAGTACTTTCTGATTGCTAGTCATTCTTTTCATGTCTACTTCCAATTCTCGACGCATTGTGTTCTTTGGTCTTCCTCTTTCCCGATTTCCTTCGGGATTCCAAGTTAGGGATTACCTCGTAATGCAGTTTGATGGTGTCTGTAATGTATGTCCTATCCGCTTCCATCGTCTTTTCCTAATTTCCTCTTCAACTGGAAGCTGGTTTCTCCTACCTCACAGTAGGCTGTTGCTGATGGTAACCGGTCAACGGATATTGAGTATCTTGCGTAGTCAACTGTTTGTAAACACTTGTACCTTATTGATGATGGTTGTAATAGGTTCCAACGTTTCAGATCCATACAGTATGGCTGTCTTGATGTTCGTACTGAAGATTCTGACCTTGAAATTGGTTTGTAGATGTTCTTCAACTGTAGGAATGCTACTTTTATTTTGTCAATCCTTGCACTTAGGATCCTCCTTGTTCATTGATGATGCTAATCAAGAACGCGAAAGATTCCACATCATCCAGAGCCTATCCATCAAGTGTGATTAAGTTAATCTCCTCCGTGTTTTATTTGAGGATTTTAGTTTTTTTCTTTGTGTATATTGAGGCCTGCTGCTGCAGGGGCTTCTCCTACACTAGTTGCCTTCAACTGCATTTTTTTTGTACATAAGATAGAAAGGCCAGGTCATCTACGAAGTTCAAATCGTATAGTTTCATCCAACCTGTCCATTGTATTCCGCGTCTCCTCTCATACGTGGAGGTTTCCATAATCCAGTCAACCACTAGAAGAAAGAGGAAGGGAGAGCCTTGTCTGACTCCGGTCCTTACTTGGAATTCTGGTTATAAACAAGTGAGAAAAAACCTAATTTCATATGCCATTCATACACAAACCTATTTTATTTTCTTGCTAATCGAATCAAATAGCTACACATTAATGATAAGAGAACAAAACCTATACAAATTATTTTAATGGTTGGAAAATTCCCATCACATTAAAACACAGATTACATGAAGTTCAGGATGAAATTACAGTCATTGTTTTATTGTATAGTTATTTAAATGATAGCGTTTTTGAATAGAGTGTAATGATTAAATCTTCACTGTCGGTAAAGAATGCAGTGATGGCTTAACAGTTAATCCATTCGGATTCTAATTAATGCACTGTGGGTTTTAGTTTGTTGTTGAGCAACATTTTTAAGAAAGCCAAGGAAAAATTTAAGCAAGAGAGAAATGACTATTCTCATTGTTGGGACTACTGAAGAATTTCGGGCAACTTAGTGTAAATTCCATTTGATTAATACTGAAGTTCGGCAACGCATATATAGGCATATGAAGACGACAATCTCAAAAGAGTATAACCATCTAAGAATCCCAGATTAAGTGGTCAAATGTTACAGACGCTATGTTTATAACTTTCTCATCGATCACTATTTGGTTAAGATAGAACCAGGTACAAATGGCAATCGATGATCACTTTATAATATACCATAGAATAAGGTTATTTTTGTTAAGGTACCGTCCGCTAAATTGTTACAATCTCAATAGTCTTAAATTTAATGTAACTAACCGGCTCAAAATATTATCGAAGAGAGCTAAGAAAAAAGTCGTTTATGATGGAGCCGTCTTATCTAAATCTTATCATTCCTAAAATAATATTCTAACTTACCTTTCTTTACAGTGTCCTTTTGTTTCGTATGGCCCATTTCTCTATGGTCTATTAAAATAAGTATTTTTATGTATGTCACAATTAAATAATGCGGCCATTACACTTCTGTTCGAATGAAATTGAACAACATGACTCAAGCAACTGGTTAACAAATACTTTAATCGTTTCTTCTTGAAACTCATTGTAAGTGACACTGGGTGATTTTGTGTGGGATATCATTGTTTGGTTCGATTAGTTCAACGATATTATTTGAACGAACATTTAATGCTAGATAGCTCTACATAACTATGTTTATCCTTAATTGAAAATCATCATCAGTGAGCACTTACTACATAATTATGAGTTAAATTATGAACTGTCAGGTTTTTAGAGTGAAAATGCTACATTCGGATAATTGGTCTAAAATTCAATAGGTCTTATATCCTTTGTTATGCTATAGTATAAACTGACTGAAATTAACGAGCGTAGCTCCTGCCTTGATGTAGTGGCCGCTTTCTTATATCGTGATTGATCAGTCGAACTGTATTTGGTGAAATACTGGTTAGAAAAAGTTCAAACACAAACGTTCGGAACACAAGGTCTGAGAATAAAGTCGTGCTCTTGACTATACAGGGACAATGAGGTGTTTTTCTAAGGTAGTCATCATCCTCAGCGATGCTACTTTGGAAAAGGTCAACTATAAAAGCGTCACGCATCACCATTTCCACGATTTTCTTTAGCCATTGGTAGAGCCTTAAAAATATGTAGCTAATACATAAAGAACTAAGAAGAAGGCTGTGTGTGACCGGCTTCAAATAATTATCCATTTGGCTTTGTGATTACACTACCAGGTGCCAAAGACTAATATTAATCCAGTTTTCTTGCACAATACATTGAGAAGTATCATTTGACAGTGTTAGCAACCAGAGAGTGAAAACAACCTTTATAATTCTAACTACATTCAAGATTACCTTCTTCATGACCGGTTGAAATTAGAAATACAAATCATTATCTATCGGCTCAGTGATTCAGGAATAATTCATTCTCTTTTAAACCTGAAAATTCTGAATTTAGTCTATAGAGATGTCGTAATCAACTACTACAGATCGGTCTGAAATGAAAACAAACAGAACTGTATATTACTGTTTGATATTTAATATTTATTTTACCTATTGTTATTCTATAATGGAAACAATTTCCAAAATTCACAATCTCTGTTAGGGACGATAGATCCCCAAAACTCATATTTTATAATTTTATCTTATCGATTAACTTATCGATTAAATGTTAAATATTTGAATGCCAGTCAATTGATCAACTTATCGATTGAATGTTTAGATAGCAGTCAATTAACGAACTTATCGATTAAATATTTGAATGGCAATCGATTGATGAACTTATTGATTATTGTTTAAAAATTTTTACCATGACAATATCGATTATACATATTTTTATAAATACGCTTGATTTATGTGCCTGATTGACCTGGTATCTGCTGGTTGCGTATAGAATACACTTCTACATCTTAACAAGACTTTTTGGTCGAGTTAACCTATCGAATCTCTGAACCCTTGATCTTTCGTTCCGTTCCGAATAAGCCGAATTAGTGGTAAAATTCAAACTTAACGAACTTAACAATCTCTTACTTTACTATCTTCTACTTTTCTACTCACTTTCAAGTCACACAAAACATATTAACAGAGCTGTCATAATCGTATGCAGTATAACTAATAGTAGGTTTACAATTCATAATATATTCAATTTATAATTCCTTTTTATGCAATGAACTTATTAAGTTACTTAACATTCTTATAAGAGACAAAAGTTCCTGGATTTGAATCTCACAGTTGTGTAAGATCATGAATGTATACTTCTAATGAATCTCATATTTGAACAAAAATAACAGTCTAATGCTTTTAGGTTTTCCATGGTAGTCTAATTTGAATGAACTCATGAATTCAACTATCAAAATTTACTTAAAGAATTGAATAAGTTAATTACATGCTTTCTTAATTACATATCAAATTGTTCTATTATCTATTTTAATGCTTATCTATCTATACTGTTTGACACCATTCATTCATTTATCGGTTCATTCTTATTAGTATACATTGAATAGATCTATTTATTCAATATGTTTAGACAATTAAAAAGAAATGACTACTTGAAATGCTTCTAATAATTATCCCTTAAGGCCAATGACTATGATAAATGATTTAGCTTTCTTATTTATTTATTTTTCTCTTTTTATATGACATTTAAGTGTTTTTGTTTATTTCCTTTTTTTCTCTTTTTTTTCTTTTCTTTTTTTGTTTTGTTTTGTTTTTGAGTTTACAGTATAAAAAGAGAATAAGTAATATGTAACAGAAGAAAATGTCGATGATGATGAAGAGGACATAAGGGTAAGAGAAATTCATCACTTAATCGTATTATTTAGTTGATTTCTACCTAATATTATATGTGTACATAAATATGATCTGAATCCATTAAGAGTTTGACAGTTTGACCTTTCAATTAAAATATACTTGTTTGTATACTATGGACATCAATGTTATACTCAACCATTATTATCATTATAAGTATTATGTATTGAGTAAAGACAGGTTAAAGTGATTGTTTTGAGCTGATATTATGACTACCTTTTAACTTTAGAAGATTCCTTGAATTAAAGTTTTTTTTTAGGGTAACACAATGAAGGAAAATGTATACTGAAATAAGAAGAATCTCAACAGGAAAAAAAGAGAAAAAAAATAAACAAACTTGTCATTATTCATTGTGAAACAATAATTAAGGTTTATAAGTGAAGATGGATAGTGGCTAGCAGTGGAATTCAGGACGCGTGTTTTGTTTTATTTGGGACTCGTCAGCTGGATGTATCTGCATCTCAAAGTTGATGTTCACTCTGAGACTCGAACCCAGTACCACTCGCTTTAAATGTCATCCCATTATCCACTCAGTTACTAGATCCTGATAGCCATTTGCTTGTGCAATAGGATGAATTTAAATTCACTTGGTATTGTTTGATTGAATCTTCTCATTGAGGTTTAAGATTGAAATTGATCAGTCTGTGAACATCAACTTTGAGATACAGATACATCCAGTTGACGAGTACCAAATACGATGGAACGCGCGTCCTGGATTCTGCTGCTATTCATTATCTAACTTTGCTTACAAAGCTTGTGAACTAAGGCAATGAAGATTATTCCGTTTTTTTTTAGTAAAAAAGCATTAAACGTCAAATAGAAATTCTATGATGTGAAGTTAAAAAACAAAACAAAATTAATACGTATTTTAGGCAGGGTTAAATAGTGGCTATTAGTGGAACATATAATGTGTGTTTCGTTCCATTTGAGACTTGTCAGTTGGACGTGTTTGAAATTGAATATTGATGACAATATCGGGATTGAAATTGAGTACCATTTGATAGTCTAACCTTGATTAATATGCTTATGATCTAATGATAGTATCGCGGCAATCTACACAGGTTATATATATAACCACAGAACTTAACATCAACGACTTACTTTACTTACATCTGTTGCTCCTCGTGGAGGAGGAGCATAGGCCGCTTACCAATTCAAAATCAACAACGAAAAGAATTAAAAATTCCCCACAAATGATTTAATAGTGTTTGATATGCGAAATGTGTGATGACAAATAGTAAATTAATCAGTAAGTAATGACCAATATCATGGTTGCCTGATCTTTTATTTATGATTAGATTTCACTAAATAAATTACACTTTGATTACTAGTGCAAGTGGCTCAGTATTGCGCTTATTATGTTGGCATGTTGGGTGGTTGGAGTTAGTTAGTAGAAAACTTTAGACTTAAGTTTCATTCTAAATGGTATTTGTCATAATGGTGTACCTAAGATACTGATGCAAGCCAATGGTAACGTATCAGACAGTGAATCTATGTGATCTAGGTCCGAGCCCCAAAACAATCATTTTTTCTTTTAGGAGTGCAGCTATCCCTTTCTGACGAGAGACAGCTAACAGTAAACTCGAGTTTAATGTTTCCTATCAACAACAATAATAAGTGTATTTGATGAAATTGTGAATTATGAACTGACAACAAAGAACATTAGTTTAGTTCAGAACTTATAATTCAGCGCTCTATGATGACTTTACATGAAAATGAATTTAAAATCTTCAGGTCCTTGCAATCTTTACAAATGTATTTAACTATCAAGTGAACCCCTCAACATCTTAATTTTAAGACTTTAGTTAATTCGAAATATCAAACAGTTATTATCAAGTGTCATGTATCTTGAATGTATATCACTGAAAAGTTTTGCATTATAGTAAAGCATTTACCAATTAATCTCTAGTTTTCAGTCATTTTCCAAACGATATAAATTTGTTTAGCTTTTCTTCAAAACAATAAATCGACTAACACTAGACCAACACATTGTTTAGCTTTCGACTGAGATCATGAATCGATTGATGTTAGATCACCACTGAAAACCTTCAAGCACTGAACGGCCGTTTTGTCCTAGTGTACGACTCCTCAGTTGTGCACATGCACGATCCCGTACACACCAATTGAACCCAGGACGTTTGGTCTCTCACGCGAACGCTTAACCTGAAGGCCACTGAGCCGGCATCCAATGGTGTTAATGTCTAACCTCAACCAATACACAAAATTGCGCGACCATCTTCTATTGTACTGAGGTAGATACCTGTCTCTATCTAACATGCACTAGCTCCACTGGTCACGACTTCTCACTAGAACTCCGAGAATTCCTTCACAAAGCTAGTTACTAGTGAGCACATAGTAATTATCAGTATGGGGTTATGGAGATTATTAAGTCTTTGATTGAGATCATAAATCGATTGGTGTTAGATCACCATTGAAAATATTGTTTAGTATTTGTATTTAAATTAATTGTAATATAAAATTAATATATATTACAGAGCTGATTAAGCCTAATGATTTGAATGTTTTATTGGTATCCACATTAATTAATAGATTACAACTCCTATACTAGTAATCAACATGTGCTCACTAGTGACTAGCTTCGTGAAGGAATTCTCGGAGTTCTAGTGAGAAGCCGTGACCAGTGGAGCTAATCCTTGTCGGGTAGAGACAGTTATCTACCTCAGTACAATGGAAGCTGGTCGCGCAATTTCGTAGATTGGTTGATGTTAAAATCTATCACCATTGGATGCCGAATCAGTGGTCCAGTTGGTTAAGCGTTCGCGCGCGAGACCGAAGGCCCTGGGTTCGAATCCCGCTCGCGGGATCGTGGATGCGCACTGCTGAGGAGTCCCACAATAGGACGAAACGGCCGTCCAGTGCTTCCAGGTTTTCAATTGTGATGGTTTCACATCAATTGGTTCATGTTCTCAATCAAAAACTTAATAATCTCCACAACTCCTATACTAGATTACAGTATATGTCATACCATTTATCTAAATGCCCCATTAAATGTTTCACTTACTATTAGTTTAATTTATCACAACTGTGTACACTATAATTCAACTTGAAAAGGTTAAAATATCTAAGCGATTATTATTGAACATATCAGTTTTCGAACATTTCATCAAATCTAACTATTATGATCTTGGATCAGTACATTTTTTCTCGATAAATCTTCTAAGATCTCATTACCTTTAAGATCATCTTGTAACTTATATTCAATAGTTGAAACATTTAATGACTCAATACTAACAGTTTATAACACCCCCCCGTGTAGAAGTAACTGTGCATATGATTGTATAGTTCAAAAAATGACATCGTTGAATAGAGAATTCGAGTCACATCTTTAATTGTAGAGGTTATGAGAATACAATTTGTACCATAGTGTGATAATCACCCAATGTTATTGGTGACAACTATTTCATTCCAAACATAATTAAATTCTACTAGCCATGAATCATTGTAACTTCAGGCAATGTTATCCAATAAACAATGAAGGCTCTGAAATTAAGTCATCTAACTCAGAGAAAATAAAACTATACACTTGATTTGCAAATTTTCTCTATCATTTCAACATCCCATGATCTACAACCTGATTCAATTATAAACTCCATACTAATCAGTTAAGTATTGTAAAACAATACTGTTGGGCGACCTATGCTCCTCCACGAGGGTATATATATATATATATATATATATATATATATATATATATATATATATATATATAATTTTTCCATTTCACCAAAACTCGACATTATATATCATATGACCAAAACCCTGGTATATATATGTATATATCTCACCTGTATTCTCATGTCCTATATGCAGTTTCACAACAAGTTTCATGATTAGATGTATGTCCATGCATGCAATGGAGAGAGATAGAAAAAATGGAATTACAGAAAAGAAAAATAAAAGCAAAGAATTGACAACAACAATAGTAATAATAATAATAATGATAATAATCCATTAGAATATCTGTCAGACATTTCTATCCATTTCTACTCTTTTTATAAATGATATCCTAATAATAACACCACTACTACTACTACTACTACTACTACTACTACTACTACCACCACTACTACTACTATTACCAATACTACTATGCTTCTCTCTTTCGTTCATTCTTTTCGTAAATTCACTATTATTATATTAATTAGTCTGAAGTTTGAAAACAGACTAAGTAAATTTATATAGATTCATTCTATATAGATATACATATATACTAATTTAGTTAGAGTATATTTACTGTATGTAATACTTATCCATGTAAACGACTCAAACTACTTTATAAACGTACTTTTATACATCCTACCTGTTTCATTTATTCTATCCACTGGTAACTTTTACCTTTTTTTTTGTTTTACAAAAAAAGGCAAACATTTAATACTCAATAGAAACACAAACAAACAAACACACATCCAAATTCATTAATACACCATACTAACTAAAACTATCAATTCTTATCTTGATTTAGATATCATTCTGTATATATTTTTTCTTCTCTATATAACTAACTCCTCTAAATATAGGCGCCTAATGTAATTAAGCACTTATAAAACCAATCAATAAAAAAGATGGGCAAAACATTAAGTTAAATTAGTAGTTAGTAATATGGGATGGAGTAAAGAAAATAGAAAACAACAACAACAAAGATTAGAGTTGCCTAGCTGGCTATATACTCTTTCACCCCCCCGCATATATATATATAGAGAGAGAGAGATGGGGGAGGGAGAGACTCCCTTTTCGTTGATATTAGTAGGTATATTTGCTAAACGCTTTTAAAGTTATGAAAACAACAGTTTATTCATATTTTTGTCTATTCTACTTTTATTTGCTTCTCTAAGGGAGATGATTTTTTTGTTTAGTTACTGAATGTAAACATGTGCATATATATAGAATAAAAAAATGTAGTTAAGCTATGTAGTATTCATTTTACATATTATTCCTTTTTTTCCCTAAGTAATTCAATATGTAATTGGGAAAATAAAAATAATTTTTTTTAAAAAAATTTATCATCTGTCGTTGAAATGAATAGGATGCTCTGAAATTGTAATCGATTCTAAGCAACAATGGATGATGGTTGACAGTGGAATCCAGGATGTACATTTTGTTCTATTTGAGATTTTTTGGGATTTAGGTACATTTAGCTGACAAGTTTCAAATAGGATGTAATGTATGTTCTAGATTTCACTACTAGTCATTATACATCTTGTGACTTAAGGTAATATAGAAGCAATCCCCATAGGATATACATATGTCAATATGAGATTGATCCATTGTAGTCCTAATACATCAATGGGACGTTTCAAATAAGCAATACAAAATGAATGTAATAAATTATTTAGAAAAGTTTAGAAATATACAATACACAGTTGCTCTTTAAAGAAATTCTCATAAATTCCATAATCCGATATTCATTTGCATTAATTATTTCAGTCTTCTCATTAACGTTTACAACTACAATTGAACAGTCTCATTTTTGGCACCTGTGCATCTTTTGCAGATCGCCTCGTAATCGCTTTAATTCACAAGCATTATAAATAGAGATGGACGAAACGTGAGTTCTAGATTCCATTGCTAGCCACTATCTATCTCTGCTCATGATTCAATAAATTCATGTCCATTTCTTCACTGACACTAATACTAGTGTTTTTTATGTAATCATTTAGACATTCTTTTCATACTTAATCAAAACTGTATTTGAAACAAACCTCAATGGTACTGTCTGTTTGTTCTAATTTCTTTAGAGTTTAAGAGTATTAAATTTGTGGAAGTCCAAGAGTTGGCTAGGACATTGATATTTCAAAAAATTCGCTGTTGAGATATAACAATTATACAATCCTTTACATTTAATACGTTGAGTTTCATATAAAACAAAAATTCTGAAGTTAGAAATTAACACCGTTTGATGTCGACTCAGTGGTCTGGTAGTTAAGTGCTCGCGCGCGAAACCAGTAGGTCCTGGGTTCAAATCTCGCAGGGGGCGAGGTCGTGGATGTGTACTGCTGAAGAGTCCCATACCAGAACGAAACGGCCGTCCAGTGCTTCCAGGTTTTCCATGATGGTCTAGCTTCAATGGACTCATGATTTCAACCAGTGAAAATTCTGGAGATGTTTGTGACTATAATGAGTAAAGAAACATAAATACTAAAAATCCCCTTTAATATCATTAAGTTACAGTTAACACAAAAGACAATAATTAGACCTGATAACCAGATCATTAGGTCATTAATCAATAGATGACCTGTAAAATAAGATTCACTCAATTGTTCATGCCTGTATAAATTGGAATCATGTTTATATTTTAATTTCTAAGTTTGGCATTTTTGCCAACGACATATTCTATTACTTGACATTTATTCACTGTAGGTTTTTTTGTTTGCTTGTTAATAAACTGAGTTTTTACAACTAGTCATCATTCAAATCACAAAATCATATCAAATCTTGTCATTGATTCCATAGTCTAAACAAGTAGGGAGAAATTTTCATTCTTTCTATTAGTAGTTAAATACCTTTTTAACATGAATCGCTTAAGAATAATTATAAAGCAAATCAGTATAGGATTGAAGAGATTGTTGAGTTTCGATTGATATCATGAATGGTTGAAGACAAGGGTGGACGGTTGCGGTTAAAGTTACACATTAAGCATTCCTTGACGAAACCGAAGGTCCTGGGTTCGACTCCCACATACGGAATCGTGCATGTACACTGCTGATGAGTTCCATGTTAAGACGAAATGACCGTCCAGTGCTTCCAGGTTTTCAATGATGGTCTAACATTAATCTATGCATGATATCAATTAAAAAGTAAATCTTAAATAGTATTAGAAGTAATGAAGAGTTAAACTAGGTTTCATTTTGTACATATAAAGAAGTGAGTTAGGTTTCTAATCAACAACATGACGTGCCTTGACCTTCATCTATTAAATTGTTTCGATTATGACATAACTGATTTCATTAATCATTAAATCATATTAGATATTCAAGAAATTCTTATCAAATTTAAACATTGATAAACTTATGATCATTATCTAGTTAATGTGTTTTGTTAAGATCGATTCAACTTCATGTCAATTATCTTCGTACATTGTTAATGTGAAGAGTATACTATTGAAATGTACTAAATAAAGATGAAATAACCTTTAATTGCTTACTTTTTTTACTATTATTTTTTCCAGAGGTTAAGATCACGAGTCAGTTGAAGCTAGTCCACCATGGAAAACTTATTGTGGGACTCCTTAGCAGTACGCATCCACGATCTCACCCCCGTGAGATTCGAACCCAGGACCTATCAGTTTCTCGCGTGAGCGCTTAACCACTAGATCACTGAACCAGCATCCGGCGGTGTAAATCTTTCGAGGTGGGGCCATGGATGCGCAATGCTAATAAATCTCACAATAGGAAGAAACGACCATCCAGTGCTTCCAAGTATTCCATGAAGGTCTAGCTTCAAATGACTCATAATCTCAACTATTGAAATTACTACGATCTCCACAAAAACCCTTCCTTATATTAAACAGTATATATAGCTGCTCATTTGTAACCTATTCTGAGATATATCATCAAAATTCTCTAGTCACTGATTTTAAAATAATCTTTTGGACTTTATTCTAGTAGTTTGTGCTAACCTACAGGAATCAATTGAACAGTCATAATTATTTAAAAATCTCAGTTAATCAAAACTTAACAAATAATAATCTAGTAATATTTACTACTAGTTTATACTACTTTATTTTGCATCTTAAATACAAGCGAAAGAATGACAAAATTCAAAGCTATCTACTATGATACACGTTTATTCTACTACTTAAACTATTCACTTATCTTGATTGTTTGTTTATATTCATTAAATTATAGATTTATTACCGCAACATGAATTTAAATTATGTTATATAATACTATTCAATATGAAAGATCTTATATTATAATATTCAGTCTGATGAAATGAAGTGATTTGAAACATTAACACTTCATGTTAACTTCTATTTTAAGAATATACTTCTGATTAAATTACTGTTTTCATTAATCAAAGTAGATATATATTTACATCTACATTAGATCCTCCATTGTTCCTCGATAATATTTCTCAAGTATGTGAAAGATTCCACCTTTTCCAGAATTTCTTCATCAAGTGTGATGAAGTTAATATTTTCCATATTCTATTTTGACGATCTTAGTTTGTTCTTTGTATATGTTAAGGCTTACTGATATAAACACTTCTACTATACTACTTATTTTCATCAGTATACTAGATTGAAAAAGTTAGATCATCTAGAAAGTTCAAATCTTCTAATAGATTCTGAACTATTTCATCGATTATATAATCATAGAATAATATTGAATGTTACCTATATACATTCGTTTCTTATTTGTTTGTTTGTTATAAAATCGCTATTTTACCGAAATTTTCGTTTTTTTAAAAAAAACTACACTTGTTGTTATAGAAGTCTATATCCTCGTCGCCTATCTGTAAACTAAAACAAGGAGAATAACAATAACTTAATGTTACTTTTTTCTTTTTAAAAAAAAGAAAAATATATCAGTAAGAGTACTACTGTAACCACAAATAAACGCAGTAATCATAGCGGTTTATATTATTTGTATATTTTAATAGAGATGTCGGAATTCACTGGCGCCAATATGAATGTTGTACACAGTTATGAGAAAACAAAAAAAAACGATGGATTATATATATCTATCTATATATATTTATATGAAAAAGATGAAAGACTGTGAAATGGGGAGAAAAGAAAAGAAAGAAAAAAAAGAAGACGGAAATTAAGAGAAGTAAAAGATAGTAGAATTAAGAAAAGTAAGCGAAAAAATAAAACCTTAAAGAATAATAAAGATAGACAGGAAATAATCAAATGAAAGTAAATATGAAAATATACATTGAGACTTATTATTATTATTAACAGTAGTATTTTATTATATATTAGTACTATAGAATTACTGATTACTAATACTACTCATAGTTATAAAGTAATATATGAAGAATAGTAATAATAATAATGAAAGGTGAACTATAAAATTCAAATTTAATTTTTTTACATATATGTGTACTTCTCTTTCACTCTGTTCAGATGATTCTTATTACTATGGAATATTCTGGATTGTTCTGTCAACATTGAAAAAGAACAGGATAGAAATAGAAAAAAAAACAACTATTGAATGATTTAACAGATTCAGTAGTAGTAGAAGTTGTAATAGTAATAAGAAGTTTTTCAATGATGGAAAATCTACTGACGACAAGGTATCTATCTATCTATGTATGTATATATAGGAATAGAAATATATTCCATATTAAATAGGCAGAAACAAAAAGGGGTATAAGTAAAGATTGAAATGGTGAAAATTTTGATGTACATATAAAGATAATAATAAATATTTTAATTAATTAAATTTTTCTAATTGTCTATGGCGGATTATATTGTTGAATAGTAGGGTCTTTCATTCACACACACACATATATACACTCTGTCTCTTTGGTATTCTTTTATTGTTAGCATTTGTATTTCATATACAATTATAGGCTTCTATTTGACTAACTGTCTAATACCTAAACTATATATACTTATATATACATATGTATATAAATATCACAATCACTTCCTGTAATGGATTCGGAGTTATTCTCCGATTTCGTATTGTGTATGTGTGTTTTACTTTTTTGAATGTTACAGTTAATAATTAGAAAGAGGGATATACAAAGCGAAGAGATAGAAAGTGAAGTAACCGCTATGACAACAACAACAATAAGTAAGTAAATATGTAATTTTACAGGTTTATGAATACACCCGTTATATAAACATCAGAATATTTATACATATATGGATGTCTTAAATAGATATGTTCTATCAAAGTATTGCATGGCAAAACATATATACTAGAATAAAGGAAATTACAATTGAATTAAGGGAAATCTAAGTAAAACAAAACACAACAACCCCCCTCTGAACACTTCAGTATAAACAGTAACCATTACACTTGTTCATGAGTGTTGTAACTGACTTTTTCATATTCAATTTATATATTATTTTTTATTCAAATCTGATAAGTCCTTTATTTGTTTTATAATTCTGTTTCATTCCTTATTGATAAAGAAAGAGAAGAAAAGAAAAAAACATTCATATTTCTAGTTTTAATATTATCAAGAATAGTTTCTCAGAGTTTGTTTTCTTTTTCCCGCTTCATAATGATTCAATCAGTGAATGAAATAACATACAATGAAACATTGAATATTTTTGGTAATATAGTTACTATCTATGTGTTACTAGACAAAAAGGAGAAGAAAAAAAAACAACAACAACTCAGAGACTATTTTATTTTGGTTAATGTGAAGTTCGTTGTAAAGTATTTAAATTGAGTTCATATTATGTAATAAATTCAAATGGGATAAATGTTAAGAATGATATGTCTTCTTGATTGAATCCGACTCTGTTATATTAGGTCTTCGTTGATTGTTATACTAGAATCAGTTATTCCTTTAGTTGTAAAAAGAGGAACTATTGTTATTTCCATGATACGATAGTAACAACACAAAGACTGGTACAAGTGAAGATTAATTAAGCCCAAAAACATTACTACCATGACGTTGACCCTAGTTGAAAATACACTCATTTATATATTGATTAATAATTAAGATAATATCATATCATATGCTACATGTCATACTGACTTTTCTTCCTGTCATATCAAAGAATTAAGTCAAGTTGGATATCTATGTTATTCTAGTTTAAAGCTGTTTAAGAATGTACAATCATGTATTGTTCATTACTTTCTAATTAAATAAGTAATACACAAAAATGCTATTCTACTTATGATAGTTAAGTTAAACTTTCACCAAAACTCCTTTTAAAGTAATGTAGATTTCTGAAATGTTAGCACTGAACAAGTGGGAACTAATAGAATTTCAAGGTTAAATATGAGAATTATTTCACTTTAGACACATGAATGTATTTGACAATAAATTCTTTGAAAGATAGAATTAAAAGTTGTTATTATCCCGATGAGAATTCTAAATGATAACTCTTGAGTACTATTTATGGACCAATACGATACATATAGGTCCTGAGTTTGAATATTGTGGAGCGGGATCGTGTGAGGGCTGTGATACCATCCGGCTCCTAAAACCGAATCACGTGGTTTCCTAAAGGGACCACACCTGAAACCTTCGACCTGAAGGTCTGATCCATAAGGCAGTGGAGCAACGTAAGGGAATGCAGTCACATGGTAGTCGGTCACCGACGATTGGTTCATACGTCATTTATTCCCTCAGGATACTTTAGCCAGCCCATGTGCACCATTGGTTTGTAATCAGGGTTTTCCAACTTCTCTAGTTGGACTCTCCATGTCCACCAACCTGGTTAAAGTGCCGGACATTCGCTTTCCGTCCTCTGAATTTCGTAAACAACATTAATGCCACAAGAAGGCAGTGAGGAAGACTTTTCTGGCAGAGACTATATACTCGTGGCCATGTGAGACCATTTCGAGAGAGAGGAATCTCCCCACTCTCGTCCGTATCATAGTATTCGGGGGAACCAAATATATGTATTGTGAAATTCATTCTCGTATTTCACTTACTTAATTCCATTATTCACTAACACAATCTAAGTCAATCATTACATATGAGGATTGACGATATATATATATATATCTCAATAGTAATCAGGAATGATCTTATTGGAGTCAGATCTTAGACCACTAAAAAAGATTCATTAAACAAACAAAACAACAACAACCAAGAAGGTCTACACAATTATTTCCTTCTACTATGGAACATCTTTGAGGTATACATCAACAATATCATTTCAAAAGATCTAATCTAAAATTTTACATTGAACATTTAAACCATTAAACAATACTTATGATTTTACATGACTATTTACTATTGTCTTTCATGAATAATTGATTCTTATAGAATGAAATTCTATTTGTTTCTAAACCAATCTATTCAAAAGTTAATTTTGAAAAAACCCCCCAACAAAACCCCATTTTCTAACCAGATGTTTAAGATGAATGAATGTTTGTTCCATAGATTCATTGAAAGACAATAGATATTGTTTATTATGTATTAAAAAGGATTATAAATTCTTCTTATTATTAATATGATAACTAATCAACAAGTGATTGTTTTTAATGACAAAATGAAAATAGGGTAAAGATGTCAAATTATTTTTGCTTTTTTTTTAAAAAAAATCAGATATATTACTGAATTTGATCGCAAGCTGTTCATTATTTTTTTGTTTAATAACAATTAGGATCATGTAATGATCATGGAATGTTTAATAAGAATGACATATTGTTTACTATAATAATAATAATAATAGTAATACTAAGGATCATATTAAGGATACAAGAAGTCATGAGACAATAATGTCACACACACATAAACATACATATATACATCACTAAACCAATGGATTATGTTATAATCATTCTTGATTGATATTGTTTATTTGAAATGTTTATAAATTGAATCCATGTAAAACAGGTGAAAATATGTCAGTTGTTTAGAATATTGTATTAAACTATAGAAAACTTAGATATGTTTGTAGTATGTATCATTAATCGAAAGTAAAATATTTGGCAGAAGAAAGTTGAGGAGATTGAAGAAAAAAAAGATTGAGAATAAAGAATGATTGGTATGGAATTCTGAGATGATTGACTGGTATTTTGAAAATGAAGTATTCATTGTATGGTTCTCACTCTGGAACTCGGATCCAGTATCGTTTGTAATTGATCAATTGCAGTTCTTAACAACAATGTAAAGATACAAGCAAACAATACCAAGTGAATTCTTGACCATTTCCTTGTACAAAATATATTTATATATAGAGAGTAATATAGTCAAAAACTTATATTATCATATCTTATTGAAGAAAAATACATTGTCTTTTATTCAGGTTTATTGTTGGTCTCATGGGAAATGAAAATGTGTGAATAAATCATTAGAAAAAACAAATGAATAAAACTTTTTAAAATTCACGTGGTATTGTTTACTAGAATCTTCCCATTGACGTTTATCATTGCGATTGATCAGTCTCTTATTGGCATATGTGCATACTGTGTATATTTCCTCGATATTGCCTTGAGTCATGAACTTTATAAGCAAAGATGGGTGGTGGCTAGCAGTGGAATCCAAGATGAGCGTTTCGTCCATTCGGGACTCGATAGCTGGATGTGCCTGCATCTCACAATTGATGATGATGCTGGGACTCGACAGAGTTTGAATCGACCGGTACTGGGTTCGAATCCCAGAGTGAACATCTAGCTGACGTGTCCCAAATAAGACGAAACACGTGCCCTGGCTTCCACTATTAGCCACTATACATCTTTGCCTATAAAACTTTTTTAGTTTATATTTAGGTTTTATCGCAAAAAAATGTTTTAAAAGAATATAATTAACCTTCAATAAACTTCTCGGTTAGGCGTTTTTTAAATTAAAGTGATCAGAAAATATTTTGTACAGGACCTGTATGCAAAACATATAAACGATTCTAACACATTTATACTACTTAAAATAATTTAAGTAGTACAAACTTATTAAGCTAATTTTCAGACTCATCTCATAATCACAAGTAAAGAAATGAGAAAAGAAAGATTTTGTAGGGAGTAATATATTAACTGGACATCTTTTAGTTAGCTGAAAGCTCTTCGCTTGTTTGATATGAGTTTATGATAAAACCATCTAGCTTATATTTTAAAGTAGTTTAGAGTTTATTATGGGTAGGACAGTTAACTTCATAACCGATCACATAATAAATTAATTCCTAATACATTTGTTCTCTATCGCGTTCGCTTCAGTGATTGCCGAATACTTATAGTATTAACTGAAGGAAAAGTTTTATCAGTAGATGCAAAACTTATTTAACCAGTAACCCATAAGCTACCCACAGTAAGATAATAATTGGTGCGAACATCAATCTCATTTGGTGAGCTTAACCATTAGAGAAATAAAATAATAAACTAAGTAACTTTGTGGATCTAAACCTGATACATTGCAAGGACTAGTACTTTTAAGAAGTCAGACGAAGGACATTTACGATTTATAGTACTTTATTATCCCATTATATCGTAGGAGTGTTGCAATTTCAATAAATTTATGGTATAAAGAGATCATTCGGTATCATAGAAACCAATCAACCTTAAATCATGAAACATACTTGTAGAAAATCTAACAGGAGTGCGAGATCACTGAAACCGATACAGGTTAATAAAATTTGAATGTGATGAGCTATATTGCGAACTGACAGAAAGTTTCAACCTAGTATAATGTTCACAGCGTATAAACTACAATATCTGGTTGTTCTAGGACCAGACCTTCATGGATTCGATGGTGAGTAATACCGCTTTACAGACTTATATAAAACAGCCATTTAATGTTAACTGATTTTTACCAGTTTTACAGCTGACATTAAAAGCTATTTAAAAATTGGTCCGCTATCTTTTATGTACTGAAAAGTGTTAATAGACATATTTCTCTCTATCATTAACTAAATGATTTCTTCATTCTACATGAACTAACATGTCCAAAAGTGGTAACATATCTTTTCAAGTAAAATTACTGAACTAAACGTTTAACTATTATAGCCATAATAGGAGTTTGCTAAGATTATTCTAATCAATAGGTATCCACCATGGATTGACCTCAGTTGGGGTACCATTGAAAATCAGGGAACAGGATAGCTATTTTATAGTAGTGTAAGACACTTAAGCTGTAAACCCCGGTTAAATTGCAAGAGATTATACCAAAGACTTTCAGATTTCACAGCGAACGCTTACCATTAAACCACAGATACGCACTAGCAACTTAAATCAGTTTACGCACATGATCCAATATTGATGCTGACCATTATTTGATTCTCTTCACTGGTTATGGATTTCTGCTAAAAATTCAGGAATTCGTCTTGAAGTAAGTCACTAATAATTACACGATTATACTTTTGAAGGAGAGATCTTTTTGACATCAGTTTAACTAGTAGGTGGTATTCGTTATAAGCGGGTCAATTTTGAAAAGACCCACAATAGGACGAAACAGCCCTCAGATGCAACCTAATTTTTAATGGTACGTTAATCGAAATCGATCTGTAACCTATATTCCCTCCCAGAAAACGGAAATGTTAAATTTTCATTTATAAACGAATAGAAATCTAATGAGTATAAATTATTACTAATCTTTAATTATAAGTAGTATTCAAGTGAATTTACACAAATCATAGCGATTTTAAGTCCTATCACTATTTATTTATTTGAACACATAAATATTGGTACAGAGGGGCAACAAATGCATATGCACCAAACCAGTCACTTGATTTGTGTGAAAGCTAAGGTACTGCCCGGGTACTCAAACCGAGGCGGGTGGTTTTCTTAGGGAGCCACACCCGGAGCCTTAAACCTGAAGGTCTGATCCACAAAACAGTGGAGCAACGTAAGGGGATGCAGTCACATGATAGTCGGTCACCGACGATTGGTTCATACGCCATTTATTCCCTCAGGATACTGTAGCCAGCCCATGTGACCACTGGTTTGTAATCAGGGTTTTCCAATTACCTGGGTGGATCCTCTGTATCCATCAACCTGGTTGAAACGCCGGACATTCGCTTCCCGTCAGTAATGCCGCGAGAAGGCATTGAGTAAGACTTTCCTGACAGTGGTTGTATACGTGTAGCCATGTGAGATCATTTCAATAGGAAAAGCTGACTCTCCCCACCCTCGGCCGTACCAGGGCATCTGGAGGAAGTATCATTTATAAACAATTTAAATTAGCGATAGATTCCTAATAAACAATCTCTGAAATGGTCTGATCACAAGATTTTTATATAATGGTAATTTTTCAACGATTAAAATCTTTGAATTACATAAGATTTTCAGTTAATCACAATAATCACTAGTAATTTAGTGTTTGACTAAATCGGAGGTTAGGATAAGAGTATTTATTTCGTAATTCAAAATAGTTCTATTATCATTCAATAATTTGAAGTAAATACAACACATCTCATTCATCCTGACTACTTATAAATATATATTCGTTGTATTATTATTTAGTAGATGGAATTTGTCTTTTTCCTCTATATTGATCGTTTGGCAGGATGTATTTACTAAGGAGGTCATGTAATAAATGATTTCACAGTCATACAGTATTAACAGTCAGGTTCTAATATAATCAAACCGCCAATACTAGTAGAGTATGATATAATATTGTTATACCTCAGAAAGCCAGATAAATGAATCATCTGAACAATTAATTGAGTTTTTATTATTATTTAATTTAGCTTACTTCTTTCTTTTGTTTAACAAACTATCAATATTCATGTTTATCTTTCTATTAAGTAGCCAGATCTTTATGCGTTTAAAAAAGAGCACTAATTGATCATTGAACAGTAATGAATGTCATGCCTAATTTATTCAATTAGCCAATATTTTGATCCTACAAGAGATCAATTGTAAATCAAATAGCTTGTTGATAGTTTATCACTGTAAAATAGAATGATAGAAACTACAGTTCCAATGAGAAAACTAGTTCCTTCAAGATTTTATAAAGGCCTAAGTTGGTAAATGTTAAAACGAAGCTGAAGCCTTGAGTTCCCTATCGATTGACATTACCCATTTACCACATATAAAAAGACAATAAAATACTGACACCATTATTAATTACATAATCTTAAAACCATATCCTCTGAAGCATTATTACTAAATAGTTTTAAATAAGTCAAACCAGTATTTCAAAGTATATAGGAGAAAAGGGATTATACAAACAGAAATATACATATCACAAAAGAATAAGATAAAGGGAGATAGAAAAAGAAGGAGATTTATCACAGATAATGCATTATATCACAAGTATAAAACAAACAGTGGTAATTAACTGATCAAAATAAGTTGTACTTGTATTCTCCATCCTCTCAAACAGGGCGATGATGATGGGATTACAGCATAGACATTTCTCAAAAAAACAATATTGATCTTCTTTTCTCATATTAAATATTCATAAAGTCTTCTTGACCAACACTGTAAAATTCAATGAATAATGAACCTTTCATTTTTTGAAATCGTTCAGCTTTTGTATCTCTTCCATAGAGTGCTACTTCTTGTTGACAACGATTGGCAATTTCCGCTTCTGTAAAACTATGCCGTCCAAGAAATACATCAAATCCTAATGCATGTTTATCCATTATCTATAATAATAATAATAATAATGGTAGTTGTGCTGATAATATAAAGGTATGAGATGAACAAGTGGAAAAAAGTGTTAGTTATGCTTTCATTTTCCCCCTTGATTTCCTTCTCATTCAGTGTTTTTTGTGTACTCCATTATACTACTAACTAATGTTCAGTAATTAATGTCATTGTAGATAACTTATGAGAAAATAACACGCTAAATAGTGATATTTCCTAGTATTTATGAATCTGTGATATGTATTCCACTTATGATAGTAATTATGCGCCTTTAGCAAAACTTGTTTTTGTTCCTTATGTGTTTATTTAACATTTTGTTTGTCTTAACACACCATTATGTCTATTAATCGTATAAACCATTCAATCGCGTTGATGAAAAGTTTACGACCTCTCAGTGTACAAATTACAATCACAGATATCGTAGTGGCTGGTAATATGCAATGAAAAGAATGAACATTATTCAGATGTCGATTACTGAAGTTTTAACTGACAATCACTCAATGTTTATCGTCAGGATCGATTACGAAATAAGAAAAGAAAATTTGTTGAAATACTTAGTGCTTAAAATTCTATATTGTAACAGAAATATAAGATTGAAATAAAGCAATTAATAAGAATAATAATTTTGTTCTTTGAGCCGGATGGTTTGGTCATGGTGATACCATCGTTCTTCTGAACAACATCATCAGCGCAAACTTCGGATAGAAGTGAAGTATGCGAATTACTCTATATATGACTAACAGCTTGTTCTATCGACATCGGTCCGTGTTGACCTTTAACCTGTCATTGTTTACTTCTTTATTTTGATGATAACTCGCATCAATTTGATTCTTGGTCTTATATCTATTCATAATTTTTCTGATTAGTTGATAGATTGGATCGAATTTGATGTTTTTGTTAATTGCTGATTGACCTGAGACCTAAGTTTCTAAAAAGTTCTCTAGAGTTCTTAGCATTTTCATTATTCAGGATTTGAACATTCTTTCAGTTCAATGTTTGTTTGCCCACATGTATTGGTATAGGCGGAGATATATCATAATGTTTGAATATTTGTTCATTCTTAACGCTTTCCAAATTTTGTGTTCTTCCTTTTCATTATTGCTGTACCAACATTTCAACTGGCTGTTACCTAGCTTACTATATGTTCATGTAAATAATCATTGTGTAACAAATGAAGAAAATATTTATTCTTTGATAGTACATTGACGCGTGTAGATACCTCACGAACTGAATTTTGTAAAATGCATCATTTATAATGGTGCTGCAACTCTAGACAAAGTTTGTATTAAATCTATCGAAGCGTCCAAGTCATCCGATTGAGATACGCGCAAAACCGAGGTTTCCAAAACAACGATTTGTCTACAATAACGGTCCTTTATTGAATAATACACAAAAATTTAGTTACAAACCTCAACTTGTGAGGTGTCTGAGGCGTTTAAACACATCCTTCAAGTATAAAAATAAAGAGGCTTCCTGTAACAGTAACATAAAGACTAATTACAACATACGACAGTACAAAGGACAACTGATAGCTGTGTCTAAATTTGATAACAGGTTAGGAACAACCGAAACCCGAACCAAGAGCAAAACAATATGGTGACTGTTGCATTTAAACAAATGCACAAAACTGTGGACAACCGTCACAGTGATTAGGGTACAGTAATTATAATGATAAATACAATAAACGTTACAAGTATATGTGAACATTTCAGAATAAACAATTCAACTTGCGTTACAACATATGTGTAAAAATTGTTGGGAATACAACTGCTTACTGAACGTAAATAAGTAGTATAAAACAATATACGAAGGAGTGGAAAGGGAGCGAGTAGGAACATTGTAAGGCAAACTTAACACTTCATGTGTTGATTTTTACCCGTTTCTCAATCGTTTGGTGAGAAGCATTAATCAAAATTAACAGAAGATATAAATTCGAAAATGAAAAAAATGCAACAGCTACTCAACTAGTAACCATAAATAGTAGAGGCAGTGAACAAGTCAACTTATTAGTTAAACCATCAGTCCAAAGCCCACTGCTCCATTTACCTAGTTTTGGCAGCCAGTTGGTGGTATCACTAAATATCATACACAAACAATTTAGGTCAAAGTACACCACACACTCCTCTTATAATGATTAGTAGTAAAATAACTTATCAGTGTTTTTCATTCAGTTCATAAGTAAGATAATATTTCGCATTATTATCAGAAGGGGTTTTGAGGAGATTTTAGAAATTTCACTGATTGAAATCATGAGTCAATCGAAGCTAGACCATCATGGAAAACCTGGAAGCACTGGACGGCTGTTTCGTCCTAATATGGGACTCCTCATCTGCTCACTGGTGACTGACTTCAAGAGATACTTTTGGAGTTCTAGTGAGAAGCCATGACCAATGGAGTTCTACTAGGTCTGTTGTGAGATATCAACTCACTGATGACAATGGTGTACGGTGGCGCAACTTCGTGGATTGGTTGAAGTTAGACATTAACACCGCTGGATGCCGACCGTCTCAGTGGTCTAGTTACTTAAGGCCCTGGCGCGAGACTGATAGGTCCTGGGTTCGAGCCTCGCGGAATCGTGGGTGCGCACTGCTGAGGAGTCCCATACTAAGTTTTCCATGGTGGTCTAGCTTAAATTGACTCATGATTTCAACCATTGAAATTTCGCATTATGTTTAAACTTAACAGTAACTATGAGCATGACAATAACCTTTTATCGATTTGTTGAGGTATAATTTGGAAAGATATCAATAAAATTTATTATTTCGTTTTACACCTTAGCATTCAATTTTCAGTTGTTCAGTTACAGGTTTAAACTCATCCAATACACAATAGGTTTTGGATGTTCAATTGGTACCAGTACTCTTCACATTAAAAGTATAGTTTAAGGTTAAGTAGATTAACTTGTATTTAATGAATGAATAAATTTTTGAATTGACCTTTTAAATATACAAAGTACCAGATTTAATAAATTCACTTATACATTCATATTATTTAGAGTGAAGTTAACAAATGAAACGTTGAATGACATGGCTCAAAATCGTTTACAATGGCACAGGTGCATCCACTCTTTGTGTTCTCCCAAATTCTAATCTGAATTTTTTTATGTCCCTTTTATTTTTCTCCTTTCAAATTTATTTTACTAGACTATAATCCTTGCATAACATCTTCAAACCTTAATGTTTCCGATTACTACTTATACTCTTACTACTTCTACCACTATGAGATTTGAATCGACAATTGTATCTCTGTGCTAATGTGGTATGGCAACTCGAACTAATGTACGTACGTACGAAGTTCTACGTTGTCGATTGATCAATTAAAGAGAAAAAAACAAACTTTGAAGCAAAGAGAATAAGGCATTCAAGATTAAACTTTTCTAACCCTTCATTTTTCAAGTTAAAAAATAATATTAGTAAAAATGATGGGGAAAACGTCAACGACTCTAATTACAATAATATTACTAACAATACAATAGTAAACATTCACTAAATGATAATTTTAAAACTGGAATAGGTATTCATTCATTGTCAATTTAATAAAATACTGTATATTAAACTGTATCTTAAACTATCAAATTAAAAATTGAAAGTTTTATCATGAGTTTAAACAAATAACCATTAAAAAGAAATCATTAGATTAGTTCTAAAAGTATACTTCCATTGACAAGTATATATGTGTATAAATATGCACTTTTGTAAAAGTACTATAACAACAATAACTACTACTACTACTACTCGTTAAACTAGTTTCTCAAACTTCTATTCTTTTCACTAATGTCAAAGTAAATATATTGAGCTAATTAAAAGACAACTCGTTAGGTTAGTTGGAATACACTGCATGTGACCGTTACAAGTATATATATATATTACATAGATAGATCCAAAACACCATGGTATGGACGATGGTGAGAGAGTTCTCTTTCCCTCTTGAAATGTTCTTAGATAGATACATGTATATACCCACTGTTGAGGAAGTCCTACTCACTGGATGTTATTTATGAAATTGAAAGGATAAAAAGCGAATATCCAGCGCTTAAACAGGGTTGATAAGTACTTAGTATCTAACTTGACCACAAACTAATATCAATGGTGAACATGAGGTCCAGGATCCTGATGGAATAAATAACGTATGAACCTATTGTTGGTCATCGGCTACCATTGAACCGCATCTCCTGACGTTACTCGACTGCCTTGTGGATTAAATCTATAGGTCAAAGGCTCGAGGAGTGGCTCCTTAAGAAAATCACCTACTATAGTCCTAGACATTCGGGTAGTATTTCAGTCCACACACAAATTGAATGATTCGTGTGGAGCATATATATTTTGGTGACTCTTTGTACTAATGTTTATGTGTTTAAATAAATAAATAAAATAATAAGACAGATATACGAACTGATGTAAGTTGAAGAGCCACTGAAAACCAAAGGAGAACAGAACACGGATTTCATTCAATTTACAAAATCATCAATGTGCATACATACATATAACTACGCGTAATTGAGTTCAGAACTCTCAAGTATCACCTAGATTGCCAATACCTATTAGACCACTAGCTAATGGGTTTAAATCTAATGGTTATTATTACAATTATTCTTACTTGTATTTCAATTGGTTTATTTAATTTACGACGATAAAATATAAAATATTCATTCCAGACAGGATTATTATTACTTGGTGAAATGGTAGTTTGTACAGTATCATATTCACATTTAATAATACAATATGGTGATGGAGGATTTTTACCATCAGGCCATAGAAGATTCGTTGCACTATGAACATGTAAACGTACAGCTCCTTTTGGTTTACCAGTGAAAAAATTTAAAAAACCATTCTGTGGAATATCTAAAGTAAATTCTCTGTAGTAAAATAATAATAAAAAAAGATATATACATAGAGTATCATACATATATGAACATGATACATTTAATAACAAGAAAAGTATTCAGGTAAAGTTTTGTTCTCTGAGCTGGATGGTTTGGTCGTGAATCTTTCATTGTTCTTCTGAACAACATCATCAGCACAGACTTCAGGTAGAAGAACAATGAATGCTCCAAGACCAAATCATCTAGCTCATAGAACAAAACTCCAACCAAATCATCCACCTGAGCAACAAATCTTCCCTACCAACTCAAGAAAAGTATTGTAGTTATTTATGATTTTTAAAGATAGACGACATTCGTAGGTTATTAACAGTTGATCATAGACATCTTTGAAGTAAACGTGTGTCAGAACCATCGAGTGAGCGCTATTGAGGTTAGATGTAAGATACTAGGAAAATATGACAAACTAATTTTCACTATTTATGAGAAAGACTATTTTTATAATTCAGCGGTGTAAGAATAACGGAAAGTAAAAGGCAACTCTAATTAACTGGAGAATGTTAATTTACTCTAATATTACAAAACCTGGTCATATTAACCACAATAAATAATCGATATCCCAAATGAAAGATTGTATACACAATTTCGAATCATATCATGTACAAGATAGTGAGAAGTAAGAGATTTGAACCTAAAACTTACTGGTTGAAAGTCAAATGCTATTTAATAGATTACTACAAGTGGATTAAATAGAAAATAGTGAGAAGCAGTGAACACTGAAGTCCAAATGGGTCTGTTTTGAGATAGTAACTCACTGAAAACAATGGTGGACGGTAGCTCAATTTCGTGGATTGGTTGAAGTTAGACATTAACACCATTGTATACCGGCTCAGTGGTTTAGAGATTAAGTGCTCACACGCGAGACCGATAGGTTCTGAGTCCGAATCCCGTGAGCAGGATCGTGGATGCGCACTGCTGAGGAGTCCCATACTAGGACGAAATGGCCGTCTAGTGCTTCCAAGTTTTCCATAGTGGTTAGACTTTAATCGACTCATGAACCATTTCTAATAACAGTCGGTTCGTTAGTTAACGATAGTGCAGCACTTGAAATGAAAATATACACCAGCCAAATGTATCATTCAAAATAAGCAAATAACAACGTAGAATGACCAGCATCAATTAAAATTAACTTCAATAATTACAAACACATAAAAACAGTACATAGTCACAAGTTTAAATATCTCTACCCTACAAAAGAGCTTCTCATGTGAACTGGACATCTGAATAGAAAAAACTTCACTAAACAGATATAATAAAACTTAGAGGACTATATACAGAATTAACAAAAACAAAACACAGTGAAAATGGGGAAAAGAAATCACCTGCTTTCTGAACGTTTTGGTAAATATAATCTTAATAAATAAGCAGCTGTAGATAATGGTTGTTCCAAGAATGGAACTACTAAATATCGACCAACAGTTAAACGTGCACGAATAAGACAAACTCGATATGGTCTAGATGGTTCCACGTGAATTACTTGACAGAATGCTAAAGTATGCGATTTTACAGGACGATTATTTTCAATCTAAAAGGAATATAAAGTTAATAGATACATCAATCAGTATACAAAATTATGAACAACTAAAGAGAAACAATAATTATTCAAGATTATCAATTCAATTACATATTTTCGATGTTTTGTAGATCTTAGTTAATAAATTAAAAACAGTTCTCTCAAGTAAGCAATTATCAGAAACTGTGTTACATTACACTACACTTATTTTAATCTACACAGTTCATACATATTAACACAACATCAGTAATCTGAAACTTGTTTATTAAAACTGTATTATTTATCATGAATGCACACTACTGAGGAGTCCCACAATAGGACAGAACGGCCGTCCAATGCTTTCAGGGTTTTCATGGTGATCTAGCTTCAATTGACTCATGATCTCAACCAGTGAAATTATAAGTAATAAGCTTAATTATTGTATGATTTCTTTCTTATTTTTCATTGATTAAATGTAAACTAACTGTTTGCATATTGGTTAATCCATAATGTATCTATCAGGCTACATTAAAATGGTCATTGTTCCACCTGTTTATTTTGAGAGTTGACTATTGTTGCTAAGTTAATTACCTTGAATGTGTGCTATTAACCTAAGCCATTTATTATTTATTGCAGAATCATATATATATCGAGAAGTTAAGGTAATCTTTTGACTTTAGTCGACCTTAGGTGCACTATTTTCGTGTATCTAACATATAGGTTTTGACTAAATGTACTACTGGTTATTGAGAAAAAAGAACAAATGAACTGAAATACAGACATTAAGATTAACTCCGCCTGGAGTCCCTCCGGGGGCTACTGCCGGTCCCAAGCCCGGATAAAGGGGGAGGGTTGGGCATGGGGTTAGCGTCCCCACCCCGTAGAAAACTAACTCGCTAAAAAAACGCTAACCAGAAAAAAATATCCAAACATACATTAAGATATGAAAAAGGAGCACTTTGTATAAGATGAGGAAACAAAAGATTAAAGTGCTAAATAGGATAATTGTTTCGTCCTCTCTGGTGTGGAACTCGGTTAGAAGTGTGCATTGATGACCCGGTCAAGGATCTAATTTATTAATTTCAAGCTTTGTGATGAACGCTTGACTTTTAGATCACTAGACTGGGATTTATTTATTCGAAACTCTAAATTTAGTAAGCAATACGAATGATTTGTGAGGATCAAACGAAAAAAACATAGTTGTTTCCCAATGAACAGAAAAAAGGTATTATTTGTGTAAATCAATAAACTAATGTAAAAATATAAGGAGATTGAAATTATAAACTCTGAAATGAATTTCAGTTATGAAACCATAAGGTAGGATCGTTTGACACAAATCTAGTTCACACATACATCAGAAATAATCTCGGTTATACTTAAAAGTTTGGTTATTCAATAATATATGACTAGAAGTGGAAATAGGGACCAATAGGTCTCACATTAAACTCCACTCCATTTAATTCTACTTGAGTAATTGAGTAGTATCTTTTGACTTCGTACAAAAATATGGGACTCAAAGCTTAGCACATAAACCTGTCCATAAGAAAATAAAATTTCCACTATGAAACCTGAAGAGTCTGGGTTTAAGCCCTGGTGAGTGATCGTGGGTAAACACCACTGGGCATTCTCAAGACAAGATAAAAGAATTTTCCAGCCTCATTTAACGTTGAATGATTTTCCAGGTTAGGACCTGATAATTAATGTTGAATGTTAAATACAATGGTAATTTACTAAACATATGAACATTACATAATACTGAAGTAAATGAACAATCAAAATTTTAAAAAAATCTTATTCATTTTGAACAAAGATTTCTTACCTTGAATAGACCTAAACCAATAGACAATGGACTTAAATCAGGTTCTATGACCATAGTTAGTGGATCACGATTATATTTACGTACAAGAGATAGTAGAACTTCATCAGAATCATTCATTATATCGAAATAATACTGAAAATAATTTGAAAATTGCTATTTAAAGGTATGATTAACTTGAAGAAAATCTTTAAAACAACTTATTCAAGATTCGAAGTATTGTACTCGTGTCTTTATAGTTAAATATTTAGTGACGATTGTTAAGAAAAGTAGGATATGATCTTATTGGAGCTTATATTATAATAAACTGTGAATAAAGAGTCGGGCAGTTACAGATAGAATAGTTCTTAAGTAACAACTTAACAAATTTAGCAGAAATCTCATGAAAAAAAAAAGAAAGAAGTTCCTTGAAGGTTGAGGCAACCACTAGTGAACTGTTAAAAATTATGAAACTATGAAACAAGGGTTCCTGTTAACTGTTAAAATGATGAACATGATATATTACTGCATAGAGGTTTCCATTAGATTAAGAATATCCACATATTAAACTGTTTCAACTCTAAGAAAATTTAAACTAGAATTTATCAAATGAAGCAAGTGGTATAAATAGTCAGTAAACAAACTTTGAGTCCGTCAGTCAGTTACAACATAGGACCAGGTACATATATGCATCGGTCCAAGTTGCCATACTTCATTAACACAAGATGAACACAGGATTCATAGAAGCAGTTAATTCAATGGTAGCAAAAAGATTTTATATAAGAATATGATACAGAGAGAAAGAATTAGTTAACAGAAAGAAAGATATGAAGCGATTTTAACTTCATAGTTTAAGGGAAAACAAAGTGTATACAACGACTCCATTGTGATCGATTCTAAGCCATGTCATTTAGAGTCTCCAACCATTGATTACGATAGTGCTGCGGAACCCAGCAAAGTATTCTGCATCTACCAACATTACTCAGACCAGAAGTTAGTGACTTCAAGGACTGGTGCCACGTTTTGCTTTGGTTGCTCCTAACTTTTTGCCAACTGTCTTCAACACTAGTCAGCATTGCGCACCGTGGTAATCGGTATTCAGGCATAAGTAACACGTGGCTCAACCATCCCAGTTGATGAAGATTGACAACCTCATCAACTGATTTACCATCATTCCCTAATACCCTGCGTCAAATGTCGAAATAATTGATCAATGTTACTACAGCAAGTCAATATAATACAACAATGTAAACTCATTAAGTCAATGCTTTTTGTTTTAATTGTAGAGTAAAATGCAGTCTCAGTACTGGATTTAGAAGGTTCAAATCCTGCTCCACTGATTTATGTTTCTCTAATTGGGCTAGTATCATTAACCTTTATACACAAAAGATGTAAATTTGTACTTCGAAAACAAATTACATAAAATAGAATAATACAACCGTATTACTTCCACAATGACTATAAATACGTATGATACGTTTACGATACATGTTTTGCACAATCTCCTTACAGTATGAATTAACGAGAAAAGAAAGTCCATCAGTTAGTCGATTGTTATGCAATCGACGTAAAGTATCAATACATGTAATGACGGAGAATATTTGTGGCTCAGGATGACGATGTTGGAGGTGTTTTGTTCTCTGAACTAGATGGCTTACTAGTGAAGCTTCCATTGTCTTTCTAGGCAACAATACATTCAAAAAATAATCCAACTAACAGATTGTTCTGTCGATATAGAATATGAATGGCTTTTGTTCATGTTAAAATCGATAAAGACCGGTGTCAGGCAAGGTTGCTTACTCTCACCCTTTCTCTTTCTCCTGGTTATCAACTGGATCATGAAGACGTCAACATCTGAAGGGAAACACGGGATACAATGGACATCTAGGATGCGATTGGACGATCTAGACTTCGCAGATGATCTGGCCCTTCTATCCCAAACGCAACAACAAATGCAGGAGAAGACAACCAGTGCAGCAGCAGCCTCAGCAGCAACAGGTCTCAATATACACAAAGGGAAGAGCAAGGTTCTCCGATACAACACAGCATGCACCAATCCAATCACAATTGACGGAGAAGATCTGGAAGACGTAAAAACCTTTACATATCTGGGCAGTATCATTGATGAACATTGTGGATCTGATGCAGATGCGAAGGCGCGGATCGGTGAAGCAAGAGCAGCATATTTACGACTGAGGAACGTCTGGAACTCAAAGCAACTGTCAATCAACACCAAGGTCAGGATTTTCAATACAAATGTCAAGACAGTTCCACTGTATGGGGCAGAAACCTGGAGAACTACGAAAGCAATCATCCAGAAAATACAGGTGTTTATTAACAGTTGTCTACGTAAAATACTTCAGATCCGTTGGCCGGACTGTTGGGATATTCAGGAAAATATCCCAGAAATTATTCTATTAAGTCTAATGATATTCTTGGACTTGGAGATGGTATTATTTACTTATTGGTCAGTACTTATTTCACGTGTTATTTTCCTACTGGTCAATATTGTACAATGTTATTTTCTATTTTATGGTACGTTGTGGTCTGCTTGACTGGTATATAAACAAAGTATGTTTGAAATATAATGATTCATATATCCGAGGCTGAGACTTGCGTTCTGGACTCAACTGCTGGGCTAGATAGGGAAGCGGGACCAATCAGAACCTAGGCCGTTCTACGTATTTGTGCGTCTTTGGTCCGATCGATAATTCGCTCCCCTCAAATCTGCCGTCACAGTTATAGCACGGACACTATTAGCAACAACGTACTGTGGGAGAGAACAAACCAGATCCCAGCGGAGGAAGAAATCAGGAAGAAGCGCTGGAAGTGGATAGGACACACATTGAGGAAAGCACCCAACTGCGTCACAAGACAAGCCCTCACATGGAATCCTCAAGGCCAAAGGAGGAGAGGAAGACCAAAGAACACATTACGCCGGGAAATGGAAATAGACATAAGAACAATGAACAAGAATTGGATCGGACTAGAAAAGAAGGCCCAGGACAGAGTGGGTTGGAGAATGATGGTCGGCGGCCTATGCTCCATTAGGAGTAACAGGCGTAAGTAAGTATTCAGTTCAGATAAGTGAAATATTTCTTAAATAATAATAAAATGTCCATTTTTAATCAACTCACTTGAGGATTATGTAGAAATGTATTACGATATTGTAAATTGCCACCAGTTTGATGACCACACCAAGCACCATGATGTTCACATAAACGCCATGTTATATGTCCAGGTAAACTAACAAAACTAGTATCGGGAAAACGACATATTAACACACCAGACATATGTTGTAGTATAAATTCAAGTGGTATCCAAAATTCAGTTTCTGAATCAAAAGTTAAACCTAGTCGTTTTCGTGCCTCTAAATTTATTTCTTCCCATTCCTAGAAAAAAAATTATACACAAACAAAAATTGAAAAAATCAATGTATTTATGGTAAACAAAATTACTTAATTAAATACCGGACTCATATTATTGATTAGTAATGAGGATGCACATATTATGGTATATGAGTTAATGGTACTACTTAAATCTTCAAAATTAAAGTAGGTATGGGTGGAGTTTAGATTTGCTAATGAATGATATAACAATTCAGTGTTTTAATCAATAAGCCGCCATTATTACAAAGATAGAAAACTTGTGTCAACATATAACACAACTGAACATTTAAATAGTGTTAAATTAAGACGATACTACAATATGTATTGTTATAGCTGTTATATTGAAGTGGTCTTAAAAAAAGCAAACTACAATGTACCATCAATTTTATACTGGTTATGTAAACTTTTATATGAAGTTTGAAAATAAACTTATTATTTAGGTCGATACCTAAAAAGAAGTAATCATTAATATCCAGCTCAATAATGACAATTGTGACCCCAAACAACCCTATATATATGACCTAAAGAAATTGACTCTATCTAGAGAAAACTGAATGAAATGAGCTCCGAACTAACTCCTGTCTGGATAGGAAGTGAAGTAGTCGAACGCGTTGACAACTTCACTTATCTTGGATGTCTGACCAGCCTTAATGGGTTGGTGTATAACGAAATCTCAGCACGGATTCAGAAAGCTCGTTTGGCTTTTGCCAACTTATGTCACCTATGGTGAAGGCGAGATATCCGTCTATCAACTAAGGGACGAGTAAACTGCGCGAAAGTTCGTTTTGTTCTACTTTACGGCTGCGAAACGTGGCCATTAACAGTAGAAGATGCTCGTAAGCTACTAGTATTTGACCACAGATGCCTCAGAGATATTGCTGGCATCTGCTGGGATCACCGGGTAAATAATAGTAAGGTTAGATAAAAGGTATTAGGAAATGATGGTAAATCAGTTGATTAGGTTGTCAATCTTCATCGACTGAGATGGTTGGGCCACATGTTACGTATGCCTGAACCCGATTACCACGACGCGCAATGCTAGGGGCAACCAAAGCAAAACGTGGTACCAGTCCTTGAAGTCACTAACTTCTGATCTGAGCCATGTTGGTAGATGCAGACTACTTTGCTGGGTTCCGCAGCACTATCGTAATCAATGGTTGGAGACTCTAAATGACATGGCTTAAAATCGATCACAATGGAGTCGTTGTATACACTTTTTGTTTTCCCTTAAACTATGAGATTAAAATAACTTTATATCTTTCTTTCTGTTAACTAATTCTTTATCTCTGTATCATATTCTTATATAAAATCCTTTTGCTACCATTGAATTAACTGCTTCTATGAATCCTGTGTTCATTTTGTGCTAATGAGGTATGGCAACTTGGACCGATGCAAATATGTGCCTATTCTTACGTTATAACTGACTGACTCACTAACTCCTGTGTGCAAATCTCTGCTAATAAACTATTACTAACACATCATAAACGATTTCGTATCAACAATCGATTAGATCTTAATAGTTAAATTGTGCTCAAATTATATATCACAATCGTAACACAATGAATATTTCATTGGGAATTCATTTCATTTATGGAAGTTTCAATAATAAAGAATGATAGATATTTCTATCTTTTTCGTTGACTAAAGATATTATTTAATTAATTGTGTTCAATAACTAAATTGCATAACAACCTAATTTTTCTTTAATAGCTTATTTTATGAGCATGATCGTCAAGTAACACTACATTTCTACTAAATCAAGATATATGTAACTTGAAATGACTTAACGGGAATATTCTAGTGTTAGAAGACCGAACTGTTCATTAGTTAGGATCTCGTAAGGAATCTAGAATGTGCAACAATAAAAATCTTCTAACTAGTAAGAAGTTTTACGACGATCTTATTTAGTAAACACTATATGAGAAACAAACGTATAATTGAAGCAGGTACAAACTGAAACAAAACATTGATTGACCACATACAATTCCGGTCTTAAATTATGCAGGAATTTATCAATACAAACAGGATTTGTGGGTTGCATCCAGCACACACAGATCTGTGTTGGGGTATCATTGGAAACCAGAAAATACTGAATAGCCATTTCGTCTTAGCATGGGGGTCTTCAGAAGTGAACACCCCAGGCCCTACAGGGCATCAGACCTAGAACCGTTAGGTCCCATAATGGAAGCCAAACCGCCAGAACCACTGGAGGTTAGATTCTATGGTACTATTGAAACTTCAGTACAACATTTGCAGGTGGAATCCAAAAAAACAGAATGACCCTGCTTTGTACATGAAAATCAACATAATGAATTGAATCGGAGAGTAGGAACCTTTTTAAAGTAACAGAAGGACTTTAGATTAATTGCTTCAATCCAAATCAATGAAGTGACACGAAATACTCAGATATTTATTAATTTTCTAGCTATGATGCATTCTTTGTTCAATTTAGCTTGCAGTACATCATTGAGGGATGGTTTAGTAGTTAAAGCGTTTGGCTTTTAGACACTCAGTTACAGGTTCGAACCCCACTCCAAAAACCTAGGTTTGCACAAGCGTTTATTTATAGAAAATTGGCGTATGACTATTAGTTCGTAACTGATAAATTGGTTACATAAAAATATACCAATCAACATATACACCTAAAAGGTTTGTAAATATGACTAAACTTATCAAGCCAGAAGTTTTCTAAGGGAAAGTGTTCATAACACTCATCAGTAAAAGGTGTATGAAAGGCATCAAAATATACAATTGCGGTGACTATCCATTCATGTTTCATTATTTAGTCAATTAGACTATTTTATGCAGATCACTTATGATTCATGCTTGTATACATCTGTTACTTGGCTAAAGCATGCTGTATTTGTTGTTAGGAGAAGAAACTAACAAATGGTAACTTAGTGAAGAGCTTTATTGAAATAAATTCAAGGTTCAGAAGTTAAAAAAAACTTTACATCACACACGGCCAATCGTTATACCGAAAAAAACTAATCAAAATTAATGAACGATCAGAACAAAATAAGTGAACGTACACTAGATGATGAACTGTAAGCTCCTTTCCATTCACCTTGACCAGAACCACTATCAATTACACTCAAAGGACAACGTAAACGCATTAAACGAGCTTGTATAGGACAATCACCAGCACGTCTAAACATATCTTTAAATGCACCAAAAACGCTAAGATCTTTCGGAACTCCACAAACTCTTGTTAATAAATAGCCATAATTTAGATAAAGTCCAGATTCTTTATTAAGCACATGATCATGAAGATTAGGAGCTCCGAAGATATGAGGCGATGTTTCAGAATCACCATCCTGTTGTTCACTGTCTTCCTATAGAAAAAACAACACTGGAAAATAATTCAAACATGTTTAAATAACATTGAAATAATGAGCCGATCTAGGCTAGACCACCATTGAAAACCTGGAAGCACTGGACAGCCGTTTCGTTCTAGTATGGGACTCCACAGTAGTGCGGGATTACTGATGCACACCACTAAGGAGTCCCGTGCTAGGACGAAATGGCCGTCCAGTACTTCCACGTTTTCATAGATAGTCTAACTTAGATCGGTTCATGAGTTCAATGAAATCCAACAATTTCCGCAACCCATACCGAAAATGATTAAACTAGCTGGAAGATGCTCGGAAAGCGGAAATGCGGGACAAGAATTTACTTGGTAGAGAATTTCAACAAGCTATATAGCCTGTATAAACAGTCAATCTTAGAATCAAAGAAGAAATGACAGACTGACACTGATGATTTCCATCAATTATTAAACGATTTCCAGACTATGCTCAATGTATTTTCTAGCATTAAAAACTCCCTATTTAAATAGAATTTTAATGATGTTTCTAAAAAAACTAAATTGCCACAAAGGAAATTGAAAAGGTTAGGTTTTTCAATGATTTATAACAGTTTCTATAAAGGTAACTTTCTTGAAATAAGTCTCATCACTATTAACATCTGAAAATTATCATCTAATCCCCCAGAAAGATGTGTTTCTGCATATTAATTAGTGATGCAAAACCAACAAATGTAGTTGTCGTCGCTCTATTTTTGATCGTTGAAGATGATATAAAACCAACAACTGTGGTTCTGCGTTTAAACTACTTCATACCATACGATTAGGTTTCAAATTCAAAGCAACCCCAGTAACTTCAGTTTAGAGAGTCTGAAGGTATCACAAGTTCATTTACAAAAAGGTGTGACTTATATATGTACTTGTTTACTCAGTTATGTTGCTTCAAATATCCAAGTGCAGTTGAAAGAGGTGGGTTCACTCTTCTGGATAGTGTTTGAGTACATATGGTCTTTTACGTGGACTTCGTTCATTTCCTTTACATAAAAAGGATGTTTCTGTAAAGGAATCAATGGAAAAAAAGGACTTTTTGTACCTAAAGTGAGTTTAATCGTCCAAACGATCTCGATTCAAAATAAATGGTGAACATGAGTGCCAAATGAATTCACTTTGGTAGGTGGAAAAATAGAATTTTCAGCTGAATTTATCTTACTACTTTGCAAATTAGACAATTAAGCCAAAGACTAAGGAGTGGTCCTCTGGGGAAAAAATTATTTCACCTTGAACAGTATCACAGCCTTCATATGAAGAAATTTGCGACAGTAAATCGATCATTTTATAACTTAGGCCGAGCTATTAACAGTATGAACTACAGCAGTGAATAGTAACCGTTAGTATTCACAGTGTTATGGCTATAGACTGAACTATTCAATTCCTGTTTTTATGTGGAATTCTTAAACAAATACCTTAATATTACGTGTGGCAGCATAATATAGAATTCATATTACATCTCGTTATTTATCTGTACGTGCATCCTCGTTCAGTGTTCATATATTAAGTCTATCCCAATACCCATCGCTTCAAACGTTAAAAAGTGTTATCCACAGAGCTAAAAAGTCACGATGGACAATACATTCAACTTGTAGAATTAAGAAATATTGTGATATTCGTGCTTGAAGAGACCATTTATCAAAAGAGAATACTTATTTCAGTCTACAAACACAACAACAGTAAAATGTAAGTCTTCAGAACCAGTAACATACATTACAATCATTGAACAAGTGACGACTATCATAACTTAGAAGATTAAAGGAGTAGAAATGACACAACTACATTTAATTGAGTCCTAAATTTAATCCTAAATTCCATAAGTCTTAGCATATGTGAATCCTGTTTGGAATATCGCTATACAGCCATTTCGTCACATGCTTTATAGAAAATATGGATTTTAGCTAGCACTGGAATTTAAAACTCCAACTTGGACTTATCAGCTGGATGTATCTGCATCCCACTGTTGATGTTCACATCAGAACTCGAATCCAACACCTTTCGTTTCAAACACACAACGCGATATTCGCTGATCTAATGAGTCTAGATAGACGACTTGGAGTACTCCACCAGCCACAATTCGTCAATTCTATGAAAAATACGAATGTTTCATTATCATTCGACAAAAATTTTAAGGAGAAATTTGTTAATGCACCCCGTCCTTCTACACACAAAATGGTAGAATAAACTAAACAAGCATTCAATGAAATGATTATAAAACATTCCATTATGTAACTAACTTTTGTACAAAATATTACAATACACTCATCAATTAAATCTTTCTCCATTTGTTCAAAGAATAAAACTTGTTTCATAGCTGGTGCAGAATATAAATTTTGTAAACTAATTGATTCAGTCACACCGCCAGTCAAATCCATCATGGCTTCTTCTAGTCGAACATACTCCAATTTATCATAGCCACCTAATAATCTAAAATAAATTGAACATTTGCAACGAAGAGGAGATAGGAAAAAATAAAGAGGAATAAGACTTAAATATAGGCATTAAAGCTTATTCAATTCAGGTATATACAGAGTATACAAACCACTAATCGATATATATATATATATATATATATATATATATATATATATATATATATATAACCGTGACACAAATCGATAAGTTCACAAAATGTAAAAGGGAATTATTAACCACATGATTTGAGTGCAAAGCTTACTGATTAACAGACAATTTTCTTATACGGTAATTTGTATAAATTGAATGAAGATAATTATCACAAACAACTGATTCTGGTGATCTGAAAACTAGTAAAAATCTTGATCGGTAACTGTGAACCTAATAGAAAGGCTTTTTGTTAGTCGTTTGAGTAGGTGAATTGATCAACCATACTACAATAAAGACTTAATGATTATATTAAGGGAACTTGCACAGAATGCACCTATACCAACTAACACTGGTCCGATTCAGTCCCTAATATCAACGAGAAAATTCAGAACTCTTACTAATAATTATATAAACCTCATACTCGTTGACTAAGTTATTAGCTATCCGGGTAATGCGCTGGGTATTTGAAAAGGGAGGTACTAGGTCCGAATCCCAATGTAAACATAGAAACTGGGGTAGATGACCCAAATGGGGATAAACGCGCTCTTTGGATTTCATTGTCAGTCATAATACATCTATTCAATAAAGATAAAAGGTTGCAAACAGAGAATTTCTTTCGTTATTATGAAACAATTAGTTGGAAAGTAGTAGCATATCGGTCAAAATACTGATATTATGATAAACTGCTTTGGCGAGTGGTAAGGACTTGATGATACGGAGATTTCGCTCATGAGCTGTCATTGTGGAAACTAGTAATCAGTACTTTTTGTATCTAACTGTTTCTCCATATTGTATATATTTACGTTGAGGTTTATTTTTGAGTCACGTGATAAGAGAAAATGGACTTCAATGGCTGTTTGACTGACATCATTTTGTGGTGTGAATCTACTATGCACCATTTAGTTCCATGGAACCCAAACCATTCCAGTGATATAGTATGTGTTTTATCATAGAAAAAGATAAGCATGAATTAGTGGATGTAAATAAACGAGTTGGAATTCAAATTCTTAGCTTTAGTACTCAAAGTCGAACAGCAACTTTTTAGGTGGGAATGAAACAGTAAATAGAAGAATAAAATGACTAACTATGAAAAAGCTGAAATTAAAAAGTGCTCCGTGAGACTATTATAGTGAAATTAAACTCATTTAATTGCATTACCTAACCAGTGGATATATTAATGACACTGTCTAGCTGTCTAGACCGAAATGGTTGAACTGTGGCTCGAACTTACTACCTGTTGCCTGAAGGCCGAATCCTTTAATCAAACTACCGCTGGCTTAATGATTATAAGCTAGCAATAAAGTCTTAACGTTAAACCAATCGTAGAAAACAACAATATTCCAACCCGATTAGCTTCTGATTAAAACAACAACGATTTTTAAAGGCGATAAGATGTATTGTGAACACTTACTTAGCATAGGCTTTTTCTAATAAGGCTGGCCAAAACTCTTTGGTACTAGAAGATGATAAAGATATACACTTCCCTTCATAACATGGTAATAGATCATCAATTGTTACTTCAAAATACATGCCTTCTTGCCAAAATCGAAAGCGAAAGATACCCGGATGTTCATTGATATGTTGTACATCCCATTCTTGAGATTTTATATCAACAAGTACCTACATTATAAAATTTCACACATTAATTACCAATTCAACTCACTTTTGCCCAGTACTTCGCCTTATATTTCAGACTGGTGAATGCGAGGAGAATATTGAAATTTTTTACAAAGCCTCTTTTTAGACTAAAATATGATTCATTTCGACTGAAACATGGATCAGAGACAATTTCAGAAGGTCGCAAGTAACTTAAAGGACCAGCAGGTATATTAAGACATTGCAAATTCATTGATTCTGGTGGGAATTCATCGTCAACAAACTTAACTCCTCTGGTTAATTGCTCCTTTTTTAAAGTAGAATAGTCTTGATTTCTAAACTTGACGAAACTTGTTAACGACATGCTTGTTTATTAACTAAACCACAAGTAGTTTTATTCGGCATAACATAAAGTATATGGATAACAAGTAATACTTTTGATGACTTCTATGAAATCGTCTGTAATGAGATAAGTGTTCTATAAACAATAAAAAATATGTAAAAAAGGGATATTTGAATGCACATGAATTTATATACAGTTAATGATTATTTCCTTAGCATTTCCTTGTTTCGCTTCGTCTGTTTTAGTAAAATCTAATATTTACACCAACTGTGACTTGATTGTTAGCTAATTTTATTCTAGATAACTCGTATTACTGTTATTGAGTAACTAATCAGTCAGTAGTATACAACCCAGAAGCCTAGTACGAGTATGTATAGGTTTAAGTACTTAACGCTTGTTACATTACATCAAGAGAAATCAACAAGACGAAGCAGAGAAGAGGGAGTATTATCACTTCAGTGAGACTTAATATACTAGACTTAGTTCAAAGGCAGCAAGTAAGATAGAAATATGAAGTAATACTAAACTCATTACATGGGGGAAGATAAGAAATAAATTCAAATTCCCACAATTGTGATCGTTTTTGGACACTTGCTCAACATCTCCATAGATAGAATGGAATCATTGACTGCAGATCAACCCGGAAGTTTATGCCTGCTGACTTTACTCAGTTTAAAAGTCAGTAACTCTATGAATTGATGATTATGTGATCATGCGGTCATCCATAGTTTTCTTCTAACTTATCATTAAGGCATGTGGTAGATAAGCATGTGTAACATATTTCCCAGCCACTGCAGTTAATGAGTAATCAGTCAGTTTTTCACGAGAACTAAGTTGATAGAAAAAAGTATTGGAGTGAATCAGTAAAAGATTAATGCAGAATATACCAAATGGTCACAACAAACCGAGTCGGTAAAAGCGAATCTTCGTGTATCAACCCGACAAGTCCTGGGTCACTCACGTTTACTACTTTCAGACTCCATTGAAGAAAACTACACTTTCACAGACAAACCAGACTGCTGGTAAGTTACTTCACACCCTGTCTTGGGTTCATCGTACTGATGCTTTTTCTGACTAACATGGAGACTCGCTATGTGTAATTTATGAAGTAATCACCTCATTTAATACAAGTTAACATCATTGACTTGCCTTGATTACAAAAAATTCAGAAATTTATTTAACCACATAAAGTTGAAGACTCAAGGTAACATGGCTCAAAATAATTTTCAGTGGCGCGAATTGATTTATTCTTCACCGCTCTCCAAATCATAAGTTTTGGCATTACTTTTTACCTTTATACCTAACTACTTTATCTCTTTTCCGAACCATGTTTTTCATATTGGGTCTTTTTTATTATCTTTAATAATTCTATTACTTAAACTTCTTTACTATTCAGTTTGTTGGTTCTATCTAGCTACATAAGTGCGACACTTAAACAGATGCATACGTGCACCCGGTCTGACTGATTTGACCGTTAACAAACTGGGTCTTATAAAAACTACCTGAGCGAAATTAACTTTATCAAACGTTTAATCACCAAGAGTAGGATTCGCATCAGGTCAAAACTAGTTATGATACGTCAACCGTCAAATGTTCAAAAAATCTCATTCTGCACGTGTCTTTTCACACAGGATTGTACTATTTATGTGCTCTAAACCTTTTCGGTAAACGATCAGCTACCTTTATCAGGTGTAGGAAAAATTTAGTTGAAAATAAAACGGTTATTTACGGCAGAAATCAATGATCTGTAATGCCTAAAATTTGCTTCTCTCTAAGCATTTACGCACATTTTCGAGCCAAAACAGAAAACTTGAAATCTTATGTATTTTCAAGACTTTTCTTGAGAGAAGATACAACCAAAATACTCTCCCTGTCGACAAAATCGAATTTTTTTCCCCAATAAAGGTCTAGGAGAAAGTTAAAGCAATGTATACATTTGAATGCTGAAACGAGGTAAAGATATATTTGACGGATTGAATCAATAGGAAACATTTTCTGACTTTTAGCGAACATAATTCTTCCATTCACCCTTAAAAAGTGGACAAACGCATCTGATGCTTTCCAGGTTTGGTCAATTTTATTACAGCTAGAAAGTTGATGTCTTATTAAGTAAGGGGTCTGACAGTGACTAGATAAATACCAGTTGACCTACACTCGAATATTTAGTCCCTCGTTATAGACAATTTTTCGAGGTCCCATTACGGTGAGACTATAATTTATGGAAGACTATTGAGCGACGCTAAAGTGACCTTGAAAGTGTCTATCTACTAACTAGGACTAAATGAGGATTATAAAACAGTGTCAGAAATCAGGATTATGATTTGCAGTTGATAGATAGCGTTAAGAATTAAATTGAGGATTTTCATCACAAACTGACATCAGCCATAATGCCAAGACTCTATTTAGCCGAATGGATGAATGAATTTCGCACCAAAATCCAAGACTTGTTATTTTATATCTGATTGGTCCATCTATAAATTATAGTCTTACTTCCATTAACAACCAACCAACTGTACTAGAAAAAGGTTTACGATATACTATTTTTGACGTCTTATAGGGATCTAAAAATCGAGAAACAATGATTTTGAACCATATTTTAATAAGTGAGTATCTGAGAGAATTCAAATGCCAACATGAAATCCACTTCTCTCATTGTCTAGCTAAATCAACAATTGAAAATGGCTTATATTAGGCTATTAAAGCACAAATTATGTACTTGATTCACAGCGCACAAAATATAAGGGTGTAAACAGCTCTGTACTAATTACGCTTTCAAATGTCTATCAGCAAACATAGCCAAGGCTCCAAAACAATAAAATCATTATGCCTCATTAAAAGGCATAGCCAAATGCTTCTTCCTTGATACGTTGAAAATTGGTAGCTGCTCCGAAACCACAAAGGGTGTCAAAATTATAATTGGGATATATGCTAATTACGATGTTAAGGACTATAGTACTATACTTCTAAATAGTTTATATGTGTAAACTACTATTAATACCACACTAGTAAATATTTAAGTTTCATCTCATTTTCAGGTAAATTTATTAAAAAAATAATGAGCGACTAAAATTTACGTCACCAGAAATAATTTTTTCTGATAAACGAACCGCACATTTGGAAAGTAGACCGCATAACAATATCATACACACTAGTGCCGTCCTCAAGGTCGAAATTCAATTTGACGTCACTGATATATCCAATGTCTAATTTGTTATGAAGAATGAGTTCAAACTGGATGACTTCTTGCATATGCTTCTTGGTACTACTGTACGATGTCAGTACTTTGTCGGCATTTTATGGAGATATCCTGGCGACTCGACCACCTTGTTACTGAACGATTCATCCCGAAACTTATACAATATAAACAGACGAGTTGTCTTAAGTGATGCGTCTCATGGCATACCCGAATGTAATTTGATCCACATATTTTATCGAGGTCCGTTAGACTTCAACTACTCACGAGTTTCCACTCGTCTTACTTGGTGTTATTGTTTCGGCAAACCAGATCAAAAACACTCGGCATTCATGCCTTATTTTAACGGAAAGATTTTTGGTTAGAAAACTTCTTTAAAATTAAAATGTTTTATACTGAACGTCGTGTATACTCAGATGAACATTTATGTTTTGCATGGTTCGCATGGAACGCAAAACTTTCCAATATATGTATTTTCCATTTGTTCAGTCTGACTTGTTAGAGATAAAAAGATGCCGTCTCGGTTAGGTATTTGTAGAGTGCTTCTAAATAAAATCACTTGGCTTCAAACTGCTATTTGGGAATTTTTCACAGTTCTCATGAGATGCTGAAATATCATCGTACGTATTACTTATCGATGCCAGCTATGAAATTTTGCATGAAATACTACTGTCTGAAGGTTTTAAGTACCTGCAATGTGTTATGAGTTGATAGGTAAACGGAACACTTCTTGTTTGACAACTTCTGGGCTCAAAGTTTATACTCTGTGATAGCGCTATTTAATGCCTAAATAGAACTTTCTACTAAATTATTTTCAGAAAGGGCTTTTCCAGAGATTGTAGTAATTTTATTAGTTGACTCCATGGATCGAATAAAGCTAGACCACCGTTGAAAACCTGGCGGCACTGGACGGCTGTTTCGTCTTGCTATTAGAGTCCTTCGTGGTGCACGACCACGAACCGGCATGTGCGACTCGAATCGAGTACTGTCGTTTTCGCGACCGAACGCCTGACTTCAAAACCCTTGAGCCGGCATCCAGCAGTTCAATGTCAAGCTTCAACTAATCTTCGGAATCGCGCCACTGTCTTCAATGAGCTACTATCTCACAACAGTCCCGTTTGAACTCCACTGGTCACGGTATCTCACCAGAACTTCAGGTTTTCCATGGTGATCTGGCTTCAATTATTCAATCATCCTCGTTTGATTTCATTAGCTTCTAATTTATTTCACAGGAAGTGACTCGGACACGAGTAATGATATATCAAATTCAATATGACAGGTGTATGCTGATCATAGATGTTTTCGTTACGTTACATGGACCCTCAAAAAGAAAAATCTAATTAAGCCACATCATGTTAATCTAAAAATCACACTACACACATTTTAGCACACAACTCTGCTTCGTTCCTAATAAATGATACTTCTAAACATGTAGAACTTGGAACACCAATATCATGCACAAACAATCAATAGATAAAAGCCGTTCAACATGCTCTATCAAAATATTCAATGTAACCATTATAACAAGGTTCATTATCTAGCTGACATGGTTAAGAGCAGATGTATTTTATGAAAGATAAAGTGATAGGAAGCTTCACCAGTCAATAGTTAATGTGAATCGTATTTCTTCCTCCGTACGTTTACATTATTAAAGAGAAAAGCAGATTGTTACGATCCACATCTACTGTATCTAAGTTTAACACCTCACAATAATTTTGCCAAAAAAGCGTCCATTTACTCGTTCGAGTTATCATCAGCAAACAGTGTTAGGTTAATTGAAGATTCTTCGATTTTGATTAATTCAATCTTACAAGACCCATAAATGTTACGGGACGAAAACGCTGAAATGACATCACAGCACTGTCATTTATTTGTTTCTTCTCCTTGTCATGTGCTTCGACCTTTATTCAGATCACTTTCAATTACATTTTGTGTTCTTCAGTATACCTCGTCTGAGCTTTAACTATATGATGTTGAATAAAAACGTACTTTTTCGTTACCTAACTTTTCTGTTGCATGTAGACGGACTATTGACAATAAGGCCGTGTTTAACTAAGCTCAGAGTGACGGCATGGTTTAGTATATAGCTATTAACATTCGACTGCCTGTTGGAATGATTGCTGGAATCCCTGCAGATGGATATCTGCTTCCATCTTGTTGAGGATATTTTTACTGATTCTCAGATATTTAACTCTCGTTGGTTAGCACGCTATTTTTTGTGTTAGAGAAGCCCTTGACTACATAACACAGACTGTACCGTTTAAAGTATCTTTGGAGCAATTTCTCTTTTTTAAATTGAGCACAGAGTTTATGTTCCGTACACTATACAGAAGAACGTAATCTGGTCTACTAGAATAAATTTTGTTTCGTTAGTTCTGCAGGTCATGGAGGTGAGTACAAGTTTGGTAAATGTTTGTTCTGTGGCGAATTTCACTTATGAAATTCATTTGTATTTCCTAATGCTAAATGTGAACACATTCAATAAGTTTGTAATACTACTATTCATTTCGTTGCAAGCACTGCTAACTTTTGTAATTCCAATTCTATGAAGTTGAGTACTTCAAATGAATCATACTCTGATCAGATTCATATTATTTTACCATATATACGTTGTTCTCATGGTTGATGTATACCTAATGAAATTATATGACGAACATTAACAGAGTGCATCAAATCGGAATTCTGACGTTATTTTATCAGATGCCGTTTGTCCCAATGATCCATTTATTTCTAGTGAAATCTCAGTTAAATGTGAGGAATAAGTTCTAAATGAGTTGAGATTTTGATTACAGTCCTTATGGTGTCGCAACAGGTGTTATTCGCCATCACAATGGACTTATCTCTAGTGATGTTCCTTATGAATGTGACAAATGTGTTCTGAATGAGTCTAATTCTAGTCAGATTTCTGATGTTATTGTATCAGATGGTAAATATTATCACAACCAATCTATGTCGAGTAGGATTCACAGTCAGTGGTATGATGAATCAGAGGGGATAGCAAGCTTTCCCGAAGCTGTCAGAGAACCAGTTTTACCAGAAATGAAGTTTGAACAGCGAGAAAATCCAAATCGAGATTATCTTGATAGGCATGAGACAGATGCATAATTCCCATTTGAGTGTTGTAGGTGAATTAAGCCTATATGAATCACCGATGTTAATTACACATATCAATACAAACTTATCCAATAACTGGAACAGTGTGATCTATCGTGAAAAGCAAAAGAAATATGTAACATATTTGCGGTCCAGGTCAAAGTCACATGATGGAATGCTCCACATTATATGATGATGTGTATCTCCAAATACCCACATACTATTATCAAAGTGTATGATATGAGAAGATAATGCAAATTGTGACATAATGACCCTACAATATTTTGTAGAGGAGGATAGTGCTGGAAAATCTACGGTTCAAATTCTAGATATCAGTGATTACAGTACAAAAACCACATGCGTTCATAGAGAATTCCAGGAGCCAGGTGATGATGTCCCAATCTCACTTGTTAATCCTAATGAGTATAGCCTAGATCATACGGAGTCCTCATTCAATACACGGTCTGACAGACATGCATAGAACCTACTGAGAAAACATTTAATCGATTACAGAAACCTGCATTCTAATTTAAGTTTTGGTGTTTGTATAAACTGATGATTCTTTTATACCTGATTTCCGCCGGATTTAGAATTTCAAATACATGCTCATCTAGTTCTATTTGCCATAAATTGCAGCATTTTAGGAATTCTCAGTTCGTACATAATTCAAATACTTCTAATTTTCATAGCTTCGCAGTTGCATCTTTTTTTACCAAAGGAATATGATAGTTTGATCGATCTTGTTTATTTTTTAATGTCAATGGTAGATTTCTTCAAATTATTCTTCCCTTTTGTGCTATCAGTAAGCAACCATCAGTCCCATTTTATACTTGGGAAAAAATAACCACAATAAATAAAAACAAAGAATCCTGATTCAGTCTTCACATAAAGTCGGAAGCGTATGGAGACAGGCAAGCCTTCAGTAAGTCTCTTTATTTAGACATGTATCTAGAGTCACATGAACAACATGATGAAACATTCTAAGGATAACGCCTGAGAAATCTATTCAGTTTCGCGAATTCCAAATCGAGCATTTTGGAGCTGAGGCAGTGAACAATAAATCCCTGAAAACTATGTTTGAAATGTTTGTGATATGATCACATAGGTGGTTTAATTTAGTTACCTGATTGCAGAACACTAGCAAAACTCATCGGACTGCAGGTAAACCTTTATATAAAACGTTCAGAACCACTCAGACTGAAAATTCAAGATAATATCAAGACTCGTTTCATCCCAAAGGCTCCAATGGTAGGTCGCAAGGAACACTAAGGCTCAAGGATGGCCATACATCCCACCTTGAAACAGTTCGAAAAGATGCTAATGAGACCACAGAAGCTCACACAGTAAACAACTTTTAACTTTCTTCCGAGGCTATGGTCTACGCAAATTATTGAAGATAATCGACTGGAATTTCGTACTTGACGGTATCTTTAACAAGGCATAGCATAAAATTTGGTCCGAATCGTATTTCAGCTACCACAAATTAAAAATAAGAACTGTAACCCTGACATTTTAACGATGTATTACTGATATATGACTAATATATCCAGGATCTCTACAACAGATTAAATATCTGGTACCTTTAAAATTAATCACACTAAATTGTTCAGTATTTGTATTCAAAAATACTCCCCTACGGAAGTAGAAAGTAAAATAACCGTAACTTATACTCATTGGTTGTAATTTATTGTCACCAACACTTAAAGCATCTTATTTATTTGAACACATAAATATTGGTACAAAGGGGTACCGAATACATATGCGCTACACAAGGCACTTGATTTGTATGTGGGCTGTGGTGCTGTCCAGGTACCCTTACGAGGCCACACCTGGGGCCTTCGACCTAGAAGTCTGATCCACAAGACAGTCAAACAACGTCAGGAGATGCAGTTCCATGATAGCCGGTTGGTAGCGATTGGTTCTTTTAGGAACCTAGAGCCCATGTGCACCATTCATCTGGAAGCAGTGTTTCCCAACTCTTCTAGGTGGATTCTCCGTATCCATTGATCCGGTAAAAGCACCCGAGATTGGTTTTTCAACCTCTTAATTTCGTAAACACCACCTCCATCACGAGAAGGCAGTGACTGTATACGCGTAGCTATGTAAGAACATTTCGAGAGGGAAAGTGGATTCTCCTCACCATCTACTTAAATAAGACTGATCCCATAGAGAAAAGCTTACACCAGTGAAAAAAACATTTAATTTATCTCAACTACTGATCGTAGAATCCTTTCAAGAAAATAAAGTATAACAGTAAAACCAAATACATAACTGTTATACAATTGTAAACATACCTACATAAACAGTAAATTTCTCATTTTCATAAAATAATCAAATGAGAATATAAATAACTTGTGAAGAAATTAAAGATGCACAAAATTAAAAGACAAAACATCACACTAGATATACATTTCACCAACAGGATTGAATATTAGGCAAAATTAATAAATGAATCAAAGTTTTTTTTTAAAAAAAGCCGTTTAGAAAATAGATATCTTCATACTACTAGTACTACTACTACTACTACCATCAATAATAATAATGTTAAACATTGAAAGATAATTGTTTGCTTATAGTTACTCATCTTTGTGTGCATGATTTACATACATTAAAAGAAAAGAAAAAGTGTAAGCTAATTTACAAGAATCAATGTGTACAATAAAGATTGGAAAGTAAGAAATAATAAACAAGTTAGTAATCATCATTATTGTATTTCAAATATATATATATATATATATATATATATATAATTTATACATATAAATACTCTCGTATTACCTTTTCATTGAGATAAATTACATTTGACTATGTTTTTCATTCCAATCAGCAAGACGTTCTTCTAGACGATTAAGTTCCGTTTTCAAGATGGATAAAGAATCCTTTGTATGAACCAAAAAAAAATCGTTAAATATTGCACATTACACGCTATATAGTTATATTAAATAAAATAACTGTTTATTATTACTGAACAAGTTATGGTATTGTAGTGAACGAGAATATAAATGAGGACAATCGAATGTATTTGAACACAAAATTATAGAACATCGTAGTAAAACCTAAGAATCGTACAATAGATAATTCATTTGCAACATGTCAATCAATCGTCTGAAACTTCACTGTTCCATCATTTCCATACAAGTTGCTTACTGTTCTCGTTCTTTCCTTCTCGATCTTCTGCTGCTAGACATTCTATTCCTGACTAGCGTTATATACTACTTATGTCAATATAAATAACACACACCACAGTATCAGCAGTGAGGAGAACACTTTACTTAGTTTTTTGAAACAATTGCAAAATATTCCTGATAAATTACATATCTAGTCATGATAATTTACCCACATCAAGAAATTATTACTTATGCCTGCTTCCCACTTGTGGAAGCACAGGGCCGGTAGTATGACATGGAAAATCAATAAATTTCTTGAAACCACCAAAGCTTAACAGATTTCTTTACTTCTGTTGCGGAATACTTTTGTTTATACAGATTTTGCGTTCAGTGATTTTTAAGGGTTCGAATTTTACAGTCTTTGATGTTAAGGACTGAATTTTCACCAATATCTTTTGGTGAATTCGCATTCTCATCGGATTGTTTCAATATAACTATTAAGTCAAAGGCATTTTTAAGCTAAGTTTTGAACGTGGATAGCAATAGAATTCAAGACGAGTGCTTTGTTTTATTTGTGACTTATCAACTGGATGTACCTGGATACCAGTGCTGACCTTCGAGCCAGGAATCGAACATAGTGCATTTTACTTCAAACCTTTAACACATTATTCATTTAGCTACTGATTCCAGAGACCAGGTATATCCAGTTGACGAGTTCCAAATAGGAATAAACGTGTGTCCTGAATCTAATAGCTAGCCAGAAAAGCAACCTAAAATAACTGATCGAAAAAGGTTCACTGAAATTTGACGAAAGAACAGTTATCTAAGTTTCATATTCCTTTTACTGGGAATTTACTAATAGTCATGGGCTAATGCAAAACCGAAATAACTTCCTATAGATCAAATTTATTGACCATATATAATGAATTTCACATTTTTTTTTTCAAGAAGAGAAAAAGACAACACCAAAACAATAAAGAATGTAAGTGATGAAGTATTCATTCTAATTTAAGACAAATAATGATCAAGTTATTAACTCACTTCAAGCTCTTTGACATAGATTTCTACGCTCTTAAATTGTGCATGATTACGCATTTCAAATATCCATTGTTCAACTTGGGAAATAATAAATGAACGTCGATTTAGAAAATGTTTTAAAACTACCTACAGGATGAAAAAAGAAGTAAATCCAATAAACATTAATGTTACATACAATGAGTGTACAGAAATTAAATTATGTAAGTGATTTCCCTGATGATGGCTAAAGTAATTGATCGTTACTAGTAGGAAACAGTTGATGGAGAAGCTCTGGAAGAGGTTCAAACCTTCAGGTACCTGGGAAGCATCATCGATTAACAAGGACGATCTGATTCAGACGTAGATGTAAGGATTGACAAATCGAGGAACTCAAAACAAATGTCAACCAAAATCAAAGTCAGAATCTTCAATGCAAACGTCAAGACAGTTCTACTTTACATACATTACGGAAATCATCAAACAGAATTACGAATCAAGAGTTAACTTGAAATTATGAAGCGAAATGGAAAAGAGGAAGACCAAAGAACACACCGTGTCAATAACTCAAAGCAAACAAAATCAAAAGGATGAATAGCAACTGGAAGCAAGTGGAAAGGATTGTGTAGAACATAGTTGTATGAAGAATGCTAGTGGGTGACCAATGCTCCTCGACGAGGTGTAACAGGTGTGAGCAGACAACATAAAATGTCTTGATAACAGACTGTTTCAATATATTTTTTTAATGTAACGTCTATTTATTATGGCGATTTGAATCGAAAAACAATTGTAATACAACTTTACAAATTTCATGAATAAATATTCCCCAAACATGACTGCCAGTTAATCATAGAAAACAAATAGAAGATACCTGGTAAACATGAAATTTATTAAATCGACCACGTTTACCATTATTGAATATATAGTTGTATTATCTATTGAAAGTGTTTTAAAAAAATTGAACAGTGAGACACTAACAATTAAGTAAACAAAAAAAGTATTTAACACTATAAAATTCCCGAAACCGTTGAATGAGAGGGTCAAGTAGAGGAAAAACCTACAAAATCAATAATTATATTTCACAGATTGAAATTATGAGTCACTTAAAGCTAGACCACTATTGAAAACCTGGAAGCACTGGACGGCCCGTTCGTCCTAGTATGGGACTCCTCAGCAGCGCGCATCAGGACCATCATTAAGAGAATAAGTGATAGTGTAGTGTGTGCTACTTATATTCACATAAGTAGTATATGATATTAGTCGTGAACAGAAGGTTTGGCAGCAGAGAGACAAGATGATCGAACAGTAAAGAATGGAAAGAGAATGTAATTTGTATGAAAATGCGAGAACAATGAAGTCAGTGATTTTGAGACAATTGGTGGACATTTTGTAAATTAAGCATTGACTTTATGGTTGTTAGATTTTAATAACAAGTCCTGTAATGTTGTGTTAAGCATATTTGATTGTCCCCATCCGTGTTCTGTTCACAACAATAGTTGTAGGGAACTTGATTGAAAAGAAAGGAGTGGAATGAACATCCGTTTTATTTTAATTGAGAACTCTTTAACAGTAAGTATTTACTATCTTCATATAAAATCGACTACTACAACCAGTTATAAGTAATATGAAACCTAAAACATATATGTTGTTACACCATATTAATATGGAAAGATAGATATTATCGAGACGAATTACAGAGTGGAAGAAGTTTCTGTAACAGAAAGAATACTAAGAAACTGGTGACATTCGAGACTATTTTATGAAATAATTCTATAATTATTAAATAACTGTAATATTATATTTCGATATTCAACTTTATTGTGAGTTGTTATTTGATCTGTTAAATAGTGTTATACATTTTATTATTCTTAAATTATTGTTAGCCGGTTATTTATAATTTATTTATTTATTTTAACACATAGATATTGGCACAAGGAGGCACCAAATATATATGCGCCACACAAATCTCATTTGATATGTGTGAGAGCTGTGATACTTTCCGTGTGCCCAAACCGAAGCAGGTGGTTTTCTTAGGGGAACCTTAGACCAAAAGGTCTGACCCACAAGGTAGTGGAGCAACATAAGGAGATGCAGTCCCACGGTAGCCAGTGACCAACGATTGGCTCATACGCCATTTGTTCCTTCAGGATACTGGAACCCATGTGTACCATTAATTTGGAATCTTGTTAAAGCGCCGGACATTCGCTTTTCGTTCTCTCAATTTCGTAAGCAACACCCCGCCACGAGAAGGCAGTGAGTAGGACTTCCCTGGCAGAGGCTATATACGCGTGACCATGTGAGAGCATTTGGAGAGGGAGAGCGGACTTTCCCCACTGTCGTCCGTACCAGGGCATTTGTGGGCATTCATTTGCTCTATTCACTCTCACCTTTGGTTTATTTTAATGTATAAATTATGATTTTTATTTTATGATACGATGTGGTTCAGTATACATGTATATGAACACATGCGTGATTGAATTATAATAATGGAAGCTTCCCAGCTATGTTCTCTTGTTCGAACTCAAGGATAGAAGGTATGGAGATCGGTGTCAATCCTCAAGGTTAACCACCCTAGCCTAGCCATTTCATTGGCCAAGTAAAGTAGCTTTCTTGTAAGCGGATTGACATACAAGTGATGAAAAAATCCAGATTGTGGTTGGCATATTTTTACGAGCTGTCGGACTAAGAAGGTGACAGATAGGATGTATTATAACAAATAATTACAGAATTGTTGGTAGTAGAAAAGATTTACGAATATACGATAAGATTCAAGAGGAAAGAATGAATTAACTTGAAAACTCAATATCCTAGAGAAGACAGTAAGTGAATATATCTGCATCATCACATAGATTATAAGTCAAATCGCTGAATATTCCCAATTTATAGTTTTCGACAATCGCGTGGATTTCAACCGAGTTTGTGACGAAAAACAACTAACAAAATTTAAGCTTGATCTATGCATCAACTATTCAACCACATACAACCATTGAATTTTTAATTCTTTAACAAAAAATGATAAGATTCTACTTACCTCTTCAAAACCAATTGGTAAATGCTTTAATTGATTAATCATAGCCCAACGAACAGTTGCAACACGAATACGAGCATTATATTTATAACTGACAATTATGCCTTTAGGTGTTCCCATGGTACACTCGAAACCCGGTTCATTAAAATACGGTTCACGTACAAAAATTAACGACTGAATTGATACTAATACCTGATAATAGTAATTGTGATAGTCAAATAAAATAATGGAATATAATGAGAACAAAATTCACAGTAGTTATACCAAATAACTCTAAATCAATAGTTTAAATCAAGGTGAAAGGTTATATCCCAGATCAATCCTCAAGTAGCGTTTTACACTTGGAGGTAGAGAACCCCATCACAAGCATGCTTCCGTTATTACTTAAGGTGGTCAGGAGACTTGAGATTTTGTCAGCGTCTTTACCAAATAGAGGTATGTCTATTGCTTATTCTAAGTTAACGAGTGAATCTCCTGGTAGAAGATTCATACCTGAAAAGTTAAACGATGATGAAAGTTTTATCTCTACAAGCATCCCTACAACAAAATTAAATAAAAATGAGTAAAAACGGACAACCCTGACGAATACTAATTGAAGTAAACAGTTCCGATGACAGTTTTCTAAAAGCTCTGACTCGACCAATAATATCTGAGACAGAACCTGTAAAAAGTTAATGTACTTCTTTCAAACGCCTTCCAATGAGATACTGGCGCAGAAACTCACAACCAGCAGAGTGGAATGCCGCCTTAAGGTCAAAGAATATAACTATAGTCGGACGTCGAAAAGTATTTAAACGTCCTAGAGTCCGCCAAAGGGTGGATATTTGATTTATAAATCCATGTTTACGTCTGAAACCAGCCTGGTTTTCTCAGGTTTGCTCTTCATGAGCTCACTTAAGTATTATTTAGGTTAATATTTTAGACACAATATTAGTTAAACTGATTCCTCTGTGATTGTCACAAGAGGATTTTTATCCTCTCTTACAAACTGTGACGATCAGAGATTGAGACGGACCAGTTGGGAATATGTCCAGTTCCTAGATGTTAGCTAAAATTTTAGTTAACCTAACTGCTAAAACTGAACCACCATTATTACAAATTTTAAGGGTTAGTCCATCAGACCCTGTTGCCCTTCCTCACTTTAGATTGATTGTAGCCTTTTCAACCCGACTAAGAGTAGGATGACTTACATCAATTTACCGTTCAGGTTATTTAGATATGGTAGGTAACTGAGGTGTGACTGAAGGTCAGTTGAAATGTTATATAAAACTGGTAAAGATCAGGTTATCATAAATTTTAGTTTGGGAATAATCAAATAATGTGATTATTTCAGAAGCTTTAAAACGTTATTAGATAAAATTCAGAATGTAAGTAAGTGGTGATTATGCTACAAACGGTTTCTTCCGATTTTTTTCATTTTATATGGTGCATTCTTCTAATACTATAATGTAATAATGAAATTATGATGGATATATATATATATATATATTAGATTGAGAACTGAAAATAAAAACATAACGCGATTCGTCAACAACAAACTCAACAATAAATATGATATATAGGTAAACGAATGATCTTTGATAGAAAGATATAAATGTTTTCAAGATTAGAACAATTTTCTAGACAACGATGCTAATTATACATTATTTGTTGTATAATATCAGATAATGAAATGACTTATTAAAAAGAAGTACTCTACAATAAATGAACTAATTTAGTGACAGTTTCAACAGTAATGCCAATTGATAACAGGAAATTGAGGGTTACACCTGGAAGTCTTAAAAATTAAAAAAAAAAATAATAACCAGTGCAATTTAATTCATTTTTATTGATTTTTTGAAGTTTCTTATTGATATTTAAGACTGTACTTTATTAGTCTGCTTTGTTAGCATCTACGTATCCTGTGTGGATTCCCTTAATATCACTATTGTGTCATAAGCATTTATAAGTAGTGATGAATGGTGGATGCCAGTAGAATCCAGCTAGCGCGTTTCATCCTACTTAGGACTTGCCAGCTAGATGTGACTGCATACCAGGGTCCCGGAGTAAATATCAACTCTAGGATATAGGTATAAATAAAACGCGCGTCCTGAATTCCATTGTTGACCATATTCCATCTATTTTACATGAGTGTGTTTACGTCATTAATCAGAATATGACTCATATCCAATGCAACTACAAGAAATATTATTTAAAAGAGTAAATACATAAATATACATGTGTGGAAGAGATTTAATTACTTGTAATAAACTTGATGTTTGAGGATTCCATCGTTCTTCACTTGATCCATGCCATGTATTCAGCACTGACAAGCATACTTTGCCATCTTCATACAGGTTTGGATTAAAACGGAATGTATTTTTCGCTGTTGTACAAAATTCAACTAAAGGCGGTTGATTTGGATAATCTGGCGGTGTGTATATGTCAAATTCGAAGCATCCATTTGCATATGGAGTATCAGGAGGTCCAGTAATTAGTGCCTAGTTTTTTGTTGTCGGTTGGTTAAAAAGAAAAATCAAAAAAGTAGTGAACATAAGTAATTGTGTTATGGCTGGAGATCACTGATCGGTATCACGAGTTAGTTATTTCTAGTGCCGTCAGAGGTGTGTGAAGGGTTGTCACTTTCCGATTTCTCGTACTGTGAAAAGATATTTCTTCCTGAAGAACCTGAGAAGGATACTGGATTAGTATGGTGCTGGTGACCACATAATTTGAGGGACAACTGCTTGGGATCGTTCATACACGGTCCTACTGCGAGTAGCTCCGTACTGTAAAAATTTTACTGCCGCAGGCGGAAATCCTTGGGGCAAGATAAGGTGTGCTATTGCTACGGTCGACATTTTTAAAAACCTTTCTTAAGTTACGGTAAGACAGCATCGATAGGAATGTTGATTGCATGAGGAAAATACCTGTCTGACACTATACTCCTGCATATTCAGCAGCACAACATAGCCCTCCGACCATGAATATGTTGCTTCTAGTTTTGCCATTCTCTAACCAACTTACTTAGCAAAATAGAACCAAATAGGAACATGTTTTCCAGCTAGTATAGCTCAACTGGGTCATCACGAAATGAGGATGCGACCACTAAGTCAAGATAATAAATTTAGTGATACCATCTAGCTACTAAGATCGAAGTTAGTGGAAAGAGGTTCAAATCTTAGACTTATTAGTTGAAAATCTAGTAAGTTAACCTTCAAGCCACAACGTATTTATGCCAGGTTCTATAATGTCTGTGATTGATTAATTGAGAAATAATATCGATGGATGATGTGTAAAAAACATATAAATGCATAACCTTCATTGATCAACAATCAATGACATTTTATATGAATAGTTTAAGAAAAAAACGAAACGTCATTCAGATTCATTGTTAGGAAAAATTTACCTTTAATAAACACAAATGATTTTCTTCACAACAAATAAACACACTAGCATTTTCGGACAATGGTAAACTAGTATTCAATGTTACAATTTCTTGAGCGAGACGTTGTAACCGATGAAATGATCGATTTTTTGGAGTTATTTTCAATTGAGAACTAGTAGTGGTAGAAGTAACCGTTGACAGTTTATGAGGTTGATCAGGATTTGGTCCAGAGGTAGAGGTGGACGCGGAATAAATGAATAATTTTTTTGTATTAAAACTATTAATTAAGATGAAACCTTCATGTTGGGCACATAAATTCGCATATCCATGTGGGACTATTGAAGAAACAGTATTATTCACGGAAGGTGAAAAAAATTTGATCGTACCTAAACAAACAAAAATGATGTGTAAATTTCCATTAGATTTAGCAAAGAAAATAAAAAATTCTTGCTGGGATATTCAGGAAAATATCCCAGAAATTATTCTATTAAGTCTAATGCTATTCTTGGACTTGGACATGGTATGATTTACTTATTGGTCAGTACTTATTTCACGTGTCATTTTCCTACTGGTCAATATTGTACAATGTTATTTTCTATTTTATCGTACGATGTGGTGTGGTTGATTAGTATATAAACAGAGTATGTTTGAAATATGATGATTTAGATATCCGAGGCTGAGACTTGTGTTCTGGACTCAACTGGCTGGGCTAGACAGGGAAGCGGAACCAATCAGAACCCTAGGCCGTTCTACGTGTTTGCACGTCTTTGGTTCGATCGATAAATTCGTTCTACCCTCTAATCTGCCGTTACAGTTATGGCGATTCTACATATATAGTTTGCGTGATTTAGGTATATAGTTATATCACATATATCACTAACTATTGTATACTTTTACCGTGTGGTATACGTTGAAAACAATACTTGACTCTTTTCAAGTCAAAACAAGAACTGGAAGAGAACAGGGTACATTCTAACAAACCTGAACAATAAAGAGACATGAATCAAAACTCTGAAGGTTGAATACGATCTACATAAGAATCTTCGGTAAAGATATGGTATAATATAGGGCTAAGCTTAAAATGACCTCGACAAATTTTCAACTAGTTTCTAGTCAATCGGAAAACTGGTTTAATAAACAGTTTGTCAAAAAGTAAACAATAATATTAAAAAGTATAAGCAGATTTTATATACATACATCCCCCAAATGCCCTGGTACGGCCGAGAGTGGGGAGAGTCCGCTCTCCCTCTCCAAATGCTCTCACATGGTCACGCGTATATAGCCTCTGCCACGGAAGTCCTATTCACTGCCTTTTCGTGGCGGGGTGTTGTTTACGAAAATGAGAGGACGAAAAGCGAATGTCCGGCGCTTTAACCGGATTCCAAATCAATGGTGCACATGGGCTCCAGTATCTTGCGGGAACAAATGGCGTATGAACCAATTGTTGGTCACTGGCTTCCATGGGACTGCATCTCCTTACGATGCTCCACTGCCTTGTGGATCAGACCTTCAGGTCGAAGGCTTCGGGTGTGGCCCCCTAAGAAAACCACCTGTTTCGGTTTGGGCACCCGGGCAGTATCAAAGCCCTCACACATATCGAATGAGATTTGTGTGGCGCATATGTATTTGGTGCCTCTTTGTACAAATATCTGTGTTGAAATAAATAAAAAACAGGTTAATTTGCCTGAAAATCGAAAAAAGCAACATATAGACTATTCCTCTTTTTGAACTCTTAAAATAGCCCAAACACATTTTTAAGAATTCACATATTGTTCATAGTAAAGGTTAGGTATTTAGGGCTAGGGTTTTTATCATGAACTGGCATCAGCTATAATTTAAAAATGCCTAATAGACATAAGGATGAATGAATTTCGCACGAAAATACACGAGCAGTTATATGATTAGTTCTTTCGTAAAACGTAGCCTCATCAGGCTAAGGTTTTGTTTTCAATTTGACATACTGCATTTTCTTAATGATAGTGGATTGTAGTCTAAATGTTCACATATTTAACCATATACGTTTTCGGGCTGGAGACACGTTCTGATGCAGATAATTGTACTACTATCATCATATGGTCTTTGCTTATTGTTTTTTGGAAAATAGTTATTTTCAGAAGGGATTTTGTGGAGATTTTAGAAATTTTACTGGTAGAAATCACGAGTCAATTGAAGCTCGACCACCATGGAAAACCTGAAAGTATTGGCACAAGACTGATAGGTTCTGGGTTGGAATCTTGCGGGGTGCGGGATCGCGGATGCGCACTGCTGAGGAGTCCCACAATATAATCAAATGGCCGTCCAGTGCTTCCAGGTTTTCCATGGTGGTTTAGCTTAAATTGACTCATGATTTCAACCAGTGAAATAGTTATTTGTTCAGACAATAACCATCTGGATAATAGATTACTAGGATAGTTCTTCCCCAAGACCAAAACTAGTATATTGGTAATTTACAAGTTCAATTTTCTTGCGTATCTAATGTTAGGATCAGTAGATGGCAGAGATCATTACAACTTCCGTAAGTGAACTTTATTTTTTTATATTTAGTACGATCGACGGAGCAAAAGAATATTTACTCAAATTCTCCATAAAAATAACATAACGTTAGATGAATAAAAGTCGTAATCAACTTGTCATTATTTGTATTTATTATTAACTTAGATGATATAAATAAAATACAAAATTATAACTTACTACTGAGAAACTTTGCTAAAAATAAGGTCAATAACTCATTCCTAGTTACTTGACATTTGTTTTTAGTCAACAAAAATAAACGAGCTGAAAGAATAAGCTTACAATTAAAAGTAGATAGATCATTTCGAAACAATCATGCCGATAAAGTCTTGTTGAGGATGTTTATCCACATTTTATTCTTTCATCCAGACAATTGTAATGACTAATAAAGCTATGGTAACATCAAAGAGATATGGAAATTATAACCACTATTTTAATATAATCTCTTAAATAGGAATGGAACTACGTACTTTGCCTTGGAGTAATACTCTTTTATGTGTGAGGGTAAGTGATACTACTATTAAACAACAACATGAAAGAAAATAAGTGAAGTAGTGATTTAAACCTTTGAGCCAAACTAAGCAGCCGTTCGACTGCGTTGTTAATGACGTAAAATGTGTTCAAAAAGTTACATTTAATTTATACCAAGTATTTTGTTGAAATATCACGTAAAATAGTCCAATCAAGTTAACTGTTTGGTTTTATAGGATGGTGAAGCGTTGACTGAGTGGTTAGAATGTTTGATATTTAAGTACCAGAGTAGAAGCTTGGTAAGTACTCTAGCCAGTCATTCATACGTAACGTAGAGTTTGGTACATGTTTACATTAGTTCAGGTTGTCACATTCAATAAGCATAGCGAGATGAAATTATCAAGGTAAATCCCAGAGTTGTAGAGGTAATAACAGTATTAGCAGTAGCAGGAAAGTTTGAATTTAGAAGATATGATTTAAGAAGAAAATATGGATCCGTAGAATTTGACAATTTATAAGTTAATTAGGAAATTCGAAATCTCAAGTAAAACTGAGGGTGAATGCCCCTGGTTTATTGTAGCCACATCGCCCAAAATGTCTGAAAATTGGTTACAATAATCGCACGAACCGCTATTCGGTAATCGGCACCTACCTATATAGTTCAGTTCAATAGTCAGTGACTTAAAAAACGAGTACCATGTCTTGATTCAGCTTCTCCTAGCTTTTTTCTAACCTACTTCTATACCAGACAACATTGCCCATCGGCGTCATCGGTGGTTAGTCATACGCAACACACGTCCTAATTATCTTAATCAACAAAGATTAGCTACCTCATCAATCGACTTTCCATTTTTATCTAGTACCCTACGTCTAACCTCAAAACCGCTGACTTGACAGTCAAAGGATATACGAGCAATGCTTCAAAAGAGGCATCAACGACAAAGTTGAATACCAGTAACCTGTGAATATTTACTATTTTTGAAATGTCATGCCTCACAACAATAAAGTAGAACGAAAAGGACTGTAGTCCAGTATATTCGTTATCAAGAGCCAACTCAGCTTTCAGATACCTACTCATCAGGGTAATAGCATTAGACTTCATACAAAAAGTATAAAGACATAATCTTGTTTGTAGTCGCCAACTTACAGAGTACTGATAATTAATTTAGTGTTTAAATTACAAAAAAAACCCATTTAATAAGCATTGAGTTATTTAATTAAAACAGTGTCATTGACTACTGAACTTACGAAAATGTATAGATTTTAAAGCTGTACAATAAGCATTATTGGTTGAAAGCATTTTTGAATTAATTGATGAAGTTTGATTCTGTAGTGTACTATTCCTATCACTGCTGTTACCATATTCAGCTGACCGTATTTCATGTAAAGTAGTTTTGTAATCATCATTAGAAAATTGATCTTCCTCATTATGATGATATTTATTCATCATTATCAAGGATTTATTTACAGAGGATTGTTGATATTTCAAAATTAATTTAAGCAGTTTATATGTGGTTTCTAGTTCATTAAAAATGATTAAAATCTCTTGATTTACATATGTTGAACTGCTATCACTGTTGAATTCATGGTTAGTACTTTCAGCATTATCATTTTGAAAATGACTATGAAATTCACCATTTACAAGATTATTCTCTTTACTAATCGATTGAGAATGATTAGCATTTTCGGTTAAATCTTTAATAACCTCACAATGAACATTTCCGTTTTCGTCCTGTTCTCTTTCTACCTCAGAATGAATATCATGAACATTTTCAGAAGCAGTGTTAAGATTATCATTGTCATCACCACAGTTGATCTCAACATTACTTTCTATTAACGTATAATGTTTATCTTTGTCTTCACTACTCATTTGATTAGTATTACTGTCATTAACATCAAACCGATCATAGAAACCAGATTTCAGTTGTAATAAACCATAGGTTTTAGAAGTTGAACAATGAGAATTAATAATATCAGTAGTGTTGAATGTTTGGGATGATTTACACACGTTTTGACTTTTAAAATGTATATTTTTTAGTAAATTTTCATTAATGTGCTGTTTATGAAAATTACGATATCGTATTGATGAACGGCGAATAAGACCACCACTACTAATATGTGTATTATTAGGACTAGTTGGGTGTAATTCAATGTTGGACTTGGAGGTAATTTGTTTTGACGACTGCTCCGATTCAGAAGACTCAATTATCAATCCCAATTTGCTATTTAAAGAAGACAGGGAGGTGGATGGAGAAAGAAAAAAAACAGAAGGATGATTTAGTCTCACTTCGATTGCAAATTTAGAAAGAAAGGAATACTCAATAATGATATGATGAAACAGTTATTACAAATAAAGTGTAATTAACGTAAACTTGATATTTGAAGTGGACAGTCGTCGTGCAAAGCTGTTAGTTGTTGAAGGCAGTCGACAGGTAACACTGGAAATAGATCAGTCTGTGAAATGAGTCCGAATTCGCGAAGGTAACATAAATTCCCTTAGGATTCCAGGTACAGATTTCTAGAGCGTCAACCAACACAAAACCTAGAGTGAACAGAATCTTCTGTCGATCAAGTTCAATCATTTCACATTGTTTAGGAGACGTCGGTTAACTAGTAACCACGTTACAAGTTGCTTGGCAGAATTCAATCAGAGCTAAAGAACTAGAGAAACGTAACATTGATCACCAATCAGTTCTAGTATCTGTGACCTTTAGTAGCTATTGGATCTATCATTTTTGAAAAAATTTGGTTGTAGGGGACCACAATAATTATTCAAAAGCTCCCCAGAATGCAGGAAAAATGCTATGAATACTTCATCGGAAAATTACAAGAAAGGTTTGAAAAGTGGTTAACTACCGAATTAGGAATAATATTATTTTCAATTAGACCGTCATGAAGTTTTACTCAAATATGGAGCTACATTTTTGCCAGTTTATTCTGAAGTTATCGATTCAGCTGCTCTTGCGTCAAGTATACTACAAAGCGATTCAGTCAACAAGTGAATGAATAGTTCAGAAAGACATAAAGATGTTCTATCACAAAATTGACTGTGATAATCATATGGCAGATAAAAGCAAATCCTTACAAATGATCAAATCTGCAATACCACACCTCCGTAACAGGGTTTAACCTCTTGTCATACATAAAGCAAAAGTCATGGGGATTTGAACCAACCCTAATCTGTGTTTTACCTCTATCACTTCCTTGAATTGATACGATTTGATGGGTGATTTGACTAATTACTCATACCATTACGTATGTATTTTTTACTGCTTATAATCATAACTTACCATGGATAATGTGTATTTCGTGTCATTACTACCATTCATTCAATTAGATTACCTTTGGCTGGTTTATGTTTCGCCTATAAGTGTACCAATATTACTGTGTATTAAAGTCTAGTGGGAATCTAACTAAGAACAATAACGTCCAATTATATATCTTGTTTTAATTTGTACCATTAAAATCTGCAATACTTTGAAAGTATTAAATTCATTGCGGATTTCAGTACATTTTTTCAAGATCTTAGAATCTGATAAACACTTCTATTTCTTCTGAATAAAGTTTAATCTTCGAAATACAGCTTGTATATTATTCGTCTAGTATTTTCTTTCTTCTTGTTTATTGATGAAAGGTTTTAGTGGCACGAGATCTGATTCCAGTTAGATCGCTCGAATGACTGTTATTGAATCATATATGTCACCAATCCTCAGATATAATCATTGAGTTAGTAAATAACGGAATTAAATAAGTCAAATACGACAATAGATTTCTGAGTACATATATTTCGTACAATCGTTGATCGTAAAGCGAAACTAAACGAAATGACACACAATGAAGATGATGAGTGAGCCAACTTCGTTTAACCAAGTGTGGATCGATATTTATAGTCGAACAAAAATAAGTTACGAACATTTGACGAGTAAGATTAAAAAATGCACACATACGTTTACATAAAAACAATCAATGTTGATAAGAGAATAATTAACAAAGTGAAAAATATGCCTGAGGTAGCATGAATAAATTGGCCTGTCGGCTTGATTTCTAAAAACTAGGGTGTGATACTTCAAACACCAATCTTTCCGATTACTAATTATACTTTTATTACCTACCTCTTACTTACGCCTGTTACTCCTAATGGAGCATAGGCCGCAGACCAGCATTCTCCAACACACTCTGTCCTGAGCCTTCTTTTCAAGTTCCATCCAATTCTTGTTCATCTTTCTCATGTCTATTTCCATTTCCTGGCGTAATGTGTTCTTTGGTCTTCCTCTCCCCCTTTGGCCTTGAGGATTCCATGTGAGGGCTTGTCTTGTGACGCAGTTGGGTGCTTTCCTCAATGTGTGTCCTATCCACTTCCAGCGCTTCTTCCTGATTTCTTCCTCCGCTGGGATCTGGTTTGTTCTCTCCCACAGTACGTTGTTGCTAATAGTGTCCGGCCAACGGATCTGAAGCATTTTACGTAGACAACTGTTAATAAACACCTGTATTTTCTGGATGATGGCTTTCGTAGTTCTCCAGGTTTCCGCCCCATACAGTAGAACTGTCTTGACATTTATATTGAAAATCCTGACCTTGGTGTTGGTTGACAGTAGCTTTGAGTTTCAGATGTTCCCTAGTTGTAAATATGTTGATCTTACTTTACCGATCCGTGCCTTCACATCTGCATCAGATCCATCCATGTTCATCAATGATGATATGCAAAGCTTCTCTGTCAAGTGAGATTCGATTGGTGCATGTTGTGTTGTATCAAATAACCTTGATTTTTCATTTGTGTGTGTTGAGACTTCCGCCTGGAGTCCCTCCGGGGACTACTGCCAGTTCCAAGCCCGGATAAAGGTGGAGGGTTGGGCATGGGGTTAACGACCTTATCCCGTAGAAAACGAACTCGCTAAAAAACCGCTAACCAGAAACAATTACCTACCTCTACCATTATGAGATTTGAATAGACAATTGTATCCCTATGCTAATGTGGTATGGCAACTTGAACTGATGCACGTATGTACGAAGTTTTATATTGTTGCTAACTCATTCATACTTAAATACAATATTTTTAAAGAAAAAAAACTCCATTCAACTTACTTTAACTGTTCCTTATATTTTGACAAGTAGAATAGTATATGTTTCACTAAGACAATAATACATGATGAATTTAAATTCTCCACTAAACTATCATCGTTACCATCGTCATCATCGTTGTTATCATTCAAATTAATATTTTGCCAATAGGTTTGAAATGAATGAAATGATTGTAAAATGAAACATTCATATAAATTATTATTATAATGAACAAGATTATTATTGTTTAAATCATTTTGTATCATTGTTAATAACCAATGTAATCGAGGACATAGAATCATAATACGAATTAATTGAAATATTGATTGATATAATAAATGATGATTAATTATTTCTGTGATAGAATCATTACGTAAATAATTAATGATAAAATTAATTAAATTAAATTTATAAATAAAATAAATAATAATTAATTCGAATAATTGATCTGTATTAATTAAATTTTGCATAAATGTAGAAAAAAATCCACTTAATGTATTACATAATATAATTGCATATTGATCTTCACGTTGAATTTTTGATCGGATCCATTTAGATTGAAAATTATGATTATGATTTGAATGATCATTTATAATTGATGTTTCATTTATTGTAGGAGTTGTAGCAAAACCTGTACCTTTTGCCCATAAATTAGAATTTATTTTATCTGATATTAATCCAGATGATGATGAAGGTATTGAATTGACATTAGTTTGAAATGATTGATAATTTGTGTTTTGTTTACACTTTTTATTATTATCTTGATTAGATACTGTGATTGAAGGGAATAATTCACGTTCAAAATCTATACAAGCTGGTTTAATAAAATGTATATAAAGTTCATTGATTGATTGAATAGTTAGCGATAATGAATCATCTTCATCAATATTATTATTATTATCATTATTATTACAATCTAACTGAATTGAATGAATAAATGATTTCACTTCATTCACATCAAAACTTTGCGGTAAATTTACACATGAACCATGAGATAAAACATACATGAAACTTAAGATAAGCTGTAATACACCAGAATTTAAATGTATCCAACGTAGTTCCCATAGAGATTGATGACCATTACCATTATTATTATTATCATTATTGTTATTATCGTATAAATAACATAAACATTGGAATGGTAAAATATTTGAATGAATTAAATTACTACTTTGTAAATTATAAGTAGGATAATTATTTATATGAAAATTTTGATTATCATCTGTCCATAATGATAAATTAGAATATTTATTAGCTAATTGAATTAAATAACTTGGTAGATAAACTAAATTTAATTGATATTTAATTATTAATTCCATAATTTTCATTGATGATTGAATTAAATTTAATAAATTATAATCATAATTAGTTATTCTTAATAATAATATATAAGTAATGATACAATGTATTGGTAAAATCATGTTCATTGTTTCAATATTATCAAGATTATTATTTATTGGAATAGATTGATAATTATTAATTATTAAGTGATCTAATTTATAATTATAGAATTTATTGGGAATATTTATTGAGAATTTATTAAAATAGAAAGTAATATAAGAATGAAATTGTCTTATAGAATGATTCCAATTATTATTATTGTTATTATTATTATTAGTAGTAGTAGTGGTGGTATTAGTAGTAGTAGTAGCAGTAGTAGTAGTGGTAGTAGTAGTTTCTAATGATGATAAAATAGAATTTTCTCTTTTTTGTTGTACATTATTTAATAAACATGGAATACGCCAATGAACAATAGAATTTGCTATAAAATGTAATAGACCAGATTTTAAAAATTCACATATAAATGATGATTGAAATGTTTTTAATAAATGATAACAAGAAGGTGTGGAATTAGTCTCTTGAAATTCTTTTATTAATGATGATGATGGTTCAGTTACTGCTTTTGGTGGATGAAATACAAATTTAGCATGTTCACATGGTCGAATTAATAAACAAAGTAGACGAGATTGATTAATCACAAGTGGATGATCATCAGTGAATTTATTCAATTGTTCCATAGTCCAATTATCTGTATAACCTTCTGGCAAAAATATACCATTATCCCAATCAATAGGTGATATGATATGACCAATGTTTGGTGTATGCTGAATAAGACATAATTCAAAATCATTCATTGTATTTATTTCAGTTGAACTTGATACATTTCTATTGATACTACTATTATTAGTAGTACTACTAGTGCGATTCATTGTGAACGGATGCAATAAATGATAAATTATTAATCTTAAATGTTTCACTAAAATTCTTCTTTCAAATTCATAATGATTAGTCCCAGTGTATTCTGGTGGATGATGAATATTGATCAATAATAAAGCTGTTGAAAGACTAGGATGAATGGAATAGTCTAAGTTATTATTTGAAACAGACTGATGGATTTCTCGGCATAAAAATGTAACTAATCCAGACTTAGGTAGTTCAGATGACTGAATATTAAATTCAACTGGTGGACCAGTTATAGGCCATGGCAAATCAGTCGATGCGTGTGGATGATTTGAAGTGACTGCGAATACTGCAATTGTTTGTTTAAATGGTACAGGTGTTAATGATAAAGGTTGTGCCAATAATAGTTCAGATATAAAGTTGGATAGTTTGAAATCTACAATAAAAATAGATTTTAAAAATCAAATTAACTCATTCACCAGGTAATAAAGTATTAGCCACACTCAAAATGTAAGGGGTAATGATAGAAACTGACTTCCAAAAGAGTGGTGTGTGGAGTGGGGTTCGAACCTAAGAATTAATGTCCAACAGTCGAATATCTCAAGCATTAAACCACCAATCCAAGTGAAGTAACATAAAGAAAGTTTTCATATTTCAAAGAGAAAAATATATCAATATTATTATTTGAACATATAGATATTGGTACAAGGAGGTACTACACAAATCTCATTCGATATTTGTGAGGGCTATGATACTGCTAGGGTGCCCAAACCGATGCTCGTGGTTTTCTTAGGAGGCCACTCTCAGCGCCTTCGACCTAAGGAGTTTAATCCATAAGGCAATGGAGCATCGTAAGAAGATGCAGTTCCATGATAACCGATCACCGACGGACAATGATGTAGCAGGTGTTACTTTCGACTAATGGTTCACGAAATATGAAGATCTGTTCCATATTAATCGTTGCAGACTAGACGACTCTTCAAAAGTCACAATACGTTTAAGAAAACTTAGAATGACGGAACATGAACGCTAGATTATCTTCATTCTTTCAAAGAACTCACGGGACTTAAGTATTGGTGAAGTAATTAAAACCTTGTTTCAGATCTTTGGAGAAAAGTAATCTCTTATTAACATCCGTTACCAATGCTTGAAGAAAACGAAAGGATCCAAAGCTGACTGAGTGAAACATTCCGGAATTATGATCCGAGAATATTAGGGGTTCAAGTTATCTTCCATGACAGAAGACCAGTTTAAATGCCTCACATTTGTCTGTAGGCCGCATTTAACCGAGGATGCTGACATATGAACGAGAACCCTAAGCAAACACGAACATTGTTCCACGATTATCTACCAGGAGGTAACTAACGAACACCGAAAATTAGTGAATTTGAAACACGACACGGTAGAGAAAGGTAGCCAGCCTCATTACATGAACACAGTCGAGAGAAAAGTTTGCAAGGTCGTAACACGCCAAATTATTGTAATGACAGAGGTAAGCCATCATCGTCTATGCTGGTTACGTGGCGGTTGACATTACAAAAACTTTTTTCAGTTTAAGAATCATCGTTGCACTACAAGTCATTGTAAAACCTGAAAACGTTGCCAATAACCGAAAGTATATTCTAAAAGGTTCAAGACGCAAACAGTCAAGGTAACAATAGCTCTTAACAGGACCGGTTCCTAAAACCGTAGAAAACATGTTTCTCTGAAGATCAATGGATGTAATGGTCACTTACATCTAGATACGGCTTCCGACATAACATTTATAAACAGAAGAACGTGGGAGAAGATTGAGAGACCACAAATATAACCAACTTATCAATCAGCATTTAGTGCATTCGGGGGAATATCAACCATTGCCAGTGAGATACATTGTGGAGTCACAGTCAAGGAAATAACAGAGAAGGGAGCAACATTTTTGACAGAACTAACCATATAATTAGTATAAATCTCTAGGGGAAAAATATAATATAATCCATGCAATAAACCTTATATCGTCTATTAAACCATACATTCTAAATAAATACTTAAACTGAATGAAAAAAAAGGAATAAAAAGATTATCAATGTGACAATGACCATGATTTAACCATACTCACTCTGTTTCATAAATGATTCTTTAAATGTTTCAATTAAACAATCAGTTAAACAATTCATTTTGAACTTTGAACTTTCTAAATTCAATTGACATGAATTAAATTGTTTAAATGATTTTGAAAATGGCATTGATAATTTAACTGTTTGATACAAAGTAATAATAGATTGTTGAAGTTGATGAATCTCATAAATATTTAAACCGAAATGATTATTATACAAATTATTTAATGATGATAATATCATAGTAAAATAAGAAAATACATTTGGAAATAAATGTTCACAAATTAATTGTCCAAGAATAATTCGTAATATTGTAGATTGATTTGATTGCATAAAATAATTTAAAATATATAAATATCTAAGAATTGAATCAATAGTAAGAATTGATCTAATGGAAGAAGATTCAGAAGAAGATTCAGTATGATTTCTGATGATTGAGAAATAATTTGATAACCATATACAACAATGATAAAAGAAATTTTCTGATAGAAATGAATCGGTTGAATTGATTGATTTATTCATTGAGAAAATATAATAAACAATATGATCTGATGATAAAATTGAACTGAATACTTTCAATTGACTATTTAATAATAATTTATCATATTGATTAAATAATGAATTTGTTATAGGAATTATGAAAAGTTTTGATAAAAGTATAGAAATGACATTTGGTTGAATTGTACATAAAGAACACAATAAATTGATTAGTACTTTAGTAAATTGCTTAATTTCAATGATTAAGTTCTTAGGATTATCCTTATCCTTATCATCATCATCATCATCATCATCATCAATATCATTCATAGATAGATCAATTTGATAATGTTTTATAATTGAAATGTATAAATCATAAATAGAACTGAAAAAGATATTTTGAAAAAGTAAAACAAAAAGTAGAGAGAGAGAGAATTGAATAATGTCACATTATATAATATGTATGGATTTAAAGTTTATAAATTTATAACTCATTTACTAACCACAGATTGGTATTACTGAGCTTTTAAGCCGGAGCGTTTGCATGAGAAGATTAGCAAAACTATTGAAATCCTCAGTATAGTGAGGTTTGAAACACCAAGAATTGGCTTTACTCAACTTCAGTGTGTCAATTTTTTTAAGCTAACAAGTTCAATAGATCTTTTTGATCAATCGATTATGATTAGCAGTGTAATTTAGGAAGCGCATTTCATTCTGTTTGAAACTTTTCAACTGGATTTATCTATATCTCAGTGTTGATGTTTAGCAGTGAAAGTAGAACCGAGTACCCACACAGGTATGATACTTATATCACCAACGGGGTGATTTGAACACTAATTAATAAGATAATGAAGTTTGAAGTAAAGAGTAATAAGTTCGAATCATTACTGTCATCTGACTTACCAAACCAATTTTGACATATTATGTGAGCTTGCCTTATATACTATATGGTTTAATCAGTTTATCATATTTACTGATGATTCCTAGAATTAACAACAAGAAATAACCAAAAAAAAGAAGCGAAACTTCCACACTTCACCAAATACATTCAATGAAGTACTCAAAGGGTTTTATTTAAAAACCGAAGAAAAACACTTGAAACTTTTAAACAAAAAAACTAGTCCAAAGAAATCTTTTTTCATCTATATTTTAATTGTAATAAATCATACCTAATAAAATCAATTGTCACATATTTTTGCCATAAATTTGAACATTGATTCATTTCTATTGCTGTAGTAGTAGTAGTAGTGGTAGTAACACCACTTAAACTCCATAAAACACTTGAAAAAATCAATATTAATTGAGACCAATGATTCAATAATTGACGATTATGAGAAAGAATATCTTGTTTTATCATAGATTCATTGAAGTGACTTAACCAATTAATGATTCGTTCAATACGTGTAGATTGTCCAGCATCTTGATGTAAACATAACCATGCAAATAAACGTTGATTTGGTGTAGATGTTAATGAAGCTAATGGACCATACCAATAAGATGAATTGAATTCGTTATCTATAACTGGATAGTCATAATTTAAGCACATACACATGCATACAAAAGAAAAGAATTAATACATCATTAAGTAACATATAGTTTGAAATGTTGATTAATAGTAGTTATTTAGATGAACATGATGAGATATATCAATAAGAGCCAACTAAGACACTATCGTGAGATTAGTCTGACTTCAAAAGATTGGATTTATAATGAGTGGTTGAAAATAGTTCTCCTCTATGCCTACAAAACCTGACCACTTCGAGTTAATAATGTTCGACGACTCTTTACATTTAACCATTGTCGTCTCCGAAGAATACCTGACATCCGGTGGCAACAGAGAGTTAGTAAGTCTGACATTAAATAAGATTATTCGAGGGGAGCGGGGTGTTGATAATTCAATTAGTATCATCATCTCAAAACACTGACTTCAATGGCTTAAACATGTACGTTGTATATTACTTCCAGACGCTAGGGTTGGAGGAGACATGATATAAAAGGTAAGTGTACAGGACTGAAATCTGTCAGTTCACTAAAATTCTTCATCTGGAATCATAGAGATAGTACAAATCAGTGACTCAGGATGAAAACCAGTGATGATTCAGCTATCAATAGGTAATATCAAACCTATTAACAGGGAGAAGTCTTAGTTGTATATTTAGAAAAAAATGTTACTCTAAATAAATACCATTTTTAATCAATTCTCTATTAATTGTACTATCAATCCGTTCTTTGTTTCTTCAAAACATTATCATTTCATTTGTATGACACGTTTTTTTTTAAATATCTGGTTGTGGCGGAATTTACAAAAAGTCAATATTGTTAATAGGATTGATTGCTGATATAGGAATGTAGATATAATTTCTAATTTATTTTTAAAAATAATGCATAATGTAAAATCATTTGTTGTTATTTAAGCACAATTATTGATGAGTAGTATTTAGAAGAGTGAAAGTTATTAATACCAGATAACTAATGAAGTAATTATCTCTACTGAAAGCATATAGGTCCTGATTAATTTTACATAATACTAAATTAAAATTGAATACCTGGAACAGAAAGTAATTCTACAAAATGAAAGGTAATAGAAAATAACCTATTTACGGTAACTTCTATCCAATTAAATACAAGATCCAACAACATTAGTGTAGGAATAGCTTACTGACGAGCGACAACTAGCACAATACCAGGATTTCTTTCCGATTACACCTTCAACCATCTAACATTTCAATATAGTACACGTGATTTTGAGTCGCTTCGACTAGTAATTATATGGTAAATTGATCGACAGGATTCGATCAATACTATGAACTAAGCAAACATGATCAGTTAAAGTAGAATTTAATCTAAATGTAGTAAACCTGGAAGATGTTAGTAACACAAGAGTAGATATTGATTAGTGATCACATGTAAGCAACTGCTAATTTATTTAAAAGTAGCAATATTAATACGAGGTTCCAGTGAAAAAAGTAATATACTTAAATGTTTGAAATATACACTACTTATGATTTTATTACTAAAGAGAACGAAATTAATTTGTAAATAACAAGATAAATGTTACTGCTGACACTTATCCATCACAAAGTACGAGACAATGCTATGCTGTTTGATCCAAAGTGCTAATCTAAATGCAACGCAATCCATGGACTATGACTTGATATCGTTGCAAAATTTACTCTGATCTTAGTTAGCCAAAGACAATTAAAAGGAAGTTTTGAATTTTACATTTCTCGGTAGCTGGTATTCATTACCACGGTTATGTCTATAATTTTGAGAAAGTAAATACAATTGAGTTCAAATGAAATTCGATCGACAAAAAGCAGCTGATGATATAATATTGGTTAGTATTCAATAACTGACTAGTATAAAAATCTCAATCTAAAAGGAAATTAGTAGCGGTATGAATTATCCAGTGTTATATTTCTGACCGTGACATAGAAATAAACCCTACAAGAAACATTCATCCCTACAACCTTACAGGTATCTCATGTCAATGAGTATTGATTGGTATGAAACCTAGATGGTAAAGCTAAATGCAGTGTGTCTATGATCATTAAACAGATTAATTAGAAGCTGTTAAGAAAATTAGAAATGGCGTCACCTGTACAACATCATAAAAGATCAACGTAGTGTCTTGGCATAACAGTAGAGCAATACCTATTTGTGTAACTGAAAAAATGCAAACTAACCCTGATTTGATTTCGACACACTTGTGAATGATATATCTTCACAGTTTATTGTTAAGTCATCGTCGTTATTATCATTTAGTAATTTGGTTAATATATAATTAGCAAGACTATTTCTACTACCATTATCTGTATTAACCAATAATCCAAGTAAAATACGTTCACACAATACAGCTGATGAAGGACATAATTTCCAAAACATATCAGCTTCATTAATATAACCGATAGGTGAATAAAACCATTCATTTTGTAATATCGTATTTTCATTATCAGATGAACAATCACTGGTAAAATTGTATATATGACTGATCATTTCAAAAATTTGATTATGACAGGCAACCATTTGTATTAATTGACGTGTACACATTGATAATATTTTATCTGAACTAACAGTATGTAAACAGTGTAATAATGAATTGATAAATTGATATGAATAGAATATATTTGGTAATAATTGTGAAAGCATTTCATTATGTAACAGATGTAGTAAAACAATTGGTCTGAGAAGAAGTCAATAAAAAGAAACAAGAGAGAAAGATTAAAAAAATGTAATTAAGTGATCGAACGTAAAAACATGACAATAAATTAATACTAATTGCAGATATTAGTAGTACTTACATAACATTTCATGTGAGGCAATATATTTGTTGTAGTTAGACTAAAATAATAAAACGTTTTTAATAGTATAAACCAATATTTGAGTTAAAATTAGGTGTGAAAGTTGATTAAGAAGCAGACTGTAATTAACTCATTATAGTTGAGTCTTTAAACTGGGAATTTATAATTGAAAGCCGAATGAACAATTACTGATCTGTCCTTATGAGTAATACAAGCATATATACACATAAGGTAGTATGGGTTTGATTTTTTCCAAAGGAAAGATTTAAAATGAGTTGATCACTAAGCTATAATCAATGTCATATTCGTCTTATCCTGTAGTGCTGAACGAGAGTGGGGTGGGCCCGCCCTCCCTTTCGAAATGCCCTCACACGGCCACGCGCATACAGCCTCTGCCAGGGAAGTTTCACTCATTGCCTTCTGGTTGCGGGGGTGCTGTTTACGAAACTGAGAGGACGAAAAGCGAATGTCTGCCGCTTTAACCGGGTTGGTGGACATGGAGAGTCCACATAGGGAGTTGGAAAACCCTGATTCCAAACCAATGATGCACATGGGCTCCAGTATCCTGAAGGAACAAATGGCGTATGAACCAATCGTTGGTGACTGGCTATCATGGAACTGCATCTCCTTACGATGCTCCACTACCTTGTGGGTCAGACCTTAAGGTCAAAGGCTCGGGGTGTGGTCCCCTAAGAAAACCCCCTGATTCGGTCTGGGCACCCGGGCAGTATCACAGCCCTCACATATATGAAAAGAGATTTATGTGGCGCATATGTATTTGGTGCCTCCTTGTACCAATATCTGTGTTAAAATAAATAAATAAAATAATAGTGCTGAACGAATTCAATCTGTCAAGTTTTGATGTAGCCACTAGACCTAATGTATCAAATAGCTTAGTGATAACAACTCTGACTGTGAACTTAGGTGACCCTGGTTTAAATTCCACACTCAGCAAACCAGTTTCTTAAAGACTGTATATACACCTTACTAATGAATCTATACAAGTACGAAACCAAGTTCGAGTACAGTTTTCTGTCGATTTCCCCTAAACCATTTAACAATTACAATCCAAAGTGATTTACTATCGAAATATGGATCACTAAGTACCAGTGTTCTGAGGTTATTGTGTATTTGTAGCTGGGTAAATAAGTTCTGGACTCGATACTGATAGGGACTTGGATAGGCTTCTTTTTAACTGATAATAACAGCTGAGCGATGCTACCCGATGTCCAATTGTTTCTCAACCGAAGCATGTTTATGGTGCGAATTATTTGCAGATTTAATTATTAAAAAACTATTTTGTTTAAAAAAAAACGAGGTTGATAATCGCAGGAAACAAACAAACGTGTAAACAACTCACCTGATTTTATTTAACGAATTCTCAACAGCTAAATTATTTGCATTTGTGCAGCTATTTTGACAAGTTTCTGTGAACAACAGCCTATTATCATTTGCTTGTCTTCCTAATAAGCGTAAAGTGTTCACACGAAGAGTTTTATTGTAATTCTGAGCATGATACAGTCTTATTAAAACATGTGATACCAACCGTGGTGGAAAAGTGATCGTATGAAGTTTTGACAATGATGACTCGTTACTTTTATGTGCACTGATAAATGTTCGTCGAGAACCACCAGGTAAATCGCGATATAGTTCCACCTCAATAGTTACATGACTGGCTGTAGGAGAAAAATCGTTAAGAGAAATAGAAGTTTTCTGTAAGATTGTTTGTAATAAGATTAATTCACAATATACATACATTTCAATTTAATCAGTTAGAAACATGAGCCCATACAATAAAAAAATATGAAAAACTAGAGAAATAAGTTTGAATTCAGTATGTGGGACATTTTTCGCCAATACTACTAAAATTTCATAATTCATATTACAGACTACTCTTATTTAAATCACCCGGTTTTCAAACCGGGTGGGACTGTAGTGGCAACCCACGACCTAAAATTGAGCCCCGGGCCTTTGGATATGCTCGTAAATTTTTAATCTCCAAACCACCAAGCCAATATCCAGTAGTTTCTATGTCTAACCTCAAGAACTTCATTATAATACACAACCACCTTTCAAACATAATAATATTCAGATAACTACACAATAATGATCTTTATCACAAGGCGTTTTGTGCATAATATAGTAATTTTAACAGTTGAGATCGTGAGTCAATTGAAGCTAGATCACCATGGAAAACCTGGACGGCTGTTTCGTTCTACTGTAGGACTCTTCAGCAGAAGACAAAGATGAATGTCGCTCAATTTCGTGGATTAGTTAAAGTTAGACATTAACACCGTTGGATGCCAGCTCAGTGATCTAATGGTTAAACACTCACGCGCCAGACCGATCAATCTTCGGTTCGAATCTCGCAAAGCGGCCGTCCAATGCTTCCAGGTTTTCTATAGTGGTTTGACTTCAATTGACTCATGATCTCAACTATTAAAATAATAAGTTTACCTGATTGAAATGGATTCATCACTGACAACTGTACACATTCTAATTGTACTAAAAATGGAAATCTTACAATAATCTGTAATGATTCTTTATTATTATGAAAAACAAAGTTAGTTTTAATAAAATCTGACAAATTGAAATTTTCCGGAATTTCATTTGATGAATAGTCATTATTATTACCACCAAGCCAATATCCAGTAGTTTCCATGTCTAACCTCAAGAAATTCATTATAATACACAACCACCTTTCAATCATAATAATATTCTGATAAATACACAATAATGATCTTTATCAAAAGGCGTTTTGTGCATAATATAGTAATTTTAACAGTTGAGATCGTGAGTCAATTGAAGCTAGATCACCGTGGAAAACCTGGAAGTACTGGACGGCCGTTTCGTTCTACTGTAGGACTCTTCAGCTGAAGACAAAGATGAATGTCGCTCAATTTCGTGGATTAGTTAAAGTTAGACATTAACACCGTTGGATGCCAGCTCAGTGATCTAATGGTTAAACACTCACGCGCCAGACCGATCAATCTTCGGTTCGAATCTCACAAGGCGGCCGTCCAATGCTTCCAGGTTTTCTATAGTGGTCTAACTTCAATTGACTCATGATCTCAACTATTAAAATAATAATTTTACCTGATTGAAATGGATTCATCACTGACAACTGTACACATTCTAATTGTACTAAAAATGGAAATCTTACAATAATCTGTAATGATTCTTTATTATTATGAAAAACAAAGTTAGTTTTAATAAAATCTGACAAATTGAAATTTTCCGGAATTTCATTTGATGAATAGTCATTATTATTATTATTATTATTATTATTAGTAGTAGTAGTAGTAGTAGTAGTATTAGTAGTAGTATTACAATCGTTTACATCATTTAGAAAATTTGATGTAGACATTATTTTCGGTGCAAATGAATATGATGAAAAACCTAAATATAATGGAAATATAATATTTTCACAATTATCATTATGATTATTCATAATAGACAATGTTTGACATAATGATGTCATTTGTTCATCTAATATATCAGAATAAATAAAAGATATAGGCGCAAAATCAATGAATGATTTATAATAATTTGTCATTGAAGTATAATACATTTCTTCATTGTTATCATTAATTGTATGATTTTGAGAAGAAGAATTCATTTTCATAGGTTTATGTTGATTAAATTGAAGTAAATTTATACATTGACAACTAGTATTAGTTGATTGTTTTTGTTGTAAACGTTGTTGATAAGGATAATTGAAATTGGTAATATTTTGATGAAATTCTAATGAAGATTGTTTAAATAAATGAATTGGACCAAATAAACTAATTGGTAATGAATTAGTTAAATATTGAAAATTATATATAGATGATTGTTGATAATATGGAATATTATAATGTAATGATTGTTGTAATAAAGCTTGACCTAATTCATTTGCATTGATTGTATATAATTTTGTATTATCAAAAGAAGATAATGTAGAAATAATGGAAGATGAAGATGATCTAATAGATTTTTGATTATTAGTATCATTTATAAAAGTATTGAAAATAATATTTGCATGATCATTATCATTATTATTGTGTAATTTTAAATTAGATTCAATACATAAAGATAATAATAGAAATAATGGGCATGAATTTAAAGGAATTGAAGATATAAGCGATTGTAACAAGTATGTTTTGAATGTAACTATAGATTTTGACATTACCATTGATGATGATGATGACGACGACGACGACGAAGAATCCATAGAATCCAATGATTGCATAACAATAATTACACAATAAAATAACCAATCACATATACTAACTGGTTTAAAATGATTAATAATTAACTGAGTAAAATGTTTCAATGTTTTCCAACCATTAATCATACAAGATAATGTAATCATTGTACTCATAGGTGAACTGATATGAGCAAAATTTAATGAAGATAAAAATAATTTAATATTTTTGATAAAAAATACTTTTATTTTATATTTATCATGTAGATTATTGAAAGTTTCTGTTAAAATTCTACAAAGATTTCCAAGAATCAATGCTAAACATTTATCATTGTATGTTTTATTAGATAGAATTTGTGAATACATTCCACTTGTAGAGCATAAACCATATAAATAACAACAGGTTAATTGTCGAATAAATAATGAGGAACAATTTGATAATGGTGTAGTAGTAGTAGTATTAGTCGAAGATTGATCATTCGAATTTTGTTCAATATTTTTAGAAGGATCACTAATTAATTTTCGTCTTATATGATTACTAGTTAGTGTGGACCATAAGGTGAAATTTTTATGACATGATTCATATTCTTCATCGACAACAGTAGTATAACATGAAAAACATAACAAATAAGCCCTATTATTATTATTATTATTATTATTATTATTATTATTATTATTATTATTATTATTATTCATTGATGAATGTTGATTCAACTCAACAAGTTGACCACATAGATAATTTAATAAAATTTGTACAAGTTGAAGTAGATAATCCATTGGTAAATTTGATATTGTATGCATGGAACATGTGGTGATGGTTGTTTGAATTTCATGTTGGAGTGAATCAGAATCATTATTATCATTGTCAACAGTGTTTGCTTGATTGAATGATTTAATACGTGAACATATAGCTGTTAAAAGAACGGCTTGTAAATCACATGGACCTTCAATAATTCTATTTTTTAAGGGTAAAATAAATATAACAAAGGAAAAACACAATAATATAAAGTTATAAATGGGGAAAATATTAAATTTCAATAAATTAGGCTGTAGTTATACGTAATGATCACTGAATTCAAGCAACTCTTACACTCCCAAATGTCTGAGTACGGTCGAAGGTGAGGAGAGTCTGCCCTCTCTCACGAGATGATCTCACATGGCCACGCGTGCACAACCACTGCCAGGAAAGTTCTATTCACTGCCTTCTAGTGGAGAGGGTGTTGCGTAACGAAGTTGAGAGGACGAAAAGCTAATGTCTAGCACTTTAAACGGGTTGAAGTTGGAAAACCCTGAATCTAAATCATTGGTGCACATTGGCTCCAGGATCCTGAGGGAATAAATGACGTATGAACCTGTTGTCGGTCACCGGCTACCATGGGACTGAATCTCCTAACGTTGCTCTACTGCCATGTGAACCAGACCCTTAGGTCAAAGGATCCTGGAGTGGCCCCTGCTAAAAACCAACTAGTTCGGCTTTGGTACCCGGTCAGTATTTCAACCCTCACAGAAATAGGATGACAAAGTGTGGCGCATATATATTTAGTGCTTTATTGTACCAATGTTTATGTGCTTAAATAAATAAATGAATACACCCCCAAACACTTTAATGATAATCATTAATATTCTGGAGAAAAGCTTTACTTTGAGATTACACTAACATCGAAGAATAATTGTGGTTAACAATCCCTTCTACACTATGGTTGGTCATTTATTACTGATAAGAAAGAACGAATACTTATTAATTAATAATAACTAAAGGAGAGTGTTCAGATCTTCATGCTGTCTCCTTGTTAGATAAGAAAAATGGACTTACTTCATACGAATGTAGTATATTTTGTAAATTCTCAACTGTCTTATTCAAATTAGTTGCAACTGGTTAAAAAAAGTTCCACACTATCATATGTAGTCTAGCTGTCTAACGGAACAGGAAAATGTTTTTTTTAAACCCACTTTATTGAATTGTGACGTAGTGAATACTGAAGAACTAGTGACTTTCGGAATTATTTATCGATAATTTAATAGAAGTCAAGATTACTTTGGTTTCATACATACCATTGGCCAAGCTTAAGATGCCAAACCATAGACGTAGTAGTACAGGATTAGAGAAGAAATTATAACCTGGAGTAAGAAAAACGATTTTACTCCTGATATTAAATAACATTCAGCCATAATGTCAGTTCTTTGGAACGGGGGGAAGTAAACATCTGTCCAACAGATGGACAAACTAATCAACATGTTGAATAATCTATTTCTTCAGTATACAATTAAAAATTACTCATTGAAAGTATTGAAAAGAATATTTTAAAACAATTTTGTTAACCTAAAAGAAACAAACAAACAAAGTCATTTTTAAAAACTTACTGAGTTGAAGTATTTGCCTTTGGAAACAAACCAATTAATTGATCGAGACAAAATTTATCAAATGGATGACAATTAGAATTTATTAGTTTCACTGATGAATATGCAAACCATGTGAATAGTACTTCTAAAGCTAATGTACATGAACGATTAATACCATTTCTTAGTGAATAATCTGTAAGTATAGTGTTTAGAAATATTGAAAAACTTGAAGATTCTAATATGTACAATCGTAGATCTGATGATTCAGCTGATATTGCCAAAAAATGAATAGATAATGTATAAAAATTACGTAAACATTCAACAGATTTTGAAGATAGGTAATGTTGATCAGTTGTTTGTGTCTTTTTCATTGATTGAACAAAGTTTTCCAATAATTTTAAGACATTTTGTAAACTTTCCAACTGAATATTTATCTGAAGATTAGCCTTTACACAACATTGGCATTTTTTAAAAGTTTCATCCTTTGAAGTAAGTTTCCAGGGTCTATAAGTAAAAAAAAAGAACAAGAGAGGAGCGAATTAGTTTATAATGGCATAATGTTTTATATGCTCGAATTTGAACCAAATAGTTTATATGAAGATTATTGACAGCAGTCTTAGGTGAGTTTAACTAAAAAACCTGTTTTAACGAATAAGTCAATGCTGTGTTGAATCGAATTAAATTGAAGGTCTGTGAATAAGAAAATATGTTAAGAATTAAGGATATATGTCAACCAGTCAGTAATTAGCAACGTAGGGACCGGGATATATATGCATCGACGTCACATCAAGATCGAGATAAAAATTATCAAGGTGACTAGAAAAAGTAGTGGTAATAAAAACACTAGATAGAGATTTTTTGAGAACAGAGAATAAGTCGGGAGAATAAAGACAGAAAAATAATTTTTAAATATAAGAAAGGAGGAAAATAAGTAAACGGATCTGAACTATTTCAAGTACTTATGAACAATAGCACCGATTCATTAGTTATGAACATTTCGCGAACTTAACAATCAGGTAGTATACACTTACTAATATGGATCATACCAACAATCGACGACTTTATAAATTTATATTATGTCCAAGGCTCGCTTACATTAAACTGTTTTACAACTTATTTCTACATAAGAAAATTCAACTTACTTGAAATTTGGTTCACCAACAATTCCACAGAATAGGTACAAAACATCTGTAAGATATAGATGTTGACCAGACAAATTGTCATGAACCGATTGTTGCTTATTATTATTCAGTTGACCAATAGATTTAGCATCTTTCAACATGAGATTGATACACTCAGAAAATATTTCACATAATACAAAATGACCATTGTTGTTTGATGATGTTGCTATACATGAATTAAGTCTGTTTCTTTGTGCATGATTATGATCAATGTGATGTTGATCAAACGGATTCAGTAAAATAGACTGTGCTCTGTTCAATAACTGGCTAGGTAATAAGTGCCATAATAAATCTGTAGTTTGTTGTAGATGATAATTTATCACAGAATTGTTTGGATAAGGCCATGATTTATTTTGAGATTTATGAAGATCAATACTAAAAAGAAGCGAAAAAGAAATAAATAGAGAAGAATATTAAAGGCATAACATTAAAAGCCTCCAAATGCCCTGGTATGGTCGAGAGTCCACTCTCCCTCTACAAATGCTCTTACATGGCCATGCGTATATAGCCTCTGCCAGGGAAGTCCAACTCACTGCATTCTCGTGGCATTACTGTTGTTTACGAAAATGAAAGGACGAAAAACGAATGTCCGGCGCTTTAACCGGATTCCAGATCAATGGTGCACATGGGCTCCAGTATCCTGAAGGAACAAACAGTGTATGAACCAATTATTGGTCACTGGTTACCATGGGACTACATCTCCTTACGATGCTCCACTGCCTTGTGGATCAGACCTTCAGGTCGAAGGCTCGGGGAGTGGCCCCCTAAGAAAACTACATGCTTCGGTTTGGGCACCCGGGCAGTATCACAACCCTCACACATATGAAAAGAGATTTGTGTGGCGCACATGTATTTGGTGCCTCTTTGTACCAATATCTATGTGTTAAAACAAATAAATAATAAATAACATTGAAAAGAAATATTGTAAATGTAAATGGTGTGAACTGATAGTCTGTCCGATAATTAGACAAAATGAAGTCATAAAAACTCTAGTCGATATATTCTATGAAAAATCAATTTGGATCACGACATTTAATTTCTAAGCAGTTTCGAGTTTCGTATATGATTATTGTAATCCAGTTCTCTTTACATAAATACTACAATTACAATTAGCAAAACTAAGGAATTGAAAATCACAATGTTAACATTTTATACCTTTCAATATTTCCATAGTTATCTGTTTTTATGGTCTGTGGACAATCAGGAATGCATTCGCTATTAAGAGTAAGGCATAAACATTCAATAATCATATCATTCAAAAGAGACGATTGATCACCAAGACGTTGACAAAAGTTAGTTAGGAATTTAAAAAGTGCAGATTCGTAAATATTTCCATCAGGAATGAAATATTGACGAATTCGATCACCTGAAAGATGCCAACAGATACGACCAAGTAGACGACAGACAACAAAGCAATTCTGAAATAAAATTGACTCTCTTGACATTGTAGAGCCATTATCCACAGATGATAAATTTAATAGATTATTTAAAAATTTTAATGTAACATCGGTTAAAATCTGTAATAGTTGGATTAAAGAATTTTCGGTGGAAGACTCATCATCACCAAATATACAGAGAAATCGTTGTTGAGGAATTTGATAGGTTTCCAGAGGAATAAAAGATTTGCTAGGATAGGTATTGGTTTGTTGAATACCTTCTGGGATACACTAGAAAATAATAGGAAGATATAAAGAAAATGAAGTACTGATATGTGCAAATAACTGAAAATCCAGTTTTCTGCAAAAAAAAGAACATTTACTCTTATTTGGAAAATAGAATCAGGGTTTATACATGAAACTATAGATGAAAAAGCAATATATTACTTATCACGATGAACAGATAATACATAGACGATGAGTTATACCCGAACGAAGAATAAACGGATGGTAATTGCAAGGAATTATTTATGAACTATTATTACATATATTCTTATTGGATAATTATTAAGTAACTAGATTATATTCATATTTTTTTATTCATAAACTTCCATTTGACCAATCAGCTACCAGTATACGATTAACTATTCTTCATTTATTCCCAATTTATCAGTTACGGTATGCCACACTCACATATACTTTTGGCTTGAACTTATATAATTATTATTTCTCATTTTATGGTGTGATGTGGTCCGGTCTGCTTGTATCTAAACTATGTATATCTGAAATATACGACTCATATGGCGGAGGTTAATATTTTTGTTCTGGACTGAACGGAATGGGTTAGGTGACAAGTAACTATACAGAGGACCAATAGGGACTCAGACTTGAGTCAAAGATGCTAGTGCTGTTTTAAGACGTCATTGTTTTGGCACAGGGACATGGTCAATAGAATTCAGTATTCGGATTAACGAATCTGTCACGTGATATTTGACTGGTCATAGGACATCACAGGATATGAAATTGAACATGTTATAAAAATTCAGTCAGTCAGTAACAACGTAGAACTTCGTACGTATGTATATCAGTTCGAGTTGCCACACCACTTTAACACAGAGATGCAGTTGTCGATTCAAATCCCGTAGTGGTAGAGGTAGCAAAAGTGTAAGCAGTGATCGGGAAGATTAGGGTTTGGAGATGTTATTTAAAGAGTATAATTCAGTGAAATAAATTTGGAAAGAGGAAAAAAGGGACATGAAGAATTCAGAAGATTACAATTCGGGAGAACGCAAAGAGTGGATGCACCTGCGCCATTGCAAACGATTTTGAGCCATGTCATTCAGGGTCTCTAACCATCGGTTGCTATCATCTCGCGGTCCCCAACCAGGTAGTCTATACCTATCAACATTACTCAGACCACTTGTCAGTGACTTCATGGACTTGTGACATGTTTTGGTCTGGCCGCCCCTAGCTTTCTTCCAATCTACTCCTATACCACTGAACATCGCACGTCGAGGCAGTCGGTCGTTGGGCATACGTAACACGTGTCCCAGCCATCTCAACTGATGAAGTTTCACTACTTTATCAATTGATTTGCCATCCTTACCTAGTACCCGTTTCCTAACAACTGTGTTACTTACTCGATGGTCCCATGATATACGAGCAATGTTTCGAAGACATCTGTGATCAAATACTAGTAACCTACGAATATCCTCTACTCTTACCGGCCATGTTTCACTGCCATAAAGTAGGACGGGACGTACTGCTGCACAGTAAACCCGTCCTTTGGTTGATAGACGGATATCTCGCCTACGCCATAAATGTTATACATGTTATAAAAATTACGCACACAGAATACTGATCAACAGATACCTGTACAAGATATAACTTAAGATGTATACATTTTCCAAATCATTACACACAGTAAATGAAAAGACTATTTCAACAGAGCTTTCATTTTTTGCAGTAAACAATACAGGGAGATCAAAGAACTCTTCTGAAAGGAATCTTCTCATATTTTAATTATATTCAGCATACTTTTTAGTAAGTAAATTTGACAAGAATTACATCACTCTTTTTACGTATTAGGTGTTTGTAGGTTATCTCGATAGGACTCCTCTTATAATTGTTTGAATGCTGCCGTTCAATATAGATATTGAGCCAACTGACATTCGTTAACAATGTTCACTTGAAATCTTGTAGCAACTAGGGGCTTCACGTGATATTCGAATCAGTTTTAGCTAGATCAATGAACGGAGATATTAAATACTGAGTTCTACAGATTATGCACTCTATTTCATGTACTTTAACTTAGAAAGTTCGTTCAGAAAAACGAACTAATACAACAAGTTGAACTAGTTAACATTTAAGATTTACAAACAACCATAGTCACATTACAATAAACATCAAAAAATATTTCACAAGACTATCAAATGTGTATCAATTATAGAAAATTGTATTAATTAAACTGATGGCTAAGTAATGATACTAAATATGAATTATTCAGAATTTTTTAAAATTTATTCAACAAATTATCTAATAATAGTGTAGAAAGTTTGAAGGGATTATTGAATTTTTCACGTTTCCAATCACGAAGTAATTTAGTTAGACAACCACTGAAAAGCAAGAAGTGTTGGACAGTTGTTTTGCTCTAGTATAGGACTCATCGGTAATATGAATACATGGCTTCATCGTGGATTAGACGCAGGACCTTTGATCTCGCGATGACCGTTTAGCCTTCAGACCACTGAACCATGTCATTAAAGAAGCAGTTACCAATACATTCAATAGAACATAACTGCGCAATATCATGAATTGATCAAAGTTGAAGATGTACGCTTTTGTGTACCAGCTAAGTGCTCACTGTGAGCTGAAGGTTCTGATTTAGGTCTTTGATAGGGTCACCGAACTATTATTAATAATTTATTTAAATGAAAAAATCCGAAAAAATTCACAATTAGTATCAGAACTTAGCAACAGTTTAATGATTACAATTTTCTATAATTGATAAACATTTGATAGTTGCATGTAATATTTGTTTCTTAGTACACCGTATAAATCAATTAACAAGTCTATGAAACTTTTGATAGTTGAGATCATGGGTCAAACGAAGCTAGACAACTATAGAAAACCTGGAGGCATTGGACGGATGCTTCGTCTTAGTATGGGACGCCTCAGCAGTGTCCACCCACGACCCCGCCTCGCTACATTCGAACCCAGGATCTATCAGTCTCGCGCGCGAGCGCTTAACCAACTTCAATTAATCCACGAAATCGAGCGACACATCTACCATTGTCTTCAGTGAGTTACTATTTCACAACAGACCCGGTTGAACTCCACTGGTCACTGCTTCTCACTAGAACTCCATGGTGGTCTAGCTTCAATTGACTCATGATCTCAACTATTAAAATTACTATAATATCTACAAAACTTTCTAATATTAATTCTAGAAACCTTCAATAAGTGTAAGGACAGTGGTAAGAAAATAACAAATTGAGACGCTTTACCTGTGTTTAAAAAAAGAATATTGAGTTTAAATGTTGAACAAAAATTCCGTGATAATAGAAAGTTCGCAACACTCATTGTCTCTATATTTATCAAATATTACTTTTCATAATGTTGTCTTTTTATGTTGGACATGTATTAGAGAGGATATGACAGACAAAATTAAAATGTGTTAACATTCATTGAGCTTGATAGCTCTACTTCGATAACATTCATAGAAATAATTTACTAACATTTTTCTTTAAAAATAGAAAACTCACACGTCGCATTAATACTGATGTCTGTGAATCAATATTTCGTCGAACAAACAATGCTCCCAATGGGAATAAATCTTTCTGAATAATTTGGCGATGATAATCACGATTAGCTGAAATCATAAAATATGAAATATTTAAAAAGCGTTCATAATCAATAACTCCGAGGAACAGATCATGATGTTGGTTAACATAGTTTACAGATGGTCGCAGGAGCGAAAATCTATTCACATTGTATCTTTTCATTTGATTTTAAATTTATAAGATTCATTCATGCTTACAGTCTGTTAAGTGATACTTTCCGAAGCATAATCTTGATCTTTTTCCTTACAAACAATGATACAACTGATATGTATTTGTTATTCACTCCGTGGTTAATATCTATCTCACTGTGTCAATTTGACAAGATAACCTAGACTGAAGCACATCTATGTCAGACTTTACAATGGTCGATATTGACTATCTGTTTATTGATTGTTCGAAATTAATATAATATCAAGTTCGAAAATAAATCGCATCATCAAATGAAATCACTTGAAAATCGGAGAGTATTTAGACAGAAGTTGAGTCTTAAGACAGACTTACCGGCATTTGTACTCGGAGCATTGCCAGACACCGAACATAAAACTTTCTGAGTCGGTACCTACTATCTTATATTCCTAACTTCAGTCGATTCATCATACCGTGTGATAAAGACTGAGTGCCATCAATGATATTTATTTTACTCTAAATAGAATCAATTGAAGTTGAAAATGTAAAGTATTGGGATGACAACGAAATTAGTTAAATGTATGGTGCATGCAATTATTGAACTAAGGATTAATACATAGTATTGTTGAGTTCCTAAGAAATTTTATTTAGATATAGTTCCGATTAGGATTTCATTAAAATTACAGCCAGAAATACTTCCTTCGATCTCAAGAATTAACCACCCCTTGAATATTTCCATTTACTGACAGTGTCATCAATTAATGGACGAGATAGAATTCGGTAGGATGACATTCGTAATACATTTATACGCTAACAAAGGTACTGACATTGATCGAGTTATCATCACTGAACGCAAAAATTCTCAATTATCAGCATTACTAACACGGTGTTTCCAATTAATGTTAGGAGACAATGATGACCGAATACGGAGTCATCTAACATCTTCTAATTGAAGAGCTCAGGTTTCGCAAGGATAGATCACGATTGGTCTCATCAACGCGTTGTAGATTTGACGTTTCACAGCCATACTTATATCACAATGGTGCCGCATATATCCCAGATCGCCATAACTTCTTTCGGCTTTCACCAGATTAATGCTGATCGCATCATTCACCCTGCCGCCCGCACTCACATAACTACTGAGATACACGAACTTTCAACTACTACAAAGGGTTCACCATAAAATGTGTATGAGTATAGGCTCCTGGCAGTCCTGTGAAAGTATTTTACGCTTCGGTGCAAAGTGTACTCCATACTTTACGGACACTAATTGTCGAATGACTTAGTACCTACTGTTATCGAGCCAGTCTTTCACGGGTTCTGCATAATCTGCTAACCATGATGAAATCCAATAGTTTCGACTCAATAAAGAGCAGACTTACCCGTCGATAATTAGTGAATGGATGACATAAGGTTTTTTATAAAGATATGGATGACAGTCGCTTCATTTCAAAAAGTTGAAACACACGGTTCCCAAAAGCTTTTCTAAACAACCCACTTAATCTCCCTGGCTGGGAGTTCATTAACTTCCTTAAGAAGAGTAACGAATAAGTCAGTTAGTCCTGCAAATTAAAGCGCTTCGCGAGCCTCGTAAGGTGGATCATTCCTTACTAACTACGGAGGAAGAGATAGTCTGATTTATGTTACTGAAACAGCAAATCAGCCGACCTGTTGCCCCAAGAACTCAATCCACTATTCGAGACGCCGTAGAATCTTGTTGATTCGCGTCCTATAAACTTCATAGTTTGTACCAGTGACATCAGATTTCATTCTGCTAGTGGCTCAGAACTTCCGATAGTGAGCAGATACTACTGCTTCTTCCAATTAGACAACATATTTCGAATAACAGGTTTCTCAGTTGTTACAACAATTTTATAAAGCTTACTTACTAAAGAACATATATTTGTCATCACGCTTGCAGTTCATCAGAGTAACCTGTATCTCTCAAGTATTTGTGTGGAGCTTGCAGAGACCTAGTGATTATAACAGATATTTTTTTACAAAGCTCCTATTCACTCATGAAGTTAAACATGGATTTCCAACACGTTTATTGTTCATCACAACAAGTGGTACCAATCAGGGTTTTTAAAAAAAATCAATGAATAGAGATTTACAGCTGTAACTAACTGATTAAAAGTCTAAGGGTGTCGATTATTTAAAAATACCAATCTACCTTATATTAAGAACCATGTGAACAGTTACTAATCATTAAAGCAGTACCACTAAATGTTTAAATTAACTAAAAATGTTCAAGCATGTATTATTTAAGGTGAATTGTAACAAGATTCTTATGCCTTATTTATGCATGAAATTCAATGTGAATACATTTTCCACCGTACAGAATAAAAATAATTGATTAATTTGAATAAGGATAGAAATTACTAAATAAACTTGCAAAGAAATTTATGCATATTTAGAAAATATTCAAACATATTGAAAAGAAATTTGCTCGTTATTATTGAAAAAAAACCCAGAATGGTGGTTCGACTTTCAACTGTAGTGAACCCTACTCATAAAAATTGCTTGTAAGTAGTATATAGCCCAATGTGGCGTCGAAACTGAAACAGTCATCAGACGGAGAGATCAGTCAAGTGAAAGTACGAAGTGGATAGAACATTTAAAGATCAGACGAGAAAATTGTTCAGATTATAGAACACATTGAACGATTCAAATGGATAATTGATAAATATACATTCCTTCTGTCAATTGTCATCATCTATATAAACACTTATTCTCAAGTTTGAATCCTGCTCGTGTTATAACAAATCAAACAACAGAATAATAATATCACTAATAAATATGTAGTATAAAGCAAAGTACACAAACCTAATTGTATTTGGTAAACAAATTGATTAAAATAAACAATTAATTTCAATAGTTCAGATCATGAGTCAATTGAGGCTAGATAACCATGGAAAACGTAGAAGCACTGGACGGCCATTTCGTCCTATTGTGGGACTCCTCAGCACTGCGCATCCACGACCCCGTACCCCGCGAAATTTGAACCCAGGACCTATCAGTCTCGCGTGTGAGCACGTAACCACTAGACCACTGAAACGGCTGGGATCCGACGGTTTTAATGTCTAACTTCAACTAATCCACGAAATCGAGCTACACATCCACCATTGTCTTCAGTGAGTTACTATCTCACAACCGACGCCGTTGAACTCCACTGGTCACTGCTTCTCACTAGAACTCCAGAATATACTTCTTGAAGTCAGTCATTAGTGAGCATATGTTGATTAATATCAGAAGGGGTTTTGTGGTGATTGTAATAATTTCAATAGTTGAAATCATGAAGCAATTGAAGCTAGACCACTATAGAAACGGTCATCCAGTACTTCCAGGTTTCCTATGATAATCTAGCTTCAATTAACTCATAATCTCAATTATTGATTTTATTACAATCTCCATAAAACCCCTTCTAATAATAAAAACAATTAAATTGAAAAAATATTATTGATTTGATATAAAACAAAGAAAGAAAGAAAAAAACAATCAACAAAATATACCTGCATATTGAGTTGATAGATTAGTTAAATGTTCTAAATACCATCGATAAAATGAAATAATACATAATTGATATTGTGATAATAAATTATATTTATAAATACCATCAGTTATTTTAGTATTTATTGTTTGACAATAAGGATATATAGTATTACATCTATCATTATTATATAATTGATGAAAATAATGCCATTTTAATAAACCATTTATATTTATATGACCATTATAGGATAATTGATGCATATTAAATATTGTTAAAAAATTATGTAATGATTTATGAACAGTAAGAAGAGATGAATAATTATTTTCTATTATTGTATCAATAATGATTAAAATATTATGAAATAATTCCATATTCAATGAATCCTTATCTATGGAATTCCATAGATCATGAAGAATGTATACAGAACAATCAAATAAATAATTAGACATTCCAAAATGGATTAAACGTTGTAATATAGCCCAAAATAATAATTGTTGTCTAGATTCATTAATACATGTAATTTGTAAATTATATTTCAATGTAGAAAATTCATTAATGAATTTATAAAGATAATTATGTTCAGTATGATGAATTGGTAAAATAATTGAATTGATTTTCATAAATACTGGCATTAATCCAACGGTAAGAATCTGTTCATAGAAAACACATACATACATATAAAATAATCAATTTTAATATAGAAACTTACAATAAAATTGACCAAGACAAAATATATGTATAAAATAACCTAGGAGGCTAATATATATATCAGTAGCGTGTTCCAGATTAACAAAAAATATCTAGTCAGTCAGCTAGTCATGAATAATTTACAATTCATGAGTCACTGAATTAGTGAGTAATGTCATGTCACTAAACTAAATGACATGCTATTGAGTGCACTAGGTTAAGATGTTATGTGGTTACAGACAGTGTTAGTCGGTACTTGTCACCTAGCCATACCTGGAATTTTTTTGGGAAACAATGCTCTCGTGTGAGATTTGAACATGCGGAACCCAACGTTCTTGTTGATGAACACCTATCTAACAGCCATGAACAATGTTAAAGATGAGGTAAATGTACACAGAGTGAAGTCCTTCAAAAATTTCATCCACATAAAGAAATGAAATCAACAGAGAATTTAAAATAATAATAGAATCTGCAATTTTAAGGAAAGTAAATGAAAACCAATGAAAATAAAGAGCCAGTCGAATGATTTGATCCAAAAAAATATAAATAGACAACTTATGCACTGGACGGAGGCTAGTAATCCTACTCTTTAGGCTTAAGCTTTAGGTGCAAAAATGATACGTGCAAGCCATTATTCTTTTATGACCCTAACACTTAAATTTTCATAAATGGTAACATGATTTTATGATATTCACTTAATATGCTTTAGTCTTCTTAATTCTAATTATTCTTTATTATCACTTTCAAGTTTTTAATTTATTCTCCATCCTTCTTATTATCACATTTGATTTCATCTTATTATTTCTCATCAATTCTCGATTATTAAACAATTGTCTTTAACACATGATATAAAGAAATTGTGCTCTTATTCTTCAATAGACTATTTTATTTGTAAATTAACCATAAATAGGATTCACTTGATATTGTTTTATTTGAATCTTCCCATTGATGTTTTAGGACTGAAGTTGATCAGTCTCTTATTGGCATATGTACATACTGTGCGTACGCCTCGATATTGCCTTAATTTACAAGCATTACAAGCAGAGATGGATAGTGGCTAGCAGTGGAATCCAGGAAGCGCGTTTCCGGACTCAGTAGCTAAGTGGATAACGCGATGGCGTTTGAAGTGAACGGTACTGAGTTCGAGTCCCAGAGTGAACATCAACTCTGAGATGCAGGTACATCCAGCTGACGAGTCCCAAACAGGACGAAACGCGCGTCCTGGATTCCACTGCTAGCCACTATCCATCTCTGCATAAATAGGATTGTACAGCTTGAGTGAACGATATAGTTGGAAAGAAAATTCTTTGCAGAATCATCTCAATTCTTGAATAAAAGGTATAGAGTAACATATTTTAACTCAAGTACTGGCTGTAATCTATAATAATTAATCCTAAGTATTAACATATGGGAAAAATTAAAACGTCAATGAAGAAGAAATATCATTCATACTAAAAAAACTCAATTGTCAACTGGATCTAGTAGCTTAGTTGTGTGCAAGAGGTTGACATTTGAAGAGAGTATTAAAATGAACACCAAAACTGAGACTCAGCAGTATGAAATTTAGTTGATAATTTCCAAATAAGAAAAAATGTTCATCATGAATTTTACTTTTAGTTCCGATAAAACAGATTTAATAAAGATTCAATAGAAGATAAAGCAATGAATCCATGTACTCAATTCAAATAGATTTAGAATTATGTTAACTGATGTCTTTAACCGTAAATGACAATTATTTTGTAGACATTAATCAGATATATTCCACCTACTGAAACAGTTCAAACTAATAATCAGTAACTTCATGAATTATTCCCTAGTTTTGATTTAGCCACATCTAGCCTTTTTCTTTTCCTATCCCTAACAGTAATTTTACGTGGAAGATGGCAATGGATGAGAATCGGTGACACATGTCCTAATCACCAGAGCGTAAATGACGAAATACTAACAATGAATAAACAGCTATCCAGAGTCTAACTATGATTAATCCATATTGTAAATTGTGGAAGATAGACAACATTTTCTGGTCATAAAGTGCCTAGAATTGGTAAAATCTATTAAGATTATTATAATCGTTGTACTGAAATATTTTTCGACAGTTACACGGCTAGGAAAACTAGGACATCATGAAAATCAAAGTAGTTTGGTTAATCATTAATCTGAAGTTACCACACCGGAACACTTATAGATTAGAGACAAACAACAATGAAAAATGATAACCATCTATGAAAATCTAAATTAAAATATATGTTATCAAAATAGAGACTTACAAAAATAGACAGTCTTTTTTATTAAGAAAAAAACAAACAAAAAAAGAAACATAACTTACTTGCATTGAACGACTACCATGAATAAGCATATCATTTAAAAATGTTGTACAACACTTATCAACATAATTTAAAAAGGTGTAATCATCATCGTCTAATAGTGAAACTCCTGTTGATGGGGATAATAATGAAAGGGGTTCTATCACTGACCAGATTTCATTTGCATGACTTAACAAACACAGTAAACAATGTTCCAAAATATACTTCACTTTATCTGGATACAAATTCATTCTTATCTGTTCATTAGACTAAAATTAAACAAAATTGAGAAGTATATGTATAGAAAAAAATATCGTTAACGAAAAAAAACTTAAAGACAGAGATGAATGGTGGCTAGTAATGGAATCTACTGTGCGCGTTTCGTTCAATTTTCCACTCATCAGCTGGACTTCACTGCTAGCCATTATCCAACTCTGCTTATAAAGTTTGTTAACTAACGCCAATACCGAGGTAATCCGCACAGGATTCATATATGGCAAGAAGAGACTGATCAAAAACAGTAGTGTAAATGATGATGACGAAGACTGAACATAGAAGATGAGGATCAAAAGGCAATGTACTCAGGGAAAGAAAAGTATGAAAATCAAGATATAAGAGAAGATAAACAAAATACACACCCTTGACAATATAATCGGTCTTGATCCATGTTATCAAAGGTCTCTAATCTACTGACCAGCAAAATTTCAACCAGTTGGTAGTTTTTACATGCCAGAATGCCTCAGAATGACAGTCATTGACTTCATGGATTTGTGCCACATCATGGTTCAGTCGATGTAACCTTTTTTCAACCTACCTTCGAACCAACCAGAATGAGACGTCGAAGTAGGCATTTTTGACTAAGAGCAAAAGTTGTTTTCATAAGGATTTTTAAAACCTAATTTATCTGGAATACGACTTCGAAGAATCTGTAACGTAAGTTTAAATTCAATTAACTTCGGTTTGATTCACATTTCAAGTGTAAAGGTTCATTGTACGATCCAGCTGTCAAATCAAAGTGAGTGGAGAGCGGTTGGAAGCCAGGAATTGGTAGTTAAAAATTAGACGCTTTAACTACTCCGCCACCACCATCTGGGATAAATCGACATGAGCGCGTACAACAGATTACCGTGTGATATTTAATAGAAAGTAAGTAATTGCAGAGTTTGTATGGTCGCGTTATTTTTTTAAAAATTAATTCTATTGGATAGTTAAAAACTGTAAAGTACCAGCGATTTCGAACTCGAACGTCTAATACTGGCATTTTAACTTCTCCCTGGTTCCCAAGAAATCTCTTAAACTTTAAATCCGAACGAAAAACAAAACGTGGGGAGTATATAAAGAAGATTTACTTCCAAGGTTACTTTAGATGCAAGAACAAGAACATTCGTAGGTCTATGGGTAACTTTGATATCTTTGAAGTTTCTGGAAATATGTTAAGTTCAGTAAACAAAAATCGGTACTTATCCCGTGAAGAGTTGATACATAATTCATTGATTTTCTTGATTTATTTACAGTTTCCAGTGAACGCTAAATGAACAGTATTTTCAGCCCTTTTCTTAGCTTTAAAAGACCTCGAGGAATAGTTGAATGCTTCAAACATGATCCTGATTAATTATTCAATAATTCAATGACAGAACTAATTCATTACAACATCTATCAAATTAACTGAACAGTGACTCTGCTATCTGTGATGTATTCAGTTCTGAACAGGAAAACAGTCTTGATAAGAGTTCATTTATCAGTCTGATAACCATAATCATTATCTGTCCAAGAAACTAAGTTGATCAATTATTTTATGTAAGACAGAAAAAAAGTAGTAGTAACAATTACATAATAATAAGGGTTAATAATTGACAAACCATTTGATGAATTCGACTTTTATATTCACGCAATTTTTCAGGATGATATATTTTTCTTAAACGATTCAATGTACGATCTATCCAATTCAATTGATATTGTAAATTATAGCATTGTTTATATAGTGATGATATTTGAATATTATCACTATCTAATGATATACTGGATCTATACACACAAAAATAAATGAAAAAAGGAAGATAAACATACTTAACAGAGTCATAAAGAAGATGAACAGGAGATTACGATATTGTACCAGTAGTAGTAGTGGTGGTTAAATCCCGAACTTGCTTAATATAACAAAGGGAGAACCCAGTCCCATCAGAAAGACTAGAATAAACGCTGTATCCAGGTTGGATTGCATACAGATATTAATTCAATTTGAAAGGAGAATGAGAGAATTCACATCACAAACTGTTCCACATTACCCGGAGAATTGATTGAAAACAACCCGAGAGTATTGACTAGCTGTTATGTCATGAGCTTGCAACTTATCGTACAATTTATCTTAATTAAGACTAAATGACAATATGTACTCAAAATGTGCATGTTTTAATGGAGACTGATCAATAACAGTCTCAAATATTACGAATTTGAAAAAACAAACACTGACAACTACATTATTATTATAGATGAAACGCAGAATAAAGTATGGGTTTATACACCGCTTTTTGAATATACTTTCATTATTGAAGGTTTATTAGTAATCTTCAACAGTTTCAACCTAAATCTACGTATATCTATGTTGAAAATCGGAACCTCCTGGTTCAAAATTAAATGCTTTATTCATTTGAAGAATAGATTTTTACTTAACTTTTTTTAAATGTACGGTTTATACGAAGTTCAGTCAGATTACAATGCAAATGGAGCAAGTATAGCTCTTTACACGCTCCTCCAAAGGTAAGATTTACAGTTTTAAAAACATACTACGCGTAGTTAAATTAAGAAGCACTGGACAGCTACTTCGTCCCACTACGGGACTCCTCGGCAGTGCACAGTCACGACCCAACCAGCGATCGAACCTAGAACTTTCAGGTATCAATGTGAGCACTTGACCATTAGACTAATAAACCAAAATTCAATGGTTTATATGTCCAACTTCGTCTAATCCGTCCAACCATCCTGCAATGTCATTAGTGAGTGACTAATTTATAAAGACGTGGTTGAATACAATTTACGATGAACTAATATATTAGATAAATTCAAATTACGGAACGAAAACGTACAATGAAGTTTTTAAAAATGTTTGAAAATGGCAAGAAACAGATGTAAATCAACAATTTTTATCAATCACATAAAACAGCACAAGATTATTATGTAACATAAGCATTTTATTTTTCAATACTACTACTATCACTATTAGTAATAATACGATCATATATATGGGACATTTTAGTGGATTTCTTGGCTTAATAGCTTATTGTCCAGATAACTCATTTGGTTTTTGAACTGCAAGTTACAAAAGTTCGAGTCTCAGTGTGAACATTAACACTAGAATGTAGAAAGTACACCCACCTGATGAGCACAAAATAAGATGAAATGTGAGTTCTGAATTTCATTTATTACACAATCTGTAGAAACCTACTTTTTTTCTAGTTTGTTCATATGACTAACTCCAATACAAACATATTTACAAATACATCAGAAACAAGGTTCAGATAGAATGGTGGTTGCAGGTAGTCAACAGGAAACCCTGGATTTGGGTTTCGTACCACTTGGCACTCGTCAGCAAGGTGTACTTGTAATCTTGAGAGAACTGGTTCTCCCTGACGGATTCGATCTTGTATCACCCAGCTTCAAAGTCAGAGACGTTACCACTGGGCTATCCGGGCCGCGATCGACCTCCTGTAGGACTGAGATGTATTCACAATTGATTGATCACTGGGTAGTGATCAATGTCATGTGTGTCAAATCCTTCTTAGTGCAGATCGAATGCTATCGACCAAGGTTCATTCACTTCACCATAGAAATAATAAATGATGACTCGCATCAGATATTTTTTCTCCTTTTCTAAATAGTATACAATGTATATTCAGTTTTATTTCATAATATCTAATCCCATTTATTATCTTTATTTATCAATGAAGTAATTGAATTGTAAAAAAAAAACTTACATTTTTTTATTCTTATCAAATTGGTCTAATGTATTCATTAAACATTGTTGAATTGAAATATATTTCATTGTTTTATCTAATACAATACTTTCTAAATATTGTATTAAATCAATACTATTAGAATTTGTTTTCATTAAAGGATGTATAAATTGTTCCCATATACCATTTTGTCCAAAATATGCACCTAAATGAATACGTGCTTTAGTGAATGGACAATCTAATCGACCAACTATAGAAATACGTAAATGAGTAAATTTAATTGGTGGATAAATATCACGTAATATTAAAGCAGAATGACTTATATCAGTAGATACAGCTATTAATTTTGTAGAACTTTTTGGTTTCTTGAATGATTTATCTATGAATATAGCTTCTAATGTAATACATTGTAAACAAGGATTCATTGGAATAATTAGATCAGTTAAATAATTTATTGATGATGAATAAGTACTAAATGTAACTGAACGATGTGCACCTGGATGCATACGAGATATTACTAAATGATAAGCTTCAATGGAATTAATGAGATGAGATATAATAGATGTTAACTGATGATTTTCATTATTAGTTTCAACTTGTGATTCATTGAATTTTATTACACAAGAATTATTATCATTTATTGGTAATTGTTCACCAGTAACTGTAAAATGTAAAAGGGAAAAAATGTATTAAATTACAGAAAACTATTTAATAAATACACAAAAAGGAAACCTAATAAAAAGGAAATATGATTTAGACAGAAAATAAACGAGCGGAGCTCATTTATCAAATAGGACGAGTGTAGTGGTTAAGGCAGTCAAAAATTAGGTTGAAGTTTCGAGTTCTGTGTCGCCGATTTCGGTTTTGATGAGTTACACAATAATCATTACCTCTCCCACAAAAAAATATGATTTAAAGTCAAGTACACGAATCTGTATTTAGTAATTGTGTAAATTGTGCGATTATTGTAACCAAAAATTGAAGACATTGAATGTATAAACTCGGAATACGTTGAAGACGAATTCACTTTCATATTTTTATATTTCGAAAATTCATTCTTTCTTCTTAATTTATATTGCCTATCCATAACCTTTCTTAATACCATTGATACTGTTAATAGTTTTATTACTATCGCATTTGTCTTCGTAATTTCATCCAAGTGTAGTGATATAGTGTAGCGATTTGAACTGATGAACATAGATTTCAGGTGTTACGTTAATTATGACTAATGTACTGTAACATAGTTATTATCACCAATTATCAGTTAAATATCAAAATATTTGACTTGAAAGTACACAGTATATGTGATGCTTGTTCAAACTGAATTAAATGAAGTTAGGTTCTAACTTGTGACCTATTGATTGATATCCCTGTATCGTAGCCACCAGTTTATTAGCGTCACTAATCTGAATATATATACTCAACAGTATAAAAGCATTAAACTTCTTACGTAAAATAAATAAGCGAAATTTACAGTTCAATATTAACGAGAAACAAATAGTAAAAAGAATTCTCAATTAAGGTCATTACACCTATATAACGGTAATTTTATTAATTTATTTTTAGTATAATTCAGCAACTAAACATTCAAATGTTTGCATACTCAATTCTGAGAAATATTTAATGACTAAAGGTTAGTGCATTTATCTGGTCACCCAAACCTATGTAGGTGATGTGAGTTTGGAACCACTAACCTAATGACATTCAAATTGAACCCATAAATACTAATTACAAACGAGATATTCTCTATGCTCAATATACTGTTCAAGCAAAAAATTTATGGAGATTAGAATTAGAAACTGAAAGATGTATATCCATCTTGATTACAATGAGTGAAGTTGTCAATTATAGGTGCCAGTTTACATTTTCAAACAGTTTCATCGACTGTAATGAATTGAGAAGTGACATTTATATTCCATCTTTTTACTCTATTGTCCTAGTTTTCATGATTGTAATTTTCTTATCACTTGCACGTTGTGGTCTTGTTAGTCGAAAACTTATTTACGGGCCTTTTCCAGTTAATGTGAATTAGGAATACATTGGACAGCTGAATTGTTTTTGCTCTACTTGCCAACCATTCAGTTCATAGGCAATTGGCATGATAGCTAGTATAAGTATGTGAACGACCTTGAACTACATTTTATCCGATGAGAAAACAAGGTTTAGTTACCAAACGATTAATGGTAAAAATAAATATTATCAGAAGGCGTTTTGTGGAGATTTTAGAAATTTCACTGATTGAAATCATGAGTCAATGGAAGCTAGACAACCACGAAAAACCTGAAAGCATTGGACGGCTGTTTCCATAGTGGTCTAGCTTCAATTGACTCATGATTTCAACCAGTGAAAAATGAATATCAACAAATGTAACAAGAAAAATGAATATTTAAATATGAATTATTAAGGTTTTTATCACGAACTGACATTAGCAACAATGCATGATTAAATTTCGTGCAAAAACTTTGCCTTCAAGGCCGTTGATTAGTAATACCAGAGGTTGTACTAGGCATGTTAAAGCCATAAACTAGGTCGAAACAACTCTCTCTGTATATAAAGCACAAATTAATGGGCCGAAAAATCAAAGACTTAACGATTATAATTATATTAACTCATTACATGGCACAAATTCATTTACTTAATATTGAGTTACACTTCAAATACGACGACTCAATTAGACAACTCGAAATCTAAACAAGTTTGTTGGACGAAATGTTGAAATCATTCAAATTTCAATCGTTGTGATTATTGAAAATAATAATAGCTTCTATATATTCGAATCTAAACTTTAATCAAACTATTCATTTTACTATTGACAAAATATTCATATAGATTATACTACTCAAATTTAAGAAAATGCAAAGAAAACAACTCCCCCCCCAAAAAAAAAATACGAACATACAAAAATCCACACGTTCAATATCACAATCATCATTTAATTGAATTGATAATTTATCTAAAGGAAATTTTAATGGTTCCACATCTAATATACCATTGAATGGCCAATCTTGTAAATCTGATAATATAATATGATGTATATTATTTGATTTATCAATATTCATAATGTAATTACTTCGCATTAATGTGAAAATATCAGAGAAATTAATATATGATACATCAGATGAATAATTAGATGAGAGTAGACATAATGAATCCTTATTATTATTATTATTATTATTATTATTATTATTATTATTATTATTATTATTAATGTTATCATTGTTTTGTAAATGATTTGATGTTTCTATTAATTTTGTATTTTGCGCTAAATCAATAGTATCATTGAATTTTGAATCAGATATAAATGTTATATAATTTTTCGGTGTAAATATACCATTAAAATTCATTACATCTTTATTAATAGAATAACAATTTTTAATATTTTCATAATTTAAATTCATATTATGATTAGAATTAGTATTAGTATTATTACTAGTACTTGGAATTGTTGAATGAGATGATTTCTGATATTTATTATTGTTATTATTGTTATTAATTGATTGTAAGCATTCAGAACCTAAGAAAGTCCAATTACATATTGGTAGATTGAATAGCATAGGTGGACCAAGACATGTAGGTAAACGATATGAACTGTAATTAATAAATAAGTAAAAAAGCACATTAATTTAGAATAAGAAATGAATATATGCAATAGTTTTTAATATACCTTCAACTTATTACACAGCATGCACCAATCCAGTCACAATTGACGGAGAAGATTTGGAGGATGTAAAAACCTTTACATACTTGGGCAGCATCATTGATCAACATGGTGGGTCTGATGCAGATGTGAAAGCGCGGATCAGTAAAGCAAGAACAGCATATTTACAAATGAAGTACATCTGAAACTCAAAGCAACTGTCAACCAACACCAAGGTCAGGATTTTCAATACAAATGTCGAGACAGTTCTACTGTATGGGGCGGAAACCTGGAGAACTACAAAAGCCATCATCCAGAAGATACAAGTGTTTATTAACAGTTGTCTATGCGAAATACTTCGGATCCGTTGGCCGGACATTATTAACAATAACCAACTGTGGGAAAGAACAAACCAGATCCCAGCGGAAGAAGAAATTAGGAAGAAGCGCTGGAAGTGGATAGGACACACATTGAGGAAAGCACCCAACTGCGTCACAAGACAAGCCCTCACATGGAATCCTCAAGGCCAAAGGAAAAGAGGAAGACCAAAGAACACATTACGCCAGGAAATGGAGACAGACATGAGAAAAATGAACAAGGATTGGATGGAATTAGAAAAGAAGGCCTAGGACAGAGTGTGTTGGAGAATGCTGGTCTGCGGCCTATGCTCCATTAGAAGTAACAGGCGTAAGTAAGTTCAACTTATTTATCAGGTACATACATGTTAAAAATGATAGACAATGATTGTAATCAATGGCTTTGAATTTAAAAAAAATGGAGCGTAGTTTGACTCCAAAACTCAGTGGCTAAATATTGAACTCACTAAACCACTGATCCAATCCGATCCACTAGATGAAATAACTTACAGTGGTATATATATATATATATATATATATATATATATATATATATATATATATATATATATATATATATAATTGTTATGATGGATTTGAATTATCCTGTTGTTGAAAAACTTTACTGACTATGTTTATCACCTTAAGTTGACATATGTGTATCTTGTGTGGATTGCCTCGATATAAAATTGCCAATAATAACATAACATATCCCCTAGACAGGTAGATTACTATCTAGTTTCATTAGCTCCGTGGATAACGCATTGGTGTTACTGGCATCAGAGTTTTAACGTGAATATAAACAATGGGGGGGGGTAGGTACATTCAACTGAAAAGTCTCAAGTAGATTGGAACGCACTCCAAAAGTTAACTGCTAGCATTTATTCTATGTAACTAGTATGATATAGATAATAACGAACAGATTATACCGAGATAACAAGAATCAATAGTAAAAAATGAATGGTTCCGTAGTCCTATTATCGAATATTTGTTTGTTCTTTGCCACAGTGGAAATCATATCTCTTTTAACAATAAAAAACAACTTTTCTATTAGTATTACAAGAGGTTAGTGACGATTGTATGGTTATTATTGGCTCTTAATAATTATCTAGTTGAAGCCAGTGTGCAATGTAAATCGTAATGAAACAGTTTAAATTTAATTATCTCACTTGCTTGCAAATATTATCCATCAAAACTTTGTTCATTCTGTAATTAACCTGGAACATTTAAGATTATTTAAAGTGTAACACATGAAACTTCCAACATAAAAGAGCCCTAAAATACTGTGTTACACAAGGTTTACACGAGTAATGATCAACATTGTCTGTGCAATGATTGGGTGGTTACTTGAAATTCAATAACAAAGACAGGTGAACAATTCTCAAGGGTCCTCCGTCACACTCTCAGTCATTGAACAAGAATGAAAACTACTATTTATTTGTACGAATAGTCGTCAATATTTAAACGAATAGTTTGACAGAAATTGATTTTCATGATCGCCCTGAAGAAATTCAAACACGTTTTTTTTTTAAACAAAACGTTAGGATTAAGTAATTTAATTTCAACGACTGAGATGATCTCAAACATAACTTTCATAAACAATGTTTACAATCCCTTGAAAAAACAACCGATTGAATGGAAATACTAAGAAAAATATCAAAATAAATACTTACGGGTGTAGACGATTGAAATCCTCATGAAACAATGAAACTGTATTGAGTAAAGTCATTAGATTATTTTGTAATAACAATTTTACCTTTAAATCATTTAAATTGTTACGATATTCATCAAAAGAATAAGAAATGATAAAATCCAATAAACTGAATAGTGTTTCACATCCAGCTGATGTTTGACAAATTAATAACCAACGAATGAATTTACTATTACTACTATTATTATTATCAGTAGTAGTTTTACTATCGGCAGCCAGACAATTGCGTAATGCATGGAAAACCATTGGCTTCTTATATGATGAATTATTTGAAGAGCAATACTTTAGGAAGACAAATTCTAATCTATGAAAAAAACAAAATTATAGAAATAAAAATCGGCATAGTACAAACTAGATGTATCCAAAGTTTGTCCAATAAATACCCAAACACAATACTTTAACAACACGACCAACCGATCAATATGGAAACACTCATCTAATGGTTATTTTTTTGTTAAACATTTTCCAGATTATTCGTCTAAAATACATGCGAAAGTAAGCAGGTTGAAACCTCTAGTAACGGATAGTGTATCAATGACTTGAAGTGAATATACTGACTGACATTATATCATGTAATCTGTGAACCCTACTTAAAAATGTCAAATTCTTGGTAATTTGATTTAATGACATCTCATTTATTACCAGGCATAGACTTAGGCATTTGGTTTTGACCCAAACTCCAAGGATGAGAGCTAGTAATACTATGTGGTTACCCAAATACAAGTACTTGGGGTAGGTTTCGAGCCAGCAACTGGAAGTTAAACTCCTTAACCAACGGGTAATAGCATGCTCAATGCGAATAAGAAATGAGAATAAGGAGTACTGAACGATGATCAACTATGTCCATCATTCATGACTGATAAAAAGATATATTCAAACTAGGTTATTTTTTAAAACTACAATTAAGTAATATTGCTTATAAAAAATATCGGAAATACATTTGAAAGCTTTAGTGTTTGAGAAATGAGGGAATGTATAAAGCACTAGTAGGCTGTTGTATATTATTTGAATGCTTTACAAAAGCGAACACCATAAAGATCATGTGACTAAACAAACAGAATAAATGTAGATTGACTGGTCACTAAGCAGTAACCAATGTCACATTTATTTAACTCTTAGTGTTGATTGAGTTATGTCGATCAATTTACAATGTGATCATTAGCTTCGATAACATGTGGACTATATTTTAGTGTTAGATAGTTAAAACCAATCGGTCCTGAATCTACACTTCGGTGTTAGTAATTTTCATCAAATCATATTTGTAATCTAAGAGGAAATTAATGCTCAAACAACTTTCCTCTCAATGCAATTAAACTTGACTCTCAGTCACAGATACCACCATTGAGATGTATTTAAACAAAAAGATTTATAACGCACTAATTTAATTAGTATTCGTGAGATAGAAATTATATGAATAGCACAAATATTAGTGTATATGTAACTGTACAATTTTCTACAACAGTATACGAATATTAGGAAACTAATAAAAATAACCAAGAATTTACTTGAGTAAACTAAACAATAATTTTGTTCCAAGTTGAACACATTCACGATCACCGTGTACAATTACATTTTCAATTAACATCTCATAATTATTTGCAGCCAAATTTAATAAATTCGCTACGATATCGCTAAATAAGGTTAAAATTAACAAATGAAAATAATATTAATTATACAGTATAAACTGTAAGTTGAATATTAACCTAACCAAATCAGTGAATAACAAGTTGGTGAAGATAGTTGCAAGTTATATTTATTTATTAAAGACAACAAATCGGTCAATCAGTGATAAACAACAAACAACCTGACATATATACGCAGCATTGAAGGTTACCATACCATATCAACACAATAAAATGTAATTATTAAGACAAATACCAAAGTCAGTATGGAGATGTGAAAATTGTTCAATTTCATTGAAATTATGAACCTATCAAAATTAAACTGCCATTGAAAACCTGGACGTAAGGAAGGGTCATTTTGTTGTAGTATGGGGCTTTTCAACAATGCTGATCCACGATAGCACACGTTAAACTTGAACCCAAAACTTTCGGTCTCTCGTGTGAACACTTCCTCTACGTTAGATAATATTCTAATGAAATTCAACAACTGCTATAATCTCACACTAACAATTATCATATGTTCATTGGTGACTACATTCTAGAGGAAACTTCCCAAGATGTTTTTCACAGAAATCATAACCAGTGGAGCTAAACCATGTCCACTGTGAAACAGTTAGCCACCAAACATATGTGGATTACCTTGATATTGCCATTAAATTACAAGCATTTTAAGCGAATTTGAATGGTGGAATAAATATCAAATACATCCAGTTGACCAGTCTCAAATAGGACAAGACGGGTGTTCTGGATTCCACTGGTAGCTATTATCTAACTTTACTGAGAATACCATCATCATAAATAATATTATTAGGAAAGTGGAAACTTACCATGATAATTCTAACTCATGAAGATACATCAACACAACCCAATTCAAAATATCTAGAATAATTGACGAAAAATTGTTATTATGATGGTAGGAGTTTTGAGTAAGAAAGTCTCTCCATTTATTATGATTATTATTACTATTATGTTTACAAGTACCATCAGTTGAGCTAAGAAAATTAAAACAATCTTCATGAAGTTTCATAGAGCGTAGAATAGCTAAACGTTGAGCCCTTTCATGTAAAATTGTATGCATTTTACACGACTTTAATGATGTGTGTCCATTACCATCATTATCAACATCATTCACAATTGTAAGCTGATCAGTTGATAACGATGATGACGATGGTGTTTCATTAACATAATCATTAGGGGGAGCAGGATGGTCATAACAATAACAGGTGGTGTTAAACTGATGAACACTTAGACCAATTTGTGCAAATATATCAGATAGTAATAAAGGTGGTTGTTGAATTTCAACTGTGGTAGCCGATTGACAATCAAGATTTGAAGAAGTCTAAAAGAAATGGAAACAAGATAGGATAACATGATTGCTATGTTTGAAGAGATTACGAGTTCACGTGATCTGAGAACGGAACGTAGACTCAGTGACACAATGACTAAATAATCGAACTATTCCGATGCATCCCAGCCCTGTTAATCAGCGAGAGAAGTCCAGGTCAAGAAGAGGGAAATGTATTCCACAAGTAGCCAGAAGCACGAAAAACAACCACTAGTATAATTCAAGCGTATATACAGCATAAAAATGTCGTTGGGAAGCGTTACAAAATAGCATATTAAAAAAGACAACAAATCAATGATATTTAAGGTCTTCCCAAGTGGTAAATAGGACATGAATATTAAAATGGGCGCTTTTGGCGCGAAAATAAGAAATTCAAATTTCCAAAATAAAATTGCAAAAATAAGACATTTATCAAGTGAGTTCTGAGGATCTAACATCCCCAACAATAATATTCTTTTCCTACTTGTATAAATAGATAAATAAACGCGTTATATAATGATAAACCTAGATACAAGATCTCTTTTTGACTACATTCAACGAATCAACATATATATTAACAGAATACAAGCGATGTTCAGTCACTATGACTAGTGACCATTTTACAACATGATTGAAAAGATTCGATCAACACTTAGAAGGACTATATAAATCTAACATTAGTCACCAGTCTGTGATCAAGTATTTGCAAACAGCTTAGTTTTACAGAAGGTCAGTCACTGTCCGAATAGCTCAGTGGCGTTTTAGGCTGTGGTGTTTGGTAATCCAGGTTCGAATCCCATAGGATCTATCAGTTCCTTAAATAGCAGATGAATATGTGGTTTACATCATTTTCTCTCTTCTAAAAAACAGCCAGCTAAGTAGGGAACGTTTCCATTCATACAGGTAAGTGGCAAATAATTCCTGTTTTATGATAGTAACCTTGAAAAAACTGCTGTTTTAGCGACTGATTATTTTATTTGAACACATAAATATTGGTACACGAGTGCGCCAAATATATATGCACCACACAAAACAATGAGAATTTAAAGGGAAGGAGAAGAAAAAAAGGTATGGGGCGTTTTAAAAAGAGAACGACAACGAAGAGATTGGTGTAAGGCAGTAATAATAATAATAATAATAGTAATAGTAATAATAATAATAATAATTGGGGAGTGGAAAGGTACAATCAAAAGAAATCTTTCAGTTAAGGAAGATACAACCACTTTTTAGGAAGAAAGTAAAAGAAGGTTACAGCAGGATCGCTACTGGCTTCTATTCTGAGCCATATCTGATAACGTCTCTAGCCACTGTGTTGCACCATCTCTCGGACCCCAGCCAGGGAGTCGTGAAGGACAAACACAAGCCAGTCTTTTGCAGCTTTCTTTCATGCCACGACACCATGTCATGCACTGACCACCTCTCCGCTTTTTCCAACCAGTCCCAGAGTCGGCAAATAATTCACGACATTCGAATTCTCTGGGACGACTTTTAGGTCAAAGGCTCGGGGTGTGGCCCTCTAAGACAACCACCTGCTTCGGTCTGGGCACCCGGGAAGTATCACAGCCCACACACAAATAATGAACTGTCTATACTCATGGAAACTACTTTTCTTGCTTCGACTAACAATCAAACGACTCAAATTATTATTAGCGACTGATACTCGATATGTGATGATAATAATAGGATAATTGATACATTCTCGCCAGGCACTCTGTTGGTGCACTAGATAATGCCAATATCGTATACATTACGTGATACGCAGATAAACAATTACCGATCAACTAAAGAGAACCAGACTATAGAAACAATAAACTACTTAAAGTATAAGCAATTAACCAAGGAAAATTATATTGTACCAAAGGCTTTGCACGACCAATAGAAGTTAAGCTAGCCGATGGGCAAATCCGAAACGCTGTTGCAGATAGATTGTTGCTAAAACCCATGATTTTCACAATATTTTGTACTTCGAAAAGACTGAATGATAGTTTTCTTGTGGAATGAACTGTTAAAGTCAATATGTTTAGTTTAAGTGTCAATGGGAGCAGTATCAAAGTTCGAAGTCAGGGTTTAGGAGCTTTAAGCTAAGGAACAGGCGTTTAAGAGTACTAAGGTTGGGAATTATGTTTAGGAATTAGGACCTAGCGTTCAAAGGTTTTCATGTTAGAAGTCAAGTGATTAGGGGTTGGGAGTTAGGTTTCGAAATATGTTGGACTAGGATCCGTCTTGATTACAGAACAATGACTTAAAGCTTAAATTATTGATATTCAGCAATAATAGGTTTAATAATGATGTAAAAGATTCAAATCCTATGTAATTCTATCATTTTTCTATATTTCAGGTCTATTCTGATTGTCTAATTGCGGTTGGTCAGTCTCAAGGTCATCCGTGAAACCATTCAAGGTTGTCAATGTGACACAATTTTATCACCGACCACAATTGAATCTAAGTAAAGATTAGAGTTACGATATAAAAAAATAATCGATTATGTGACTGACTACAGGAATATATGTCTTGGCTCACTAGTAACTAATTCCTGCCCTGAATCACAGGTTTACAACTTCACACTCTGAATAATGGGATTGTAATCAAAGTACTCTATAAAAATACAATTTAAGAAAGGGGAAAAGCACTAACTTCAGTTTTGGCATCAACTATTTTGATATGCACAGAAAATAAACGTGAACGTGATTTAATTAATTCTGAACTGGTCATTGGAATATTACTACAACGATCATTCATACTAAGAAAATCACTTAATAAATATGGACCAGCAATTATATTTGCATTTAATTCACGAAGACGTTCTGATGAGATGATGCTTTCAGTAGGCATATGATACACACGTCCAGGAACTGAAAAGTACAAACAAAGCAGATATATATAGGTGATTGAAAGCAATGCACAGAAAGTTCTTGATTTTAGGTTCACCAGGCTGATAATAAAAATAAGATGAGTACCACCTAGCATGACATCTAGATTAACGGATTCACGTCAACTGTCTCCAAAATATTCTGATATCATTGTTCGTTGCGATGTCAAGACACTGTCTATTGTTTATATTTCAGGCTTAATTGATACAATGCAACCAGTACTAAACAAACATGAAACTGATAACTATGAATAATACTATACTAATTCTACTACTAGACGGTAAATATACATGAATCTACACTATGTGCTTAATATAAGTGAAATTCATCAGTAACGAAAAAGCTGTACAGACCATAACTTAATACTACAAAAATCTAAGTACCCAACTCAGGTTGATTTTATTTGGTTTCAGTCTTGTTTAGGACTAATAAAAAAACTGTAAACGTGTTATTGGTAGTAAGATATCAAACAGAGACGACTCTAGAAAAGAAAAGAGATACCCGGAATAAAATGCACAAATATATATAACCAAAGCAACATATGGTTTCCATTGAAAAAGAATTAAGGACAATTTAGCAAAAATTTTCTTTTCGATGACATCAATTACTTATGCTGCACAATCGTATTCATAGTTAATTAACAAATAAAATAATTATCAGTATGGGAATTCGTGGAAATTGTAGTATTTTCACAGTTGAATTCACGAGTCAATCTGGAATCCAGCGGTGTTAATGTTTAACTTCAATCGATCCATGATCTTGCGCTTCCCTTCATCCACTAACTGAGGCGGATAACTGTCTCACACCCAACATAGATGCAACCCCACTGGTCATAGCTTCTCACTATAACTCCAGGAAATCCATCTTCAAGTTAGTCACTAGTGAACACATGAATATTAATAGTATGAGGATTTGTGGAAATTCTGGTATTTTCGCAGTTGAATTCACGAATCGATTTAAGCTAAACCACTAGTGAAAACCTATAATTCACTGAAAAACCATCTGACGGAATCCTTAAGTAAATCTTTTTATGCTGCTAATCTTCGCATCGTCTTTATCAGCTGCACTATCATTAATGGATATGCCAAAGATATACTACTATATCGAGCCACATTATAATGTATTTATGAGTTTACTTGATCTTGTGGAGCAGGTTACATTTACTACACAAAGTGAGCTCTTCCTAAATGCATCTCCGAGTATAATCATATGCAGCTCTCAAAAGGCGAACGTAAAATAATCAATAGCCCAATATTAAAACACCTTGTGAATTCTGATCACACGACACCATATTATAAATACTTTGAAATCATCAATATAATCAGATGATTTAGTTCGAGAGGAGCACAAATTAATAATTTATGCATTGCAGAAGTGCTAGAAAACCTACTTTTTATGCTTAAGCTCTGATTGCAAAAGAGATACGTGCAATCAATCATTCTTCGATGGCCCTAACACCTAAAGTTTTTCAAAAACGGTAACATGATCTTATGTTTTAGTTTTCTTAATTCTAATTATTCGTTATCACTTTCAAGTTTTTGATTTATTATCCACCCTTCCCAGATTTGGTTTCATCTTATTACCTTTAATCAATTCTCGATTATTAAGCAATTTTCTATGACATACAATATGATATAATCGTCATCCTATTTTGAGTAAATTTCATTTGTTAATAATATATCCCGACGAGAATAATGAATGGTAATTGTTGGGATCTCTTTATGGACTAATATTATACATACATTTTTATCGTGTGATTGTCAAGTAACTAAACTATGTATAATCATATTACTCTTATTATAAGCTTTATTTTGACTTATGAACTATTATTATACAATTTGCCATACTTGAGATATCACAATTGATTGATCGCTGGGTGGTGATCAATGTCATGCTTGTCTAGTCCTTATTAGTGCAGATCGAATGCTATCGATCATGTTGCAATGTGGCCACCAGTCTAGGTGACTCGACACTGCGGACACTATGTATTAAGATTTTAGATGGTGGTTGGAGGTAGTCAACAGGAAACCCTGGACCCGGGTTTCGTGCTACTTGGCACTCGTCAGCAAGGTATACCTGTAATCTTGAGAGAACTGGTGCTCCCTGGCGGATTCGATCTCGTGTCACCCAGCTTCACAGTCAGAGACGTTACCACCGAGCTATCCGAGCCGTGACTAACCTCCTGAGATATTCCCAGATTTTTAATTACAGTCTTCCACAATCACAGCCACTTATGGCTAGATCTTGTACAAGTGTTATTTTCTAATTTATGGTGTGATGTAGTCTGTTTGGTTTGTATATAAACCAAGTATATCTGAAGTATATGATTCGTGTCGAGGAAGCTGACATTGGCGTTCTGGACTTAACAGGCAGAACTAGATAGGAAGAAGGACCGATAAGGACTCTAGACTCCTCGTACGGATTTATGCGTCATTGCGCAGGTCGATAAGCCAATATTCTCTAATTGACGGTATCATTATGTTATATCTTAATAGGCTACAAGCTATAACAGTTAGCTAGAAACACAATTAGATATATGATTTAAGATGGCAAGGGATAAACATTGCCAATGTTTTTTAACATTATCATACTAACAAAATTTTAACATTTAACCTACTATTCAACTAGTTGTTTATACAAACCAAACGATTAACTGGAAACAGAAACTCCTTTTTAACCTAATGCTAAACCTGATATAACAATGCTTACAAAGAAGAAAACAATTGTACTAAAAAGTACTGAATCAACCTATATTACCAAAAATAACATACTTTTTAAATAATTTGATAGTAATGCATTATTGAAGTCGATATTGTCATCTGAAGTTTGTGTTTTGTCTTCTGACGAATGTGAACAGTCGTATTCATCATCGATAAATGGGGCGTTTAAATCGTGTACCACCAAACTATGGTCAAGAACTGATGATACATGATGAAATTCATTACAGTCGGCATTTGTTGAGGTTTTTGAAGGATTATGAATAAAACTGACAGGATTATTAGATGAAATATTTTTTCTTAGAAGAGTTATATATACATCGGATTGATTTTGCACTTTCTAAAATATAAAAAGTGGGTTTCAAAATAATGATAATACTGTTAAAGGAGTTTTATGGAGAAAGCGTTTGTTGATTGATGAGACGACTTTCTCCATTGATAAAATCAATGAATAGAATGCTAATCGATGAATGAACTAGATGACATGGTGCAGTCGAGTTATGGACACTCACTGAACCATATCGACTTGCCCCCAAATGCCCTGGTACAGTCAAGAGTGGGGAGAGTTCACTCTCCTTCAAATGCTCTCACATGGCCACGCGTATACAGCCTCTGCCAAGGAAGTCCTACTCACTTCCTTCTCGTGGCATTACTGTTGTTTACGAAAATGAGAGGACGAAAAGCGAATGTCTGGCGCTTTATCCGAATTCCAAATCAATAGTGTACATGGGCTCCAGTATCCTAAAGGAACAACTGGCGTATGAACTAATCGTTAGTCACCGGCTACCATGGGACTGCATCTCCTTACGATGCTCCACTACCTTGTGGAACAGACCTTCAGGTCGAAGGCTCGGGGAGTGACCCCCTAAGAAAACCACCTGCTTCGGTCTGGTCACCCGGGCAGTATCACAACTTTCACACTCTAAAATACGGTAAAAACCGTTAAAACAGATACTCAGCATTATCTGGTATTATATTCTGCTGCCGAATTTCTACGATTTACCAAGTCCTTTATAAGGATGGAAAGACTACAGCGAATAAAAAATTTTAATTACTAGACTGGATTATAATGTATCAAAATCATGTACACTGACAATCTGAATAGATACATAATCGGCTTTCTCCAATAACAAACTACATTTATTATTTCCCATCTATCGTTTAACTATGAATTGATATATATGAGCACATAAGATGTTACTTATGTTCGTGCCCCCAAACGCCCTGGTACAACCGAGAGTTGGGAGAGTACGCTCTCCCTCTCCAAATGCTCTCACATAGCCACGCGTATGTAGCCTCTGCCAAGGAAGTCCTACTCATTGCCTTCTCGTGGTGGGAGTGTTGTTTATGAAAATGAGAGGACGAAAAAATATCTGGCGCTTGAACAAAGTTGATGGACACGGAGAGTCCACCTAGGGGAGTTGGAAAACCATTATTCCAAACCAATGGTGCACATGAGCTTCTGTATCCTGAAGGAACAAATGGCATATGAACCAATCGTTGATCACCGGCTACCATGGGATCAAACCTTCAGATTTAGGTTAGAGGCTCCCGGAGTTGCCCCCTAAGAAAGCCATCTGCCGCGGTCTGGGCAGTATCCCAGCCCTGAAACATATCATATGTATCTGATACCTTCTTGTACCAATATCTATGTGTTCAAATCAATAAATAAAATTTATGTTCAGATAGTTGGTTACCATATGCATATTTTTAAAAAAAACACACCCACATTTGAAAAGATTTACATTTCAATATTGGACCCAATGATAATAATAATCACTTACATCATATTGTTTTAATGTTGAATGAAATATAAAATGTGAAATTAAATATATTCGTGGTAAACTAATCTCTAATAGATATTCAGATAATATATTTTGAGAATTTAATATTAGATAATTATTATGAATAATATTTTTATTCATTAAATTCATATTTGATTTATCAATATTTTGTTTAATTAAATTATGATAATCATACCAATTTTTAGTATTAAATTCCCATAAATGAGTAGATATATTAGATGATAAACTAAGTTGAACAGCTAATGTAGCACATTTTAATATTACTGAAATATTCTCATTAGTTAATGTTAATTTCTTAAATGATTCTTTTTCTAATTGTATATAACGTGTAACTAATTTAGAAAGTATTTGAATTGTATTATTATCATTAGTAGGTTTTATTGTAGAAGAAGAAGATAATAATGGAAAAAGTTCCACTTCATACCAACCAATTTGATCTGGAAAATTAACTTGTATTAATGAATCTATTGAAATAGTTTTAATAAGTTGATATAAAATAAAACATTGTTTTAATGGACAATTATAATAAGCATATAGATTACTTAATGAATAACTATTATTACTATGACTACTATTATGATTATGAATAGGAAAGAATAATTCAATATTCTCATCAGTAGATTCATTATATTGTTTATGAATTGGTAATATTGAATTATATAAATGAATACGTTTTTGTTTATTCATATCATATTTAAATAATTCATGATTATGTAATTCATAAATGTACATTTCACCATTTACAGTGCCTAAACATATATTTTCTAAACCAGTACAATATGTGAATGTATCAAATTGTATATTATAATATGTATTGTTGTTATTTATTTCATTATTATTGTTATCTTCATTAACTGATAAGATTGGATTAGATATGATTATTTGAGCATAACATAATAGATTTTTATAAACATTTATTTGTAACAATGAATTGTATACTGTTAATATAAAACAAGAAAATGATAAGTCATATGTTCCTGTAGTAATTAAAGATGAGTCTATGGTAAACTTTAAATTATTATTAGTGGTAGTAGTAGTAGAAGTAGTATTGTTGACAGCTACACATGATTGTCCACATTCATATTGTAATTTAACTGAAGGGTATAAAGTGTTTAAAGAACAAACATGTAGATCATTAGTGCTGGATACCACATCCATTTGAACAGGACAATAGGGATCAGGCAGTTTAATGTGTAAAAGTGGAGTTTCATCAATAACTAAGTGATAACCAACTGAATTAGGTAGGATACAATCATTTTCATTATATCTAAAAATTTTAAAAGAAAAACGATATAATTTCATGTATTTATTTAAACACGTAAACATTGGTACAAGGAGGCACCAAATATATGTGCACCACACTTCACCATCTGATTTATGTGAGGGCTGGAATACTGACCAGACGCCCAAACTGAACCAGATGGGTTTCTCAGAGGGCAACTTCGGGAGCCTTTAACCTAAAGGTCTAATCTATAAGGCAATGGAGCAACGTCAGGAGATGCAGTCCCATGGTAGCCAGAGACGAACAATATGTTCATACGCCATTTGTTTCTTCATCATCCTGGAGCCCATGTGCATCATTGATTTGGAATCAGGGTTTTTTAATCCCCCTAGGCGGATCCTCCATATCCACCAACCCGGTTAAAGCGCCAGACATTTGCTTTTTGTTCTTAGAATTTCGTAAACAATACCCCCGCCGAGAGGAGGCAGTGAGCAGGACTTTCCTGGTAGTGGTTGTACGTATGTGGCTATGTGAGAGCACTTCGAGGGAGAGAGAGAGCGGATTATCCCCACATTCAATCGAACCAGGGCATTTAGGGGCATAATTTTTTTACCGAATACCTAAATGACGAAACTGTATTATTAATCAGAATTAAAAATAATGAGTGTTAACTAGCATTTACAATATAATAGCTTACTTTGTGGACATGATTTTAAATAACTGAGAAGCAATCGGGGATCTAAATTTAATCAGTCAGGCACAATCAAAGTATAGCCTGGGCATGAGTAAGCGTTTGTTCAAGTACCCATATTACATTGGTACAAGGAGATGAGTTTAAAAACATTAAAAGTAAAGAAATCGAATATGGGAGCATAGATAATAAGACTTGGTCACCTATAACCTTCTTCCAACCTACTCGTACAACGGTTAACATCACTTGTTGAGAGTTAAAGATGGTGGGTCAGGGAGTGTACATAACAAACGTCTAAACTAGTACTTGAATTGTAATAACTTTCAGGGGTGTATGTCTTGCAAAAAAGATGACACGGAAATAGAATAAGTTTATTATCCCAAATGCAGAGTACTGTGAATAAAACAAGACTTATTTATGCACTGTAGTTTATATGAAGTCTTTATAAATCAGTTTCACGTATTTATTAGATGGATTCGATAAAAATAAATGAAAGAATAACTAAAACTTACCCGAATAAAAATAAATCACCATCCTCAATCGATTGATTATCAGTAGTTGTTTTATGATGAAGCTCTACATGAGATAATGATCTTGACAAGCCACAACAAACAAGTATACCTTGAGAATAAGTGGAATTACCATTATTGAAGGATATTGTTTGCAATGATAGTGGTGATATTTGTAAAATACGAAAATTAGAATTTTCAATGTCATTATTGGTACTATTAGCAGTAACTGACAAAGGTATGAGACCAACAAGTTTCGGTAAGTTCTCAACACATCCACTCTTACCATTTTTATTTTCAGAATAGCCAGAGCATAGAAATGAACTGGTTGTTTCATTCATATTAGATCGTTTATTTTCAATGTGTTTTATTGATGACGACAAATTGGATGAACTTGAAGCAGATAATTCCTTTAGTTGTAATTTATTGCTTGAAGATGTGTGATAACAGTCCGTCGTAGCTTTTAAATTTACAAACTCTTCAACAACGCTAGACAAACCAATATACGTATAAAAATCATTCTCGATAAGCTATTGTAATCAAAGTAAGGAAAACAAACAATATTGAAAATATAAGATATGCTAATCATTTCATGAAATAACTACAAGGGTTATGTGATATGTTTACTAATTATGTAAAGATTTACAAGATATGTGAAGCCGGCATTTACAACAAACCATAAAATGGCCAGATTGAGAATGTAGAATGGTAATTGAAAAAACGATTAAAATACTTGACTTCTAACTACTAAGCTGAGTATGTTCAGTGAAATCTTAAGATCAGATTCCTATAATATGGTTTATCTACTTATTATCTAAAAATGAATCTAGTTAAGTTTCTCAAAGTGCTTAAATAATAAATCGATTACGATTTCGAAGGTCACTTTTTCTTAAATTTGATAGCGTCGTGTTTTTCAAAATAACTTTAAGTCATCTCACCTTTCGTTATCTTTACGTATATTTTTAAGAGATCTCTTGACTTATTTGGAATGCTAAGATAAGACGAGACGTATTTGAACATCATTAACCTAGATTATACAAACATTTGTTTCATACACATAGTTCCCTTTATCATCTTAAAGAGAGCAAGAACGAACATTGGTGCAGCCACTAAAGTCATTGAATCGCCTACTGACAATACTGCACCAATCTTCGTTCTTGCTCTCTTTGAAACATTTGTTTGTTTATCTTTTGTTACAACAAAAATTCCTTCAAATGTATTTTGACAGTTTTAGTTTAGTTAGACCTCATTAAATGACTTTGAAAGACGCACTATTTTAACCAAATTCATAAGGTTGTTTGTTGCGTTCGCAATGTTTAGTAAATTGTGTTACATCCGGTAGTTTTTTGGGCAAGGACTGTATATTGGTGTGTTATGTTTACCAAAAAATTTATTTCAAATGAATAGAGTTATCCCTGACTATCTGCTATGAACATGTCAGTGTAACGTACTCAAATAAGCTGAATGGAAAATAAAAAATACCATGCAAGTTAGAGTTTGAAACTGATTTTAGAATGATGAATAGTAGTTTTACATGCATTGCTAATCAGTTAAATGATTTATTTTTTTTATTTATTTCAACACATAAATATTGGTACAAGAGGGCACCAAATATATATGCGCCACACCATATTTGTGTGTGTGGGCTGTGATACTGCCCGGGTGCCCAGACCGAAGCAGGTGGTTTTCTTAGGTGGCTACACCCCGAGCCTTTGACCTAAAGGTCTGACACACAAGGCAATGCAGCATCATGAGGAGATGTAGTCCCATGGTAGCCGGTGACCAACGATTGGTTCATACGCCATTTGTTCCCGCAGGATACTGGAGCCCATGTGCATCATTGGTTTGGGATCCGGTTAAAGCGTCGAACACTCGCCTTTCGTCCTATCATTTTCGTAAACAACACCATCGCCACGAGAAGGAAGTGAGTAGGACTTCCTTGGCAGAGGCTGTATACGCGTGACCGTGTGAGTGCATTTCGAGAGGGAGGGCGCGCCCACCCCACTCTCGGCCATACCAGGGCATTTGGGGGCCAGAAAAATGGTCAGAAATGCTGGACATAAACATACTCACTGAACACTGGAAGTGTTTCAGATAACAATCGAAATTTCAACTATAAATTTAAATTTTTTTTAGAAAACATGGAAAACAATAAATATATTTTATTGAAAAGTTCACTACCTTTGAATTAACTGATGATGTTGAAATATTATATTTTGGTGCTGAGTCAGTTATGATATTATTTATATGTACGCTACTTAACTTGTCAGAACTTTCCTCATCAAAGTCATCTTCATAATCATCATTATCAGTCTCGTTCTGATCATCATCATTATCATCAATATCTCCTAAGTCTTCATATTCTATTGTATCGTCATCATTATTATTATGATCATAACCAATTGATGGAAGAAACTTGACAAGATCTATCGGTATTGAATGTATATTGAATTGATTAGGAAATATCGATTTAGGAGAAAACGGTGTTAATGGTGTTGTTGTTGAAGAGAAAGTAGAATCAGCTATCCACATAACTTGTTCACTGTTTAATGGCGTTAATTCAATAATCATAAGGCATAGTTGGTATTTTTTTAAATTTTTATTTTTAACATCCTCAAATGTATTAGTTGTTGACATGTTATGCATACAAGAGTGTAATTTATTATATACTGAATATGGTAAACAACAACCAAGAATTAAATGATGTATTTTAGGAAGTTGTGGAAGATTGATAAATTTCATAGTAGAAGAATTAGAAACTAGTAGACATCCACTATGTACTTGTAGTTGAGATTTAGTAATCACTAGTTTAGGTATAGAAAGAAGAAATTGTATTTACATGAAAGAAACAATATGATAATCAGCTACAAAACAGATACTGTTTATTTCTTCTATACATATTTTTATTTATTCATAAACATCACTTTATTTACGAAGATAAAAAAACAACAATAAAACCTAACAGTAAACTTTATAGGTACGTGAGTGCCCTGTAGAACGTATACCCTCTGTGTTGTAACGGGTGACTGCAGGTTATTGATAAGCAGCGTTTATATCGATCGGTTACAGTGACACGTAAACACGTACGAACGACCTAGTGTCATGATTGGCCCTGCTTCGCTATCTAACCCAGCCAGTTGAGTCCAGAACGAAAGTCACAGCCTCTGAGATATGAATCATTGTATTTCAGACATACTCTATTTATATACTAACCAAACATACCACATCGTACCATAAAAATAGAAAACAACATTTACACAATATTAAACAAGTGAAGTAAATATCGACCAATAGGGAATGTACATTTAGCGTCCAAGGACAACATTAGACTTAACATGATAACTATTGGTATATTTTTCTGCACATCCTAACACTCTGGTTGCTTATTTGCTAAATAATATCCAGTGATGTTTACTTTGATAAACAATACTTTGTATTTAAGCACGTTATTTCCCTGGAGAAAAAATCTTATTTTATATGTTACTTGTACAGTCTTTCGGCATTATTCCATTCAGGATTTTAGTCAATAAGTGGATTTTGTGAATATCCATCAATGGGACATATCGTATCAATGTACAACATCCACTGATCAATGAAATCTTTACAACAGATTTAAATTTGCAATTGATTGGTCACTACTCAACGGTTAATTAATTAGTTAGAGATGGAAGATATGCAGTAATAACTCGAACGACAACTGTGACACTATATATGACAGTTCGATTCCCTCGTAACACCCCAGTTACTCTAAATAACCAATCTTGTTATGAACAATTATTGGACAAGATCAAAGAAGACTGAATTTACATCCACGTTAATTCAGTTATATATCAATTGTGATTATTAATTACAGTTTTACGAACCCACAAAATACAAAACCATAGTAAAATAACTGCTAAGAAGAAAATTTACCAAGAATTAAATAGCAAAATACAACTGAAATACGCTGAAAGTTAATGAATAGAGTTCACGAAAATGTGTTGATTTGGGTGAGAAGAAATTAAGTTAAGTTGGTATCCAAAAATAAGGTTGACATTCTTTCTTGTATGTTGTATTAAGGAGTATAGGTACCTTGACAACTCCCTTAATCTATAGTCATTAGTTTCAGGTCTACCTGGAGTTGTACCACCCTCCTCCTGCATCGAACAGACCATCTCCTGCCCATAAATCCAACCTTAGTGCTAAAACTGTTTCTCCAAGGATTGACAGACGGACGGTGCACTAAAACTGATCTGTCAATGGCAGGTTACCTCCACAAGCATGTACAGCCTTCTGTATGGCAGCCCGAATAGCTTAACGGTATCTTTTTTTATTTATTTTGTCTTGACACATTATGATTTCTATCAATCGCATAACCTATTAAGGCGCGTATATGAAAAGTTTACGATCTGTCTCTTTATAGCATGTGATGAATATAGTCTGATACTAACGTGTGTTTAATATAGAAGGTAAGTTATAATAAACAGGACTAATATGACCTAAAATATATTTTCTTTGGATATTCTCGTTGATGTTTGGGACTAGAGTGAATGGTACTAGGTTTGACTCTCGGAGTGAACACAACTCTGGGACGCAGATACATTCAGCTGACAAGTCCCAACGAAACGGGCATCCTGGATTTCACTGCTAGCCACCATGCATTTCTGCTTAATATTTTGTAACATATTTAAAATCTCACACCATCACCTACTTTCGATTATCTGACTGTAATTATCATACACTTGTGTTATAACTAAACATTATCGCTAGCTTTCAATATTCAACATAAATACATTTTACGTGCTGAGCCATCATTTTACTTTTCTTTATTCTTATCTCTTCCAAGCCCTCCTGAACACAATACTCTTCACACTCCCTCGACAATTAACACGCCATCAAACTAGACATAGACCTAACTTATACTAAACGTTACAATATAAATGCATTGAACACTTGTTTTTCCTACATTTTGTAAATATGAATGATTATTTTCAGTGGAAAAAAACACAAGACACCTAACTTACTTTCACTGGTAGTAGTAGTAACTATCGAAGCATTCAATACATCCACAAGATTGAATTCTAATGAACGCTGGGAGAATTTCAGAACAGAGGCATTGAAAATTTATGACATAAGATAACAGTGATAATAAGAATATAGACATGATAATAAATTATCATAGAAATATAGATGATTGACGAAACATTTCATTTGATTTACCATTAAGTATTATTATTGGCAATGGTTTAATTTGAGTAGTTTGATGAAATTCAGTAACCGATTGAACAAATTCGTATACTTAATGGGTTTTTCAAGTTACACGTACATTGAATTTACTACTAAGTAGTGACCAGTGTGATATTTGTCCAATCTTAATAGTTGAGATCATGAGTCAATAATATCCACAAAACCCCTTCTGGTATTTGTCCAATCCTTTAGTGTTCATGTTGTCCTATAGACACTTTTAAGTGGTTAGACATAGAGTGCACTATGTTGTCTCAGATTGTGAAGTTTAGTGGCACGAGTGTGAAATCCACAGAGAGAATTACTTTCATTGAGACTCCAGGTATGCCTCGCTAAAGAGCCATGACTAGCAAGAAACATAGGTTTCTTGAAGACTACCTTCAACCACTTAACATTTTAAGTCGCTTCTTTCGCATGTTAGAGTCAGTCATACTAACCGACTCTCTAAAACTGAAGTAGGAGGAGTAGAGTTCGAATCTATGCAACATAATAATTAAAAGTTGAATGTTTCAACGAATAAACTACTGCTACGTTGTAAATAATAGAATCCAAGACATGAATTCGAAAGAACATCAAACCAGCGTTTAAAGAACACCCCAAATCGACAGTGACATTAATTCAACCTCTATATGTTCACTTAATTTAGTAATAAGTCCGACACAATCAAACTTTAATAAGAGGTGATTTTTTATTGTCCCATTTCGCGAACGCACTTGGTGGTTTAGAAGATGAAATAGCTTACTCTGTTGAAGTACGACAGATCCCAAACAGTAATTCCACCATCGACTGTTGAAGTTGCGACAAAATCTTTTGATGTAGAAGCTGTAAGCACCATGATCTGAATTATTTAAAACGTAATAAAGAAAACATAAAACTGACAAAAATAAAAATTTATTCGAAAAATTCTCTTTATATAAACTTAGAAATAACTTCATCCATACAAAAAACAAGAAATGCACATGAAAATTACAAGCTGTAACCTTGCTGACGAGTACTAACTAGAACGAAGCCTCAGTTAACAGATTCAAACTGTCTCTAATTACTTCAAATAAAATAGTCATAACTACGATGTTGTTATATCATCACCATATTACAAACCGTTCAAAGTTATATTAGCGGCATATGTCATTTTGGACTATCTTTGGTGTTGCTCTGATGTTAGTTTAGCTGTAAAAGATCTGCTGCACAACACATTCGTGAAAGCATTTCCACTATATATTTGTGAAACCTGGCCTATCCATGGTAAAAATGTGTGGCGACTTTGTGTTCAACCAAGAAAACCCTGCACTAGTAATACTGAGGTTTGGTGATGTGTATATATGGAGGCAGTAACAATAATTCAACCAGTCACCATTTTGAAAAGCTGGCTTCGATAGTGTAGGGATATTTTACAAAGATCATCCCAAAAACTTCCGCACTGCGATTCAATTCCCAACGCTGACAGTGGGTGAAAAATGCAAAGGTAGTTAGTTTACGAGATTGCACCGCAGTGCAAAACGAAGCTCCATAGGACTGGTTTCTACTGGTTCATCAAGACTCGTTGGATAAGGCTACATAGATAATGGAACTCAGTGACTTGAGACGTTATCAGATACGAATCAAAATAGAAGCCAATGGTGATCGTGTTGGAGTCTTCAATAATACATCAAAACAGTAATATCATTTTAGTGTTTTTAAAATAGACTGTATCTCTTAGTAAATACTATTTCTATTCATTATTTTAGTGATTGTGTCACTTTCCTATCCTTTATTTTTGCACAATTTCATCGTTTCATCTATGATATATGCATTTTCGTTGCCCAATTGTACTAGAATTTATGTACATTAAAACAATAAGTAAAATACAAAGTGATCTCCAGTCATAAAACCGACAAATAATTCACAATTTACAGTTAACATCGATGGAATAACTATTTTTGAAAACAGTAATTATATTTTAAAATAATATATGATGCATTGAATGGAACACCAGGAAGTTTCTTACAACAGACATAGTAACTAATTTAAAAGTAAAAATAAACAATCCTATAAACAAAAAGATTAAAGCTAAAACTGTCTAATATGTAGACAAAATTATTATTTGGTCAACTGGTTGACAACTACTGTAGTGAACAAGAACACGAGTGGGGACAATCGAATGTATTTGAACACGAAATTATAGAGTATCTCATTAAAATCTAAGAACAATACAGTAAATACTTAATTTGCAAAACATCAATCGATTGTCTCAGATTTCATTGTTCCTGCATTTTCATACCAATTGCTTTCCGTTACCGTTCTTTCTTTCTCGATCTTTTGCTGCAATACATTCTATTCCTGACAATCGTTATATACTACTTATGTGTATATAAGTAGCGCACACCATACCACTACTTATAGCCAATAGGTGAAATGTTTCAAAGCTCCTATGCTCATGTTATTTTCGATGCTTTCATAGCTTTTCTAATATCTGCATGTGAAATACTATTAAAAGCTCCGTAATATTCGTCTTGAAATAGTAAGGGAATCTCCACAAAAATTTCAAGATAATGATGGTTAAAAAACAAGTAAGGACTAATGAAATTCATTGAAAACTTAAACTTACAGGATCATCAGATATTGAATGAGTTTGTGCTGTTTCTGTTGACCATGAAACTGAAAAACAAACCCAACTTACTTAGGTAACATATGCAATACAATTTGCAGGAATAAACAACGGTAACAATAGAATATACGTGATAAAACAATTATTCGAACTGGTGATAGTCTGTACATTTTGCCTAGAACATGTGAAAAGTTGTTATGGTTCACATAACAGTACCATGTAATCAGTAACGTTCTATTACATGTAGATATGCTGCCAGACCGTATACTATGTTGCTGATGAAAAAGTTAATCTTTCGAAAAGTGATGATTTACCAGAAAATTGTCAAATATCCTCACGTTAGAGAGAGCAAACATGAGCAATGACGAGACTGAATTCCCGTACAAGTAACCGCCAGATGGAGTGCATACATGCAGCTATTTATCAGTCTACATGCAGTCAACAAAATTAGGAAAAAATGACAGAACTTGCTTTAAGTTTATATTCTACTATTTCCCTCAAGATAGTAGGACTTATGATTACTATTAGTTTGGCTTTTCATATGAATCTTTCGCAAACAAAGACACTGTTTAAACACCAGAACTTTTGGTTCATCCTTTGATTTTCGCGATAGGAGAGTAGGATATCCTTGGAAGCTGTGAAAGCACAGGAGTATGATAATTTCTCAACGAGAGTAGCTATTCCCTGCGCTCAGACAATTAAAGGATATTGAAGCCTGTTTCTGAACATAAGATTAGAACTACTAGGTTTAAAACACCTATGAGGGCTGACTCCTCATCTCGCAAATAGTAGGTTCTAGAACGTCCCAAAGAGTATTGGTTTGGTTTTTCATACATAAAAATACCATAGAAAGAGAGCCAGCAAAAACGACGATATTAAAACGAACAGGAAAGTGGATTGAGAAAATAAAAACAACACTTGAAGATATAGGTGAAGCGTGGATAATACATGTGGAAGTCTAATAGACTGTTAGCTTATTAGAACTGATACATTCGTTTCATTGGTTTGCACTTGGGGCCACATTAAAATTTGTTCAACCAGATAGTATTACAGATACCTATGCAAAAAGTGACACTAACCTGCACTTGCTCACTGAACTGCCTTCACCAATTCAATAAACTAATTCCCTAAAGATTCCAACGTTTATGTTCAGACTGTATGTAATAGTATATTTATATAATGATGAAAAAAAAACCCGAGTATTGACTAAACCCCGCTATTCAAAATTAAATACTTACATGTACTAGGTATGCTTTTCGAATTTGGAGATGACACAAAGCTGCATTGAGGTGAGTGTCTGATATGTTCACTCCATGGCTCATCAGTTGGTTCCCAAGATGACAATCTAACTAAACATTCAAGACAAAATACAATGTCAAGTGGGAACTTAAATGGGAAGTAAAATCCAGCTTCAGACAAAGTGGAAGGCGTTGCCCATCTGAAAATAAAGTCCAACACAATTGAAGTTACTATTGTACTTTTAATGCACTATTAATAAATGGATGTTTAGTTACAAAAACCATTCTCTTACTAACATTCTGCAAAACCGAAGTGAAGTTCTCTTAAGTTAATATACGATCACTTAAGTAGAATCATCCTAAACCCTTTGAAACAAATACTACTAGTAAACTTATTCTACATGAGCTGATAAGAAAATACCTACAGGGAGTTATTTTGAACCACCACGACAGGCTTAACGTCAAGTTTAAGCAGCGGTTTTGTACAGACTTCAGGATAACAGAAAATCGGAACCATAACCCTGGTATTCGACTTCTGATAATACATTGTAGAGGCCCAGTGATTAAGGAAATCAGCTATTCAACAACAGGAGGCAGGTTTGAATGACCTGTATACTTTTGTTAATGTATTAACGTGGCATTACTACCTCTTAACATTAGGACCGACTACACGAAATGGTACTTGGTAAGTCAGTTACACTGTTTTACGGTACATACTTCATACTCGACAAAGCTTTCTTTGTACTCAAATTTCAGTTCAGGTTGCATTTACGTATTTTTAGAATGGTCAAGACACAATACACAGCAAATTAAGACGGACCAAGACAAGAGAATGTAGGTGTTGATATGGTTTGATTACTGCATTCACAACTACAATACCAAGATCGAGATTTTTAGTTATAACATCACTTTTAAAAAAATACCCAACTTACTGATAGTCCATATGAGGCCAGTGAGTAAATGTAAGGCGTCTATGGGCTTCACTTTGCATAGTGAACGGTTCTCGCATAGCCGTAAAAATCAAAATACTGTCACTATCCATTACAGCTCGTGTTAATCGATGCAGAATTGACTTCAACAGTGGGGTAGTCAGAAGCACGCTTTTTTTCGCATTACTGTGCTGTAGCTTATCGAATAAACTATACAAAATTTCATAACTACCATAAATGGTGAACGTTTTCCACTAAAACATATAGTCACTAAACTGAAGTACCTTAGGATTAGGACAGTTATGAGTGTTTATAACCAAAATTCCATGATCAGTGTATAAACTTTCAACAGTGGAAAGAAATAGTTCTATAACAGAGCCTTGATTTGAGTAAAATTCAAGACTGATCTTTTCAGTTTTATTTTGAATGCGTTTATCAAGAAAGCCATGAAGCAGGACAGATCCATTTGAGTGTGTCCTCGCGTTAATTTCAGTTGCTCTCGTAATTACTAAACGTTCATTTGAAGGAAAATAACCAAGGGATATACGTGAACCTAAAAATAAGCATAATTCATATCCACACATACAATTATCAACCGAGCTAGTGACTAAATTTGTCTCTTTATCAAGGAAACCAGTCTGGCTATTATAAACTCGCATTGTTCCGTCGGAACTAGCTAACATCGTAACCCCTAAGGGAGGGAAATAACAGGAAGACCAAGGCCAAAACGATGACATGCCTGTGACCTTAAACTTGAATCCAGCGCCTTGAGAGGTCACAGGATTTCCACCCAGTCTTAGTTGAGGTGATAAGACGGAGATCGTCCGCCTTAAATCCTTCAAGTTCGTTGTGGTAAAGATCCAGTTTCTCTTAAAAAGAGTCCGACAATATGCTGGTATCGTTTATTTGGATAATGAGTTCCAATAACTGAGCACTAGATGAGAAAAACAGAGTCCTGTTCTCAGTTTCATCAGTCGCGGATTCCAAGTATCTTCTGAATATCCTCATAAATGATTAGTTTGCGGTTGTAAATAAGTCTCCAGAATAAGTAGTTCTGTCATTCTTCAACATCGATGCTGATTTCATTAGTGTTGTAGCGGTAAATAAATCCCCGAAACGTTCGATTCTTAAACGAGGAGACCTAACCGATCGACAAAGGTTAGATCAACTCTTTAATAACATAGACCTGCAACACGGTTCTGCGACGGATATGTTGCAAAGGATGAGAGAGGTTATAGGCCCAAGAACGTTCGACGAAAGCCTATTCAAACAACCTTTCTTGTCTAAACTTCCCCAACAGGTGCAAGCGGTTCTGGTCTCGTTTCAGAACAACGCCTTAGACGAACTGGCTGCATCTGCCGATTGTATCTTAGAAATTACGAAATCTACTGCCGAGGTATTTTCAGTCAAAGAAAAGCCTCAAACGGCTCAGAATGGCATAACCGAGTTATGTCATACACTCACGCGTTATCGTAATCTTCGTACCGACCGTAAGAGATCGCGCACCCCACGTAGAAGCATTTCACGTAAGCGATCTGTCTCTAAACCACGAGAGACAGATGACCCCGAATGGTGCTGGTATCACAACCAGTATGGAAAGTTTTCCACAAATCGCAGAAAACCCTGCAATTTTCCCATCTCAAAACCGACTGACTCGAAAAACAACTCGGGAAACTTCCAAGCCGGCACGCGTTAACGGCAACCGTAGCAGGCGAGCATAGCTGTCTGTTATACGTCACAGATGTGACAACGAGAGTTCGCTACCTCGTCTACACTGGCTCAGAAGTTAGCGTTCTCCCAGCGAATCCCAACGATCGGCTTCACGAATCGGCTTTAAACTTACAGGCGGCAAACGGAAAACCTATCGCTACGTATGGCAAAAAGTACGTTTACATTAAAATGAGTTTACGCAAACCCATTCACTGGATCTTATTTGTTGCCGGTGTTTCTATGCCAATCATTGGTATGGACATTCTACAACACCTATAAAACCACAATCTAATCATCGATACTCGCAAACGAAGGCTAGTAAATGGAAACACTAATTTATCCGTTTGCGTAACTTCCTTCTCTGGTTGCAGATTATCCCCAGTCACAATAAGGCATACGATAGATCCACTTTATCAACCACTACTCGATAAGTATCCTGGCATTCATCAAACGCAACCGACATTACCGTGTGTAACCAGCAACGTTACACATCACATCACGATTACAAGACCACCTGTATTCTCCAAAGCACGCCGACTAGCTCCCAAAATGCTAAGGTTGGCGAAAAACGATTTCGACCACATGATAGACTTAGGTATCATACGACCGTCAAATAGCCCATATGCATCTCCGTTGCATATGGTCCCTAAAAAGGACAGCAACGATTGGTGTCCAACCGGTGACTGACTCATTAGACCTTTTAGGACAAACTATCGATGCTCAAGGAATTCGACCCCTTAGAACCAATGTGGTGGCCATTCTGGATTACCCAGAACCGACCACCGTCAAGCAATTACGCACGTTTAACGACCTGGTAAGTTTCTATAGACGTTCCATACCGAAATGCCCATTACTTATGAAGCCTTTTACCGACCAACTTCGTGGAAATGCGAAATATACCAATGTATTGTGCTGTACGGCATTTTCAACACTATATCAAAGGCCGTGAATTCACTCTTTTCACGGACCATAAACCGCTCACTTTCTCGTTAAGCTCTCCTTCTGACAAGTACTCTCCCTGTGAGTCTCGACAACTGGACTACATTTTGTACTTTACTTCAGATATCCAACATATTCCTAGAGCAAACAATGTAGTTGCAGACGCCTTGTCTCGAATAAATTACTTGAACAGTTTCCAAGGAATCGACCTTCTTAAACTCGCCCAGCTTCAAAAAGAAGACAGTGATCTTCAGCACGAGTTATCGTCCACAACCTTTAAACTACGCATCAAACAGATGGGAACAGGTAAGGAAACCTTACTTTCTGACACATCTACAGGTAGGGATCACCCAATTGTCCCGAAACATTATCGACGCAATGTCTTCAACATTGCACAAACTTTCTCATCCAGGTGTTCGTGCAACCATCAAGCTCATAGCAGAACGGTTTTGCTGGCCTGGTATGAATAAAGACGTGAGGGAGTGGTCACGCTCCTGTGTAAGCTGCCAAAAATCTAAGGTCATCAGACACAATAAATGTCCCTTAGGCTCATTTAAAACTCCTGACGCTCGTTTCGACCATGTTCATCTGGATTTGGTAGGACGTTTACCAGATTCAAATGGATACTCTTACCTCTTAACCTGCGTAGACCGTTTCACTCGATGGCCAAAAGATGTACCTATCAAGGACATCACTGCTAAAACGGTGGCCGGCGCCTTCGTCGAACGATGAGTAGCAAACTTCGGTTGCCCTTCAACCATCACTACAGACCGCGGACGTCAGTTTGAATCTGAACTTGTCGTTTGACCATACTTTTAGGAATCACTCGCTTCCGAACGAACGCCTACCACCCACAAACAAACGGGTTGGTAGAACGTTTTCACCGACAACTCAAAGCTTCACCATCAGCTGTAAACGTTTCACAGTGGACTGACGCTCTTCCACCCGTCTTACTAGGTATTCGCAATGCAGTGAAATCTGACATTGGATACCATGTGACTCAACTCGTTTATGGAAGGACACTTGGACTCGCATTGACGACCTTTCGAATCAGCATACGAAAGACCTTCCAAAGTTGTTCAACGCGAACCAAAGTACTATATAATCGATAAAAACGGAACCAATGATAGCATCAGCATCGATCGCCTCAAAGCAGCGTATTTAGAAGGAAATCCTATCTACGTCGATTTCCCTTCGGTTCAATCTCAGGACACGACTCCTACACTCGTAATTCCTCAACCGACAACCAACACATGCGATGATACTCCGAACGTATCTGAAAATAAACTTAAAACGACGCGTTCTGGAAGAAGAGAAAGATTTCCGGAACATTTAATCGACTACTGCACGTAAGGCACTACTCGAAATTTTATATTATCTCGATCTTTCTTTTTACGATTTATAATATTTAAAAAAACACAATTTTAATGTGCTTATATATTTATATTTTTATTTAAAAAACAAACATAAAAGTCTTTTTTTAACGCTATAACGTATGCATGTGTTTATTTTCCTTTTTTTGACGATATTGTGTTTTTACGCACATACGAGTGTATTTCGATATGCACTTACATTTTCTTTTTACTTTTCTAGGACGGCTGGAAAAGAACGATGAAGTTTACAAGGAGCCGAAATTTTCATTGTACTTTTTCTTTTTTAACTAAGTTGTACCTTGGTCCCATATAGAAAGGAAAGACGACCAGACGCCGCAAAATCTAGCAAGCTATCAGAAGAGTGTTTACCAACGACGAACTCGTTGGGTTTAAACTTCCGGCTGGCCAGAATCACTCCCCCACTAAGGGGGAGTGGTCTGTAGCGGCAAATAAGTTCCCAAAATAAATAGCTCTGTAAGTGTTCGACATTGGATGCTGACCATATGATTTAGTGGACTTATCTGGCTGACGGCACTCGGTCAGGCATCCGCACCAGATCACGAGTGGCAACGTCGCGCTCAAGTGCTACTGCAATCGCTAGCCAGATTAGATCAGAGAATTCCTATATATTGGTTATCGGCAAATACACGCTTCCGATCTTCTCGACACTGTCTTTTGATTTCTCTTGATGGTCACGAATTATATTTGAAAGTGTTACTCGTGAAAGCGATGTCAAACACTAAAAACTTGTGCCATCTTCAACAGGAATATAGCTTGTTCAGGCTGGTTTCTTTTAGATTATTACTACTCGTCACAAATGGCCTCATATATGTCGAATCTACTGAACAATCTAAATTCCCAAAGTAATCCGGACGAGTTTGTCTATTTTAGCGTATATTTTATAGCGATTTTTGTCACTTCTTAACATGCATGTATTTTCAATTATACTAACCGTATATATTTAATATGAACCACTCCTCAAACGTTTTTGGTGTAAGAAATATATGGTAGCTTTATGCTTTCAATATACTATCATGAAAAGTGTGATGTTTACAGACGAAGCATATTAGATTCAAAAATTATTTGACACTTAGTTCTTATCACCTCCGACACATTTATAAATACCACCAAGCGAACAACAGTAAATTCTTGTGAAACTTCCGTATCATAACCCATCGTATTCCTAAATGTATTTCAACAAGTCGTGTCCACTTTAAAATGCATTTTTGCTCAAGTTTATTATGTTCAAATTGTTATATACCTCACCAACCTGCATATTAAACTGGCCTACACGTGAATTTTATTACATTGTCTATGCCATTTAAGTCTAACAATCATTTGAATCACTTACAACATTTCTCACTAAATCCATCATAATCGTTATTGCTAGACGTATCTGGGTTTATGAATTAGGCTAACATGAAGTTGCATAGAAAGACGAACACAGTTTTGATGATCAAGTCACCAAATTTAGACACTATCATATTACCCTAGTAAAATAAATAAACCATTAGGTAGTGGTCAAACAACGACACCTATTTCCGACTAACACCTCTTCAAGCAACAGTACCTTGCTATTCATAATGTTTTCTAAATATCGTCATGAAGTATTTTCGTGACTTGGTTCGCACGTAGTGTGAATGAAAAAATGATGAAAATATTAACAAAAACTGGCAAAAAACTGACTTGTAATCACCATTAGATAGTGTTGGTCTTTCTCGGTTACCTTTATCTAATGCACATACTTACAGTGTATTTATCTATCGGTTGATCAATCCGAAAATATCTTAAGCGCTTGTCAGTCTGATTGGAGGTCTGTTGACAAAATCACGCATTTCTGTGTAACTTATCACTTTTATTCATATTAAATAAGTTGTTCTACTCAAGGCTGAATATGTATATGTATTCTATCAACTTGATGTAATTTCAGTGGTGCAATGTTATCTATCCACGTAGAATAGTTGGTGATGTGAAGAGAATTTCACAAGTTCAGCAGTGCCCATCAGTGCTGCGAAAGTTATTTGTTCTATTGAACACAAAATGCGATGACTTGGAAGAATACCATTGTTCTGGAAAGCTTTGTGACGTTCGTGAGCTTGACTGTCAGTATCACTGTGGAATATGTGTTCAAAGGAAAGTGCACGTTGTATAATGATTTGTTGTTGAACAGTGCCCTCATAATTACAATCTTAAATATCTCCTCAATCTTGAGTGTGGCTAAGATAATTTACATTTTTTACCATACTAGTTCCGAATTACTACCAGCATAAACAGTATGCAAAAGTAAATCCATTGTAAAATGTCGAGCATGTGATATAAGATGGTTGAAGCTATGTGACAGAAAGTTGTAAATATGATATTCTCTCTACCTCACAGTCATTATGGAACTAAAGATACCACAAGTATCTGGCGTTTGACATTATCTTGACCAGTACCATCTTTCATAATCAAAACATCCCAACTCAGTGAGACCAGAATTCGGAAGCGAAGTGATTTGCAGGTGAATTCGATAGGCTGGCTAATAGTTGTACAGCGTAGCCACTGGTGATCTAATGCGAATGACTAATCCAACGCTTTCAGCTAGGTCGGTCGATTAAAACAAATGAGGTCAGCAGCAAATCACGAAGCTCTACAGAGCTGTTTATTTAAACCTACAGATCCCTCCATTCGCTTGTGGGGTAGTGATTATCCCATTTCGTAATTATGATTTTTAAATATCACGTGCTGTAAGCAGCTGACGAGAACCTACGAAATAAAATGAATTCATTCTATTCTGTTAGAATATTTCTTCTTGCTCTTCTCAAAATGATAAGACGAACCATGTGTATGAAATATTTTGTTATTATTTGTCCTTCGTTACGTAAATCTGTCCTTAAAGATTTACATAGTGTACATTCATGTGATGGAAATAAAATCCTTGGCAAGGCTCAAATGTCGATGTTTGAAAATAAATGGAAATAGTGTCACACAGCAAATAATCTTGAAAAATATTGTAAATCGACAAATGATTTTTTGAAGTGGACTCCATGTCCAGTATCATCTAAGTTCAGGTAGAGAATGCATGAAGAATATTGTGGTGCAATTCTCGGCAGGTACTGTGCTCTTAACCTAACTGTTTTCTTTTATCAATGGCTTGAATAATTCTTCGCATCTTCACCGAGTTTTAACCGCACAATCCGAGCATTAGCAATAGTTCTCAGTCAAGAAAAGGTTTTTATGGTATCAGTGAGTAAGAGTGGCTTTCATTTTGCTGCCGACACATTTATCTTATCCTTTGAGCGGGAAGTGTAGCCAGTACGTTAAAAGCCGCCATGAACTCCATTTATGCTTCAGCATATGGCCGACTTCAGAGAGCGACGGATACGAACAGTGTACCAGTAGGCATAAGCGTAGTAGACGCTGAAAACAAATTAACTGTCTCACTTATGTGTTCTGTGAAACACGACCTACGGAACATTTTACCGCTTTAAATTCCAGTGGCTACCATATCGGGCGTACGCCTTTTCAAATAGACTAACCGATTTATCTTCTTAGGGCCAAATGTTTCATGTTATATCTGTTGGGAAAGTTCATTGTGATAAACAGTTAATGGTTCAACCAAAGCTACATAACTTATAGCACTTTTGTATTATTTGGGCAACAACACTATTCCTGGATTGACAGGAACGCCTTTACTGTATGCGAAGTACATATTGAATATTCCTTATTTCTACTAAATTACTGTTCCTAGTCTATCTTACAAGTTTATCGTTGTAACAGTGACTGTACTTTCTGGGGAAAGGATTGCTGAAGTACAACTATTTTCATGTAGAATTATGCTTATAAACTCATCCTCATCAGCTTGCATCACCTTGTACAGTTTAGCCTATTGGAACACAGCAATCATCATTTAATATTGAGATTTATTATATAATCGACCGATGAATGTTATTGAAATTTCTTAAGTTCGAAATTTTTGTTTCCCCCTTCGTTTGAAGCCAGCACACTGCACATGAGTATGTTGTAATTCCCTGAGAGATTCATATGACCATGAAATAGGTCTGGCTGGAAATGCCATTTTAGAAAATAATTTTCCAGTTAGAAAACTAATTGCGTTATGGCAAAAACATTTTCAACTAACAAAGGGAATCAGAAGATTCGTTTTCCGTTATCTATATATTATTCACTATATCCCTACAGTAACAGAAGTTGTTAGGCCTAACAGTGTTGCTAAGCTCTGAAATAGCCTGCATGAAAAAATTTAGAAATTGTCAGTCTGACAGACTCTAATTTAGTTCATTCCTATAATGGCTGGAAACCATTACATTATCCACTGCCAGTCTGTATGTCACACAATTTCAACATACGGTAAAGCGAGTTGGCAAGTTTACCTCCTTCGGTCTGCTTCTTCTCTTCAATTATTTAGTTGCGTGTCAGTGGCAACGAGTGCATCAAATATACGTATTCACTGTATATCCTCGCATTTTACCCATGCTATCCAGTTATTCTCTAATGCAAATTTAGTCAATGATTATATACAGGGGTATTAGCTATAACGATACGCGCGAAACCATAGTTCGCAATACAACGATTTGTCCACAATAGCCGTTCTCTATTGAATAATACACGAGATTTAGTCACAAACCTAAACCTATAGAGTATCTGTGACGTTTATGCGTGCTTTCATATGAAATAAAAGGGTCTTCCTGTAATAGTAACATAACGAATAAATACAACGTACGATAATGCAAAGACATTTGATTGCTCTGTATAAACTTGGTAACAATTTATCAACAAGCAAAAACCCGAAACATAGGCAAAACAATAGGAAGAATGTTGCATTTAAACAAATGCACAAAATTGTATATGCCTGCCACGGTGATCGAGGTAAGGTAATTAGAATGATAAACTCAATAAACGTTATAGGTATCTGTAAATATTTCAGAATATTACAAAACAAACTTGCATTACAGCATAATTTTAAGAACTGCTGGGAATACAAATATTTACAGAATATGAATAAGTAGTTTAAAACAATATGCAAAAGAGTGGAGGAGAAGTGAGTAAGAACAATGCAGAACAAAATTTACAAGGGGTTGCCGGCATGTATATTTTATTGATATCAACATACATTTGAGTCAAAGTCATATAATCAGATCATTGAACACTGTAAATATCCATACATATCACCATGTCAGCCGTATGTTGTTAGTTAATGATTTGAGTATCATGCACTTAGTTTGATGAAACATCGAGTAAACAAAATTTGTTGAGAATGATGCATAAGTGCAGTGTGAACAATTTCACACTTACAAAAACCTGCTAAAAACGAGCATAAGCTAGCTCCTTGAATTGTAATACTCTCGTAAACCGCAAACTAGTTAGATGAATTACAAGCAAGTAATCTCTCAGTTTTCAACCATGATTCCTCACTACACAGATATTAGGTATAAATTGTTTGAGTTCAGTTCACACAAATGTTCTCATTCATTGAAATAGATGTGGACTATTAAATCATTAAAGTTCATTTCCGCAAACATACACCTGACATCAAGATTTTATACAAATTCGCAATTAACGTGCAGTAAAAGACAACTGTCAGAGAGGATAAATACTGGAAGATTATTCACACACATTCTCAAACAAAGACTTAATTAGTAGATTCTACATGGGGAATGTCGAAATACAAGCAAAGTTTTAAATTCACGATTTTATGCAAAAATAGGTTTGTTCGTTCATTTTCACGTTGTTATGATGAGCACTGACGTTCAAATAAAACAGAACGATTCATCCAATTAACCACCCATTGATTAACTACAAATAGCACACAGTCGTCACTGAATAAAATTCCATAGGTAATGGAGAATCTCGTTCTATCTAATTTGATTGCAGAACATTCCAAACTTTTCAATTCATAGAACAGTCTCATGGACATCTGGTCACTGATATCATCATGATCATTTCAGTGTATACGGTAGGAGAACCTTTTGCTGATAGGTGGTAATAATATTAATAGTCGACATTCTATTTCTACACTACTTACTTTGCTATCAGCATCTAACTTTTACCAAACCTTTTTATTCATCATACAATATGTAAACACTATTCAGATGAGTTATTTTGAATTTTGGTACCTGGACAGTTATCACACTTCCAAAATGACTTCTATTCATTCAGTAACGACGTCCGGTAGGAAAGCTCGTACGTGGTATCCGATATGACGAAATGTTAGCTACGTGCACATCTAACCAATCAAATTATTGCTTAAGCTCCCACCCCGATATTCTGGTCCTTGATCTCGGATATTTTCACTTCACTCTGTCTTCGGTTTGTTAGTTTGGAAGATCTTACTCTGGAAACTTAAAAATTGAGGATCGATGTTTTCGGGTCAGTTACTTGTAATTTTTAAATACACATTGATACCTATATTGGAATAAGGTTGTATTATTATTAAAGATAGAATGTATTTATTCGGATCCAGTGATTACATTACAAAGATTTACTCATCAAAATACATTCCCAATGATGATAAGCGAAACAAAAAGACAGTATTTTTGTGCTCATACAAAGTAAATTTATTTTACGAGTAAACTAGTTATTTTTAAAGCAATCTTAGCCATGTCACGTTTCTCTCTGACTTCACTCGAAATACTTTGGTCACTATGTAACGGCTTTTTCAACTCTTCGTTTATCTCTGTAAAACAATACAACAATAGTGGTGAGAAAATATTACCATGTTAAGAAAAATTTACTAAATGATTTTTCAGTTCGAAAATGACATACAGATTTATTTATTTTGTGGATTTATATGCTGCTACAGTTCAGTAAGACGAGTGGAAGTGCGTGATTTCACTGTGAAACGTTTGCAGCTGATACTGAAACTTTTAGTTATCTGTAAAAGCGTTCTGCCAACCCGTTTGCCTGTGGGTGGTAGGTGGTCGTTCGAAAGTGAGTGATTCCTAATAGTGTGGTCAGACAACGGAAAATTTCAAGTTCGAACTGGCATCCACGGTCTATTGTGATAGTTTAAGGACAGCCGAAGTTTGCTCCCCATCGTTTGACGAAGGCGCCGGCCACTGTCTTTGATAGGTACTGCTTCTGACCATCGAGTGAAGCGTTCTACGCAAGTTAGTACACAATATTATCCATTTGAATCTGGTAAAGGTACTACTAAATCCAGATGAACATGGTCGAAACGAGCATCGGGAGTTTTGACCGAGCCTAACAGACATTTATTGTGTCTATTAACCTTCGGTTTCTGGCAGCTTGCACAGAAGCGTTCTCACTTCTGTCTACATTTTGTTATGAGCTTGATGGTTGCACGAACACCTGGATGAGAAATTTTGTGGAGCATATTGAAGACGTTGCATCGATAACGTGGATCGCCCTGTCCGACACACGATTGGTCGACAACTACAATTTATACACAACACAATATACAACCATGCAGTCTTGAGTGATTAGACATCATTCATTTGGTTGTGATCTCTCACATTCAGATGTGAAACCACATGTTACAAGGACGATGCAGTGATGATGATGATGACTATTTGAATAAGAGAATAGAAAATATTTGTCCACCCCGATTCCACTCATATATGAATACAGACGAGGTTACGTTCGCATTGATTTCATCAACCGTGATATTGTGTTGTACGAGGACGGTAATGTGGTGCATGTGATTATTGGCACGATCAGTGAACAATGTTATTGACACAATATACGTTCAATGCCAAACAGATGCCTGTAGAATCCAAACTGCGGTTTGGATTGCTGAATAGCCGTCCAGGTACGTCAGACACGCGCCCTTGCCCGTCAAAATCAAAACAAGTAATCGGGTAAATAGCGGTTCTAAACAAATATTACCACCTGGCTACTCGACCAATAATTGTTCAATCAATCAGATCTAAACGGTCACAACAAATAAACTCTATTCTATCCTGACTGGATAGATCACACACAAAAGGAGGAGCAAATCAATATGGCTGCCGCCAAGAAATAGTGTCAAGTAAAACAACATGGATACAGTTCGGGCGGAAGCACAAAAACTTAGTGAAGGTGTAATAAAAATAAAAACTATGATAAAATACAAATACTAACAATCCAAACGTAATAAAAGAACTAACAATGTACAAATAAAGGAATCAATAGGAACAAAGAACAAGTATATACATAGAGGGATTTTCACAAACACGCGAGGCATTCAAAACAGATCTTACACCGGCCTCCAATATCCCTCCATATCACACAAGCTACCTTGATGCCTATGGTCATGGTTCATTATATAGCATATGACACTAGAGGAACGAGTAGGACTTACAGCAGTACGCCTACTCTACCTACTTACATTGACATGGGAGAAATTAATTCGACCCTTCAAGGAGACATAATCTACGTATATCTCTTCTGACTAATCCGCCGTTCGTACGAACAACTACCGTTCTAACTCTTCCGTCGTCATCTATTTCACAATCTTCAACTACTCCTAAGGGCCACTTTCCACGGGTCGATATGTCAGAAGCCACGATTACTACATCTACTTTCTGAAAATTACGGTGTTCAACTAACCATTTCTGAGGTTTTTGTAGGGACGGTAAATACTCTCTCAACCATCTTTTCCAAAACACATTAGCAAGATGATTAACCTGTTTCCAACGTTTGTCGTATTTATCTCTGATGCTGCCTTCTTCGACTATTCCGTCACATTCTCTCAATAATAACAGACTATTCGGCGACAAGGCTAGTTTATCGTTAGCGTCTTGGACGACCGCAGTTAAGGGACGATCGTTCAATATCCTTTCAATTTCAATCAAATAAGTGCCTAAGGCCTCATCGGTTAAAGTCTGCTCTCTAGTTATCAACAATAACAGTCGGTGTACAGACGTAATCATTCTTTCCCAGACTCTACCCCTGTGGCTGTAGGAGGAGGGTTAAAATGCCACTGAATCTGCCTCGCTGACAGTTCTTTGTCTATTCAACTGCTGCACAAATTTTCTTAGTTCAGAGACTGCACCCACGAAATTTGACTCACTGTAAATTTCTGCAGGTTTCCCTCTTCTTCCAATAAAACGTAGCAAGGCCATTATAAACGAATCAGTATTCAAACTGTGTGTCAGTTCAATATGTACTGCTCGGGTTTGCAAGCAAGTAAATATACATTCATACCTTTTTTCTAATGATCTTCCTCTCTTGACAACAAGTGGTCCAAAGTAGTCTACTCCCACAGCTGAGAAGCTATACCATCCTGGTTGAACTGTACAAGCTGGAAGCGGCGCCATCAACTGTTACCCTGTATTCATCGTAAACCGCCGGCATGTTACGCACTTTCCTATCACTCTCTTAACCGTGCTGGTTCCTTTTATTATCCAATACCTTTTTCGAATCATAGCCAGTACTTGTGACGTTCCTGTGTGCCCCTGTTCCTTATGATAATGTCTAACGATCATTTCTGTCACTAAGTGTCGACTGGGCAGTATTATTGGATGTTTAAAGGCATTTGGGACATCCGAGTAGCTTAGTCGACCTCCAACGCAGAGTAATCCATCCAGCATTATCGGTGATAAACCCTTAAGATCATTGTGACTAAATACTTTACCACTGTTTTTAAATCCGTTAAGTATTTCTCCATACACTTCCTTCTGAACCATCATTAAAATTTTACGCTTGGCGATGTCAAGCTACTTAACCTTTAAACCTCCCAGGTGAATGGATCCTTCATGACTCGGCGAACGAAGTACCATCAGGAAATCTATGAACCTTCTAAACCAGGCTACGGCTCTGACTAATTTCAACCACTCAGAATAATAAGAAAGAATAGGTGACATGTTGGACTTTATACTATTCAAATTAACCACAGCAATTTTCCTAAACTCAATATTGTCAGGCGTAAGTTCCGGACAGTCAGTAATTTTCATACAAAAATCATCTTGTAGTAATGTAGGACATTTAAACCAAAACTCAAGGTCTGACATTTTTTGTATACCTCTCGAGGTCCAATCAGCTGGATTCTGTGACGACTTTACATAACTCCATTGTCCAATTTTCGTATACTGGTGCACAACGGCGAGGCGGTTGGCTATATAGATGCTATAGCGGTTCTCGATATTCCTGATGTAGTACAACACTACCATGGAATCTGTATAAAAGTTTACTTTACAGAAAAAATTAGGCAGGCTTCTCTGTAAGACTTCACTAAGCCTCACACTTAACACTGCTGCCGCCATCTCAAGCCTCGGTATAGTGACCTGTTTGATAGGTGCTACCCTAGACTTGCTGTACAACAAAATACAATAGGGTCGTTCCTTCAAATAGCTGACTCGTGCGTACGCGACTGCTCCATAACCGATCTCTGACGCGTCACTGAACAAGTGCAATTCTACTTCAGCATCGGGTTCGTCGATTCTCTTCTTGATACCCCGAGCTACCGTAACATGACCTATTTGACGCATAAAATTTACCCAACTTAGCCACGCGGACTTGTATGGCTCGTTGAGAGGCTGATCCCAGCCTATTTGGGACTTACATAGTTTTTGCAAGAGGACCTTGGCAGGAAGACAGACTGGAGCAATTAAACCCAAAGGATCGAACAGAGAAGAAACTATAGATAGAATCCCTCTCCTAGTCAGAGGCCTTTCAGGTGCATCGAAGTAAAACTTGAATACATCTTGTTTGAAATCCCATTCTACTCCTAGGGTTCGATGAGTGGTATCATAACCCGTTGACATTTCTATCAAAGACTCTTCCTTGCATAAGTCATGCAAGATGGTCCTTACTTCCTCTGAGTTGGTGACCCACTTCTTTAGTTCAAAACCTCCTCTACATATTAATTCCCTTATCTGCTTAACGAAGCTCCTTGCTTGATCACAGGTGGGAAAGGATATTAAGCAATCATCAACATAGAAATTATTCTTGACAGCATCTACTACATAACCATCATAACCGTCAGAGAATTTTTGGGCTGTTTTATTCAAGGCGAAGTTTGCACAAAACGGTGATGATGTGGCGCAAATGGATGAGACGTCATTTGAAACTCCGATGGTTCCTTCGACATGTCTCCCTCCTGCCACCACAGGAATCTTAAGGCTCCTCGATCAGGCTCAGGGACTTTTACTTGCATGAACAATTCTTCAATATCTGCAGAGATTGCAACTGCTTCCTTGCGAAAACGCAATAATATACACACTAACTCGGCAGTGGTGTCGGGTCCTGGATAAATCATATCGTTTAAAGAAACACCTGAAAACTTGGCGGCACAATCAAGAACCACCCTAAGTTTTTCTGGCTTTTTCGGATTTAACACCGCATGATGAGGTAAATACCACTATAGACGATAATTCGGTTGCAACTGTGGTTCAGGGACCTTCTCTGCATAGCCCTTTGTAAAATTACTTTCAATACTTTTGGTATACTTCGCACGCAGATTGTCATCCTTTAACAATTTACGCTTCAAATTCTGTAATCTATTGTTGGCTACTTCGTAATTTCCCACCTTCATATTTGAATTCTCCTTTCATGGTATAGGGACTACGAAATTGCCGTTGTCGAAGCGAGTGCCCCCTTCTAAAATCTTTATAGCTGCCTTATCTTCTACCGATAATGATTTATCACTTGAATAAGCGTCGGAAAACTCTGCGTCATAAAACTTACGTATCTCGTTCTCTAATGTCTGTATCTTACTGGTATGATTAACAATTCTTTTCCTGTATTCCAGATACGATGCAGGTCCGAAGACCGTCCACCCCAGCAACGTCTTCACAACGTACGGGTGTTTTCTTCCACCCAACCGCTGATCTAACACCCAGTGTGCTTCGGGCACGTCGCAACCAATCAACAGCAGAACTTCTACAGAGTCTAAGTTATCTATTGGTACATCCCTTAAATGTGGCCACTTAAATAGGTTGTTCACTGCCGACCTTGTTGGCTTATGACCCGGTATACTTGCCGCAATCAGAGCTTCTTCGATCGTCACATGTTCGGACCGATCTAAAGAATATACCTCGAAAGGAGTTCTTGTGACCGTCATCGTCCCATTACCACTCACAGTCCCTACTACCACTGACGCTTGGTCTTCCTTCAGTCCGAGATGCCTCAAACAGCTCGATTTTATCAACGTCACATCAGACCCGTTATCCAACAAGGCATAACCCACCATTTCGGCATTTCCCGCCAACAACCGTACGGGAATCATTCCTAAGCACACTTGGCTACTTAGAGATTTAGTAAATCCACAGCAATTCTGGGTTTCAGACTTATTTACATCGTTGCTTGCCGTGTTAGTGTGCAGCAGAGCGTGATGTTTCTTCTCACAACTGTCAACGTTACAGAGCCTTGACATCTTGCATTCATTGACCTTATGTCCTTGTCGAAGACAAACAAAACAGATACCCTTGCTTTTAGCGTGGGACCATCGTTCTTGAACTGTAAGCGCTAAGAACTGTGGACACTTATAAATAGCCTGGTCGTAGGAACACATACTGCATTTAGTTTTCGCTGTCGAACTATTCCCCTGCTCTGATTGCACGTGACAATTTGTCTTTACGTTATGTCCTTTTCTTGGACGATTCGCTAACCGTCCAAATCTACTACAAGCTACTCTCGCACGCGAAGCGATAAACTGAGTGAGTTCGTGAAACGTCGGCTCTCTGTCATCTGTCAATTCATCCACTCAGTCCGCCCATTGGGCTTGCATAGGTTGAGGCAAGAGTCTCACTATTCTTTCCAAAGAAACTAAAGAATTTAGATCAGAGGTATAATTCATCTGTTCCAAGACCATAGCACAGTTTTCCATTTTAATAGCCAAGTTTGATAATTCCTCCGCGTCAGTATAGTCAAAATTTACAGCACTGAATAAGTCTTCCAACGTTTCCCGAGCGATTAAGTGAGACTGTCCGAACAAACGTTTTAGGATTTCCCTTGCCCTCTTGTAACCAGAAGATGCTTCCATCATGACACAACCCTCAATGGCTGCTTTCACCTTGCCCTTACAGTAGCGCATTAAATAGAGCAAACGTTGGCTATCATCAGTGACTCTTGATGCTACATAGGTCTCGAATTGCCTTATAAACTTCCAATACCCTCTTGCCTGACCATCGAAATAACTCAATTCAACCTTTGGTAGTTCTAGACCAACAACAGGCGTTATGGGCACAACGCTCTTTCCTGCTAATTCAAGCCCTTGCTTCTCCTTTAAACTAAGATTCTTCACGTCATCTGTCAACGAATTAGGACTAGAGTCACTACCATGATAATCAACCCTATTCGAGTCTGAACCATGACACTTAAGAACATCAAAAGGTACTTGCTTGATAATAAGGGAGTCTTCATTAACATCAACGAACTTTGAGTTTGATTTCCTTCGACGATTAGTTGGCATCATAAGCGAAGTGACCAGATATTTCCAGAAACGATAATCGAAATCCGCGAACGATTGCCAAACGACTTCGACCAATTAATATTTGTTTAGAACTGTAGAATCCAAACTGCGGTTTGGATTGCTGAATAGCCGTCCAGGTACGTCAGACACGCGCCCTTGCCCGTCAAAATCAAAACAAGTAATCGGGTAAATAGCGGTTCTAAACAAATATTACCACCTGGCTACTCAACCAATAATTGTTCAATCAATCAGATCTAAACGGTCACAACAAATAAACTCTATTCTATCCTGACTGGATAGATCACACACAAAAGGAGGAGCAAATCAATATGGCTGCCGCCAAGAAATAGTGTCAAGTAAAACAACATGGATACAGTTCGGGCGGAAGCACAAAAACTTAGTGAAGGTGTAATAAAAATAAAAACTATGATAAAATACAAATACTAACAATCCAAACGTAATAAAAGAACTAACAATGTACAAATAAAGGAATCAATAGGAACAAAGAACAAGTATATACATAGAGGGATTTTCACAAACACGCGAGGCATTCAAAACAGATCTTACAATGCCGATGGACACTTCTACTACAACTAATACAATTAAACACATCGTGTTGTGGATTCACGAAAACAGATACTGGATAACACAAATGTCAAATGCAAAACACAATATCACCTTTAGCAAGATCTGTCAACAAAATGTCCTTGACGGCATTATCCAGCGTGGAGAGACCATTGACATTTGAGAAGTTGACGAGAATCAACACAGTGAATGCCACAATGAAGGTGAGGTGCATCTGTATTAATGAAAGATGTTGTGAGACGGTTAGTTGGTCAGTCATTCACATGTACACAATTACACCTACCGCGTTTAGTTTGGACCAGATGAACGTTGTTTTGAGTAGAGTTGGTTGATTTTGAGACTGAGTGTGCTTGCCTATTTATACAATGCATGAGTGTGCATGGAACACTTGAATTTGAACGTGTAGTTTGTGAGAAGTGATGCGTAGAGCTGGAGTGGAGTGGTGTGTTGCTATGTGATTGTGTGTGAGCTGAGTTGATTTCAGTTGAGTTCAGTTGCGTTGACTAAAGAAGATTGAATTGGTGTGGTGTGAATGATATAAGGATAATGGTGTTGACCTGACTGATTGTGAATTAGTGTGAAGAGTTGATGAGTTGAGTGGATGGTGGATTTGTGTTAGTGTTCTCATATGTATTGATTGTGTTGTTTGATGATGTGAATTGTGTTGAGTGTTGATTATGTGTGGTGTGAATCATGAGAGCAGTGTAGTGGAGTGATACTTGAATTAAATGTTCATTGTACGCAATCTCCATGTGTTTTTATAGAAAAACCAACTGGTTGTTTTGTGTGTTACAGCTGCGCAAACGAAATTTAATTGTGCTTGCTATTCTTTCTGACAGTATGATATTATTTGACATATTAGTTTATTCAATGATTTATGTGGTAAATTACTGCTGAGTTGTGCATAATCCATTGGTTTAAGAAAGTGCGTGACGAAAACATCTTACACTCTTATTCCAACGGTTAATGCACGGGATTTTGCTATAGGAGCCATTATGCAACAGAACATGTCTGGAAGTTGGCAACTTATCGAGTTTTTCTCACGACACCTTACTCCCACGAAGTCGAGATATTGAGCTTTTGGCTGCGAACTGCTAGCAGCTCACTGCGCCTTCAAACATTTTCGGCACGCAGTAGAAGGACGTCAATTTATCTTAGTCACCGTCCATAACCCCTTAACGCATATGCACTACCGCCTACCACCCAACATCAAATGGTTTAGTTTTAATGTTTAACCGCAAACTTAAAAGTGCTCTTCGAGCACACGTAAACGACAATCGGTACGAAACTTTATTGCTCGTCTTCTTAGGTATCAGAACGAGCTTGGAGGCATTTATCCAATGTTCTTCTGCTGAACTTGTGTACGGCACGACATCGCGTCTGCCTGAGGAATTCTTCACACCACGGCGCAGTAACGATTTCGGTAAGTCAGACTACATCCATCGACTGTCTGCATTTATGCGAACGCTGTCTCCGGTGTCAACTTGTATACAAAATCGACAAACCGCTCTCCCTCGAGAGTTATCTACCTGTTCACATGTTTTCATACGAGTAGATTCGATACGCAAACCTCTGCAGCTGCCTCACAAAAGAACTTTTCACGTGATTTCTCGCCACGAAAAGGCCTTCAAGTTTGATCATCATGGCCGCGTCGAGATCGTCAGCATTGATAGTCCCAAACCAGCACACGTCGATGACAGTGCTCTGTCTGATAACTTGAGATTAAATGCTAGACCTATCAAACCTACTAGCGGGATCCTTAAATCTTCTTCATGTCTTACGCTAGATACATCTGAGACCTCATTCTCACGTTCCAGTCAACAGCACGCGTCATCTGCACCATCAACGGACGAAACGACAGTCTCACGTCCAGATCAGCAGACCACGCCGCCCTTGACTTCGGATGAAAAAGCAGGCTCACGCGATATGAACGAGACTACTGTCTCACGTTCTGGTCGCCATGTACGGTTACCAATATGCTTCCGCGACTAACCGCACAGTCAACAACCGATACGGTGTAGAGCTATTCCTATAGTACATGCATGATACACTCTTCCTCTTTTTTTGATTTTTTTGCATCTTGAGTCCACGCCTCCGACCATCCCCGATGGGTACCGTCGACTTCAGTCAACTTTGTCTAAAACTGACCTGATCACCCATTCTCTTGTCAACGCACTCAGTCGACATTTTGATTTCGAATGTTTGGCACATGCTTGGTCTCGAACTTGCTCGTTATGGTCGCTTCTGTTTCCTTGGCTCAGCGTGGTTTCGTCCTACGTCTGCAGCATTTCTGGTCCGCATTCGCACAAGCGCAATCTTAAAATTCTGGATAGAAATCACTCTGGTGTGGTATGCTAATTCGATCAACAAGTACAGAACACCGCTCCTGGTGCCGCTCTCCGAAGAAGACCTTCGTTGTCAACTCGACGATCAACGATCGCTTTCCTGTTCCGCTAATTTTTCGTCCTACAATCACTCGTCAGCCGATCAGTTCCACGATTTAGACCGCTTTTTATCGAAAGTGTAAACCTTTTCTAGTGGGGTGATTCTGTAGTGACTCACTTTTATAACGAGAACACGATTGGTTTGATGAAAACAATTATTATTACAACCAATTTTTACAGTTACTGTTTTACTGTGCTCGTTTGTTTAACTGAGCTACTGACAGACGTTTTGTGCTTCCACTACTCTCTATTACTTTTTCCGCGGATTGTGACTTCGTACGTTTGTACTCTTGCCCGCTCATTCCACTTGTACTTCTTTTGGCACGATCCTAGTATTCGTCCAATACCACGAGATCGCCAACGAAATAAATCTGGTTACGTTCAATCTTCGTCTTCTGATTTGTTTGGCACGCGTTTCCTTGTTCATAGTCAATCTTGACTCGACTCCGTGCTACAGAATAAATCTATCATTAGAACGGTATTATCAAATACTAGACCATAATTCTACGGACATACTATGTTTCCGCTATGTTTCACTCACCATGAAAGATGTAGTCCTGGTATTTGTGTGATTTTCATTCACTACGCGATCACTACACATATACTTTTACCGAGATAATAATTTTGATGTATACATTTTTCAAATCATTCATCTTTCAGGCATTACTCTCAAGGTGGCAAAAATAAAAGTTTTCCCTATTTTTCTCGTATCAATTCTTGGCCATCTATGTAATAATGTACATATGTTCCTATGAACTTTGTTATAAACCTGGCTCAGAATTTTTAATATAAATGTCAAGACAGTTCTGCCTTATGAGTCGGAAATTCGGAGAACTAGGAAAGCCATCATCCAAAAGATACAAAAGTTTAGTAACTGTTGTCTACGCAAAATAGTTTGGATCCGTTGTCCAGACACTATCAGCAACAACCTACTATGGCAAAGAACAAATCAAATCTCAGCGGAGGAAGAAATCAGGAGGAAGCACTGGAAGTTAATAGGACACACATTGAGGAATGTACCCAACTGCGTCACAAGGCAAACCCTTACTCAGAATCCTGGTGGACAGAGAAAGAGAGGAAGACCAAAGAACACATTATGTCGAAAAGGAAGACAGATATGAGAAAAACGGACAAAAATAGGATAAAACTGGAAAGAAAGGCCCAGAACAAAATGGGTTGGAGAGTGCTGGTCGGCGGCCTATGCTCCATTCGGAGTAACAGGCGTAATTTAGTAAGTATAAACTTTGCGTGAATCGTTTTTGTTCCCGGCATGACAGAGTGAAAAATCAGAAATTTGTTGTGTAACACAAAGGAGACTATGTTTACAACCTGATGACCTACTTGGTCTAAACGACTGCAGTTTCTGCAACAACGGTGCAGGGATTGAATGAACGTTCAAACGACATCGATCGGTACTGGAACGGTGAGATTTGACCAGCAGATATGTGCCCGAAATAAATGTGTTGAAGAAGGTAGTAAAGATATGTGGCATACATAGGCCCATATATTGTTTTACACTATTTTATTGATAATTCAAGCTATGTTGTTAATCACGATCCGATATGCTATGAATGAAAAGAAATATTTTAGTTTAACTCGTACTTTAACGCCTGATACGATCTAAGAGTACGCTTTGTCGTTCCATGCACTTTAACCAGAAAATTTGTCACCCAAGTCCATTTTTGAAAGTTTATAACTATTGTTCGTGTGGAGAGATCTGGTAGCAGACTACTTGACCACAAGAGTTGAGGTTCAATCTGAGTGTACTCGAATATAATTTATTAATTCTTTTATGTTGATCACGGAGTTAGTTGTTCAATTGGAGAACAAGTAAGTAAACTCTGTTACCACCCAGATCGCTATTCAAGATGCAAAACACCAACAGGAAACATTTTTGAATCAAACACATTTATTTTCTTGTATAATTATGCTTATCCACTCATCCACACTAGCCTGTATCACCTTGTACAATTTCATATATTGGAACATAGAAGTAATAGTCTAGTATCGAGATTTTCGACATGTCTAACCGATGTATGTTATGGGAAATTCTTCAGTTTACAAACTACATGAATTATGGCGGAAACGTTTGCAATTATCAAAAAGAATCAGAGGATCCGTTCTCCGTAATCTATATATTATTCGATATATCCCGACATTGGCAGAAAACATCTTGTAAACATAAGAAGATACAGGAGAACCCGATATGAGTTTCAGTTGCTCTTTAAACGAAGTTAAGTGTTGAATATTAACAACGTAACGGCCATTCATTGAACAAAAAACAGTGTGCTGATAAGTACAGGTAACTGACTGACATGTTTTTCTGAAAGCACGACATACGGAACGTCTTACTAATTTGAATTTCGAGCAAGCGACATTAACACGTTGAAACACAGCAGGTATAATCTACTATCACGTTTATTGAAATTGCTCAACGGATATATGGTATGAAACATTAAACTTTAGGAAAATTGCTATGCCGAAGGTCTTTCACACTCACAAAAACCTGCTAAAAAACGAGCATAAGCTAGCTCCTTGAATTGTAATACTCTCGTAAACCGCAAACTAGTTAGATGAATTACAAGCAAGTAATCTCTCAGTTTTCAACCATGATTCCTCACTACACAGATATTAGGTATAAATTGTTTGAGTTCAGTTCACACAAATGTTCTCATTCATTGAAATAGATGTGGACTATTAAATCATTAAAGTTCATTTCCGCAAACATACACCTGACATCAAGATTTTATACAAATTCGCAATTAACGTGCAGTAAAAGACAACTGTCAGAGAGGATAAATACTGGAAGATTATTCACACACATTCTCAAACAAAGACCTAATTAGTAGATTCTACATGGGGAATGTCGAAATACAAGCAAAGTTTTAAATTCACGATTTTATGCAAAAATAGGTTTGTTCGTTCATTTTCACGTTGTTATGATGAGCACTGACGTTCAAATAAAACAGAACGATTCATCCAATTAACCACCCATTGATTAACTGCAAATAGCACACAGTCGTCACTGAATAAAATTCCATAGGTAATGGAGAATCTCGTTCTATCTAATTTGATTGCAGAACATTCCAAACTTTTCAATTCATAGAACAGTCGCATGGACATCTGGTCACTGATATCATCATGATCATTTCAGTGTATACGGTAGGAGAACCTTTTGCTGATAGGTGGTAATAATATTAATAGTCGACATTCTATTTCTACACTACATACTTTGCTATCAGCATCTAACTTTTACCAAACCTTTTTATTCATCATACAATATGTAAACACTATTCAGATGAGTTATTTTGAATTTTGGTACCTAGACAGTTATCACACTTCCAAAATGACTTCTATTCATTCAATAACGACGTCCGGTAGGAAAGCTCGTACGTGGTATCCGATATGACGAAATGTTAGCTACGTGCACATCTAACCAATCAAATTATTGCTTAAGCTCCCACCCCGATATTCTGGTCCTTGATCTCGGATATTTTCACTTCAATCTGTCTTCGGTTTGTTAGTTTGGAAGATCTTACTCTGGAAACTTAAAAACTGAGGATCGATGTTTTCGGGTCGACAATTACAATTTATACACAACACAATATACAACCATGCAGTCTTGAGTGATTAGACATCATTCATTTGGTTGTGATCTCTCACATTCAGATGTGAAACCACATGTTACAAGGACGATGCAGTGATGATGATGATGACTATTTGAATAAGAGAATAGAAAATATTTGTCCACCCCAATTCCACTCATATATGAATATAGACGAGGTTACGTTCGCATTGATTTCATCAACCGTGATATTGTGTTGTACGAGGACGGTAATGTGGTGTATGTGATTATTGGCACGATCAGTGAACAATGTTATTGACACAATATACGTTCAATGCCAAACAGATGACGATGGACACTTCTACTACAACTAATACAATTAAACACATCGTGTTGTGGATTCACGAAAACAGATACTGGATAACACAAATGTCAAATGCAAAACACAATATCACCTTTAGCAAGATCTGTCAACAAAATGTCCTTGACGGCATTATCCAGCGTGGAGAGACCATTGACATTTGAGAAGTTGACGAGAATCAACACAGTGAATGCCACAATGAAGGTGAGGTGCATCTGTATTAATGAAAGATGTTGTGAGACGGTTAGTTGGTCAGTCATTCACATGTACACAATTACACCTACCGCGTTTAGTTTGGACCAGATGAACGTTGTTTTGAGTAGAGTTGGTTGATTTTGAGACTGAGTGTGCTTGCCTATTTATACAATGCATGAGTGTGCATGGAACACTTGAATTTGAACGTGTAGTTTGTGAGAAGTGATGCGTAGAGCTGGAGTGGAGTGGTGTGTTGCTATGTGATTGTGTGTGAGCTGAGTTGATTTCAGTTGAGTTCAGTTGCGTTGACTAAAGAAGATTGAATTGGTGTGGTGTGAATGATATAAGGATAATGGTGTTGACCTGACTGATTGTGAATTAGTGTGAAGAGTTGATGAGTTGAGTGGATGGTGGATTTGTGTTAGTGTTCTCATATGTATTGATTGTGTTGTTTGATGATGTGAATTGTGTTGAGTGTTGATTATGTGTGGTGTGAATCATGAGAGCAGTGTAGTGGAGTGATAGTTGTATAATTTTTTCTTTCTATAGCTTCGTCAATATATCAATAATTCTAATTCTCAAAAACACGATGATGAAATTATTCCATATATCAGATGGTTCTTATGTGAACTTACACGAAGTACTCGTTTTTGGTGCGGACTTTATATTAAAGTATTAAATATCCGAGGTCAAGGACCAGAATATCGTGGTGGGATCTTAAGCAATAATTTGATTGGTTAGATGTGCACGTAGCTAACATTTCGTCATATCGGATACCGCGTACGAGCTTTCCTACCGGACGTCGTTATTGAATGAATAGAAGTCATTTTGGAAGTGTGATAACTGTCTAGGTACCAAAATTCAAAATAACTCATCTGAATAGTGTTTACATATTGTATGATGAATAAAAAGGTTTGGTAAAAGTTAGATGCTGATAGCAAAGTAAGTAGTGTAGAAATAGAATGTCGACTATTAATATTATTACCACCTATCAGCAAAAGGTTCTCCTACCGTATACACTGAAATGATCATGATGATATCAGTGACCAGATGTCCATGCGACTGTTCTATGAATTGAAAAGTTTGGAATGTTCTGCAATCAAATTAGATAGAACGAGATTCTCCATTACCTATGGAATTTTATTCAGTGACGACTGTGTGCTATTTGTAGTTAATCAATGGGTGGTTAATTGGATGAATCGTTCTGTTTTATTTGAACGTCAGTGCTCATCATAACAACGTGAAAATGAACGAACAAACCTATTTTTGCATAAAATCGTGAATTTAAAACTTTGCTTGTATTTCGACATTCCCCATGTAGAATCTACTAATTAAGTCTTTGTTTGAGAATGTGTGTGAATAATCTTCCAGTATTTATCCTCTCTGACAGTTGTCTTTTACTGCACGTTAATTGCGAATTTGTATAAAATCTTGATGTCAGGTGTATGTTTGCGGAAATGAACTTTAATGATTTAATAGTCCACATCTATTTCAATGAATGAGAACATTTGTGTGAACTGAACTCAAACAATTTATACCTAATATCTGTGTAGTGAGGAATCATGGTTGAAAACTGAGAGATTACTTGCTTGTAATTCATCTAACTAGTTTGCGGTTTACGAGAGTATTACAATTCAAGGAGCTAGCTTATGCTCGTTTTTAGCAGGTTTTTGTAAGTGTGAAATTGTTCACACTGCACTTATGCATCATTCTCAACAAATTTTGTTTACTCGATGTTTCATCAAACTAAGTGCATGATACTCAAATCATTAACTAACAACATACGGCTGACATGGTGATATGTATGGATATTTACAGTGTTCAATGATCTGATTATATGACTTTGACTGAAATGTATGTTGATATCAATAAAATATACATGCCGGCAACCTCTTGTAAATTTTGTTCTGCATTGTTCTTACTCACTTCTCCTCCACTCTTTTGCATATTGTTTTAAACTACTTATTCATATTCTGTAAATATTTGTATTCCCAGCAGTTCTTAAAATTATGCTGTAATGCAAGTTTGTTTTGTAATATTCTGAAATATTTACAGATACCTATAACGTTTATTGAGTTTATCATTCTAATTACCTTACCTCGATCACCGTGGCAGGCATATACAATTTTGTGCATTTGTTTAAATGCAACATTCTTCCTATTGTTTTGCCTATGTTTCGGGTTTTTGCTTGTTGATAAATTGTTACCAAGTTTATACAGAGCAATCAAATGTCTTTGCATTATCGTACGTTGTATTTATTCGTTATGTTACTATTACAGGAAGACCCTTTTATTTCATATGAAAGCACGCATAAACGTCACAGATACTCTATAGGTTTAGGTTTGTGACTAAATCTCGTGTATTATTCAATAGAGAACGGCTATTGTGGACAAATCGTTGTATTGCGAACTATGGTTTCGCGCGTATCGTTATAGCTAATACCCCTGTATATAATCATTGACTAAATTTGCATTAGAGAATAACTGGATAGCATGGGTAAAATGCGAGGATATACAGTGAATACGTATATTTGATGCACTCGTTGCCACTGACACGCAACTAAATAATTGAAGAGAAGAAGCAGACCGAAGGAGGTAAACTTGCCAACTCGCTTTACCGTATGTTGAAATTGTGTGACATACAGACTGACAGTGGATAATGTAATGGTTTCCAGCCATTATAGGAATGAACTAAATTAGAGTCTGTCAGACTGACAATTTCTAAATTTTTTCATGCAGGCTATTTCAGAGCTTAGCAACACTGTTAGGAAAACGAATCTTCTGATTCCCTTTGTTAGTTGAAAATGTTTTTGCCATAACGCAATTAGTTTTCTAACTGGAAAATTATTTTCTAAAATGGCATTTCCAGCCAGACCTATTTCATGGTCATATGAATCTCTCAGGGAATTACAACATACTCATGTGCAGTGTGCTGGCTTCAAACGAAGGGGGAAACAAAAATTTCGAACTTAAGAAATTTCAATAACATTCATCGGTCGATTATATAATAAATCTCAATATTAAATGATGATTGCTGTGTTCCAATAGGCTAAACTGTACAAGGTGATGCAAGCTGATGAGGATGAGTTTATAAGCATAATTCTACATGAAAATAGTTGTACTTCAGCAATCCTTTCCCCAGAAAGTACAGTCACTGTTACAACGATAAACTTGTAAGATAGACTAGGAACAGTAATTTAGTAGAAATAAGGAATATTCAATATGTACTTCGCATAGAGTAAAGGCGTTCCTGTCAATCCAGGAATAGTGTTGTTGCCCAAATAATACAAAAGTGCTATAAGTTATGTAGCTTTGGTTGAACCATTAACTGTTTATCACAATGAACTTTCCCAACAGATATAACATGAAACATTTGGCCCTAAGAAGATAAATCGGTTAGTCTATTTGAAAAGGCGTACGCCCGATATGGTAGCCACTGGAATTTAAAGCGGTAAAATGTTCCGTAGGTCGTGTTTCACAGAACACATAAGTGAGACAGTTAATTTGTTTTCAGCGTCTACTACGCTTATGCCTACTGGTACACTGTTCGTATCCGTCGCTCTCTGAAGTCGGCCATATGCTGAAGCATAAATGGAGTTCATGGCGGCTTTTAACGTACTGGCTACACTTCCCGCTCAAAGGATAAGATAAATGTGTCGGCAGCAAAATGAAAGCCACTCTTACTCACTGATACCATAAAAACCTTTTCTTGACTGAGAACTATTGCTAATGCTCGGATTGTGCGGTTAAAACTCGGTGAAGATGCGAAGAATTATTCAAGCCATTGATAAAAGAAAACAGTTAGGTTAAGAGCACAGTACCTGCCGAGAATTGCACCACAATATTCTTCATGCATTCTCTACCTGAACTTAGATGATACTGGACATGGAGTCCACTTCAAAAAATCATTTGTCGATTTACAATATTTTTCAAGATTATTTGCTGTGTGACACTATTTCCATTTATTTTCAAACATCGACATTTGAGCCTTGCCAAGGATTTTATTTCCATCACATGAATGTACACTATGTAAATCTTTAAGGACAGATTTACGTAACGAAGGACAAATAATAACAAAATATTTCATACACATGGTTCGTCTTATCATTTTGAGAAGAGCAAGAAGAAATATTCTAACAGAATAGAATGAATTCATTTTATTTCGTAGGTTCTCGTCAGCTGCTTACAGCACGTGATATTTAAAAATCATAATTACGAAATGGGTTTAAATTGCTTACATGAGAGGGCTTGTTTGGAAGTTATATTGAAGATATATTCGTTAGGTATATCTTGGGTGTAAATGAAATTAATAGACTGAATATTGTACATATATGTGGATATGTGGATGACACATTTATTATCTGTGAAAATAACAGCATCCAATCGGCCTTCTAAAAATGTCAGTAACGCTCATACTAACATGCATTTCACTATGGAGCACAAACAGAACGACATGTTCCACTTTGTTGATGTTGCCATAAAACGCGGGGGAGATGGAACAGTCCAACGTTCAGTTTATAGAAAAAGTAATTGGAATGGCTTCCACCTAAATTTTAATAGTTTTTGTCCAATTAGTTACAAGAAGGCATTGATTAAAACACTATTTTACAGGATAGAAAAGATATGTACCACCGACAAACTGGAAGAAGAATTAATGAAAGTAGAAAAATGTTTAAAATACAACTTTTATCCGCAAAAGTTTGTTGACAAATATAAAAAGTCCAAAGAAAACAAAACTGGAATAACTACGGTCATTAAAAAGCCAGTATATATAAATCTTAACTTTAAAGGTGATAACGTCACACAAATAATCAACAGGAGACTAAACACTGCGCTAGCCAGAACTTTTCCAGCTGCTAAACCCTTAATTCTCTATAAAACAACTTGCTCAATAACCCAATCAAAGGTCGACAAGCACCTCTTTCGTGTTACCGCCAACTGTATTTATGAATTTATGTGTGCCTACCAAAGCAGCTACATTGGCCAAACAGAAGGGAGGGGATATCTTAGATCTTTTGGACATGTTCCAAAACGTCTTAGAACAAGGGAAAGAAAGACTCTGAATAGTGCAACCACCAAACATCTCCTTGATACAGGACATCAGGTAGATACCTTACAATCCTTTAGGGTGATTAGTAAGCAGCCAAACTCCAGTCTTGTGAAGCCATTGCCGTCAGGCGTCAAAATCATGACCTATATATTCAAAAGGAGACGGTTGTTAATCTTTGCTTGTCTTGGTGACAAATATTCTTTCCCTGCACCTTAAAAGATTTTTTTCTTTTGTATTTATTACATTATTGATTTTATCTTCTCAACTATCTTTCAAATTAATAATCTTTCAACTGACCTCTACTCACTATATTCCTATTAATGTTTATTCAATATGTATTCAATTGTTTCTAACACTCTTTTGAACTGTTGTCATAATTAATGCTGTAGAAAATTCAAATACTTCTAATCGTCACACTAGGCGTCAGGATGGAGCCTGTGATGATACAGCTGGACATATTTCCACATTTTCATGCTTTTTAGGACTATATTGGAAGGTTCGAAATCTGAAGTATGATCAAGCAAGATGTTGAAGATATTAATACTATGATTAAATTTCCTACATCCATCAGAAAACAGGAAAAAATCTCGTAGTAGGCGTCGAGTCGCAGTTGACTACGTTCACCACTACAGGAAGACCACGTAGCAGTTTTACGTTACATCCCTCCAAATATCAAATATCAGAAGGCGATTGAAGGTTGTAATATGATGTATTTGTTGGCAATCTTATGATATCGAAATAATACCGAGATCGTGCCAGAGTTTACAACTGGGACTACTGAGCGTATGCGAGTTCGTGTAGGGTCACAGATAACGGAGGAATTTATATTTTGTTACAAACAGGTACAGTAAATCAATCACTGATAAAATTGGCTATAATAACTATAGTTTCCATGACGCTTTCTCTTTATAATGGTAGAGCACTTCAAGATCCTCCCGCTAGAATGTGTTTACACATTCGATACGCAGCGTTCTCGTTCCGGCGAGTGGTTGGAGAACATGTGATTGTACGACGAAAGGGTTGGCGAACAGGAATCGATCGTTGATCCTCGAGTTGCAACTGAAGGTATTTTACGTAGAACAGAACCAGAAGAAACGTGCTGTATTTGTTGCTCGAGTTATCGTACCACGAGGGTATGACTTGGCTCGGATGACGTAGGGTTCTGGTATATTGAAACGGTCTCGGAAATTGAGACGGGTATGTGTAGAGCTACCTCTATTGCAGTGAGCCGCAAAGCGACTAGCGTCAAGTTCTAAGTTTGAGCGTGATGTTGAGGTAACTATACTTTTGTCTCGTGTGTTAGTCCCTTATAACTCACCCTCCATTTAAAGTCATTCTCTAGTGTTTCAATGGATTTTGTGTTATTGTGCTATTTATTTAGATCGTTAAAAAATGATCGATGGATTTAGTGTACGCATCAAAACTTCGGTGATTGCAAGAGAAGTGCTTATTTCAATGTGGTACCTGTACTGATTAATGACTTATTTATAATTTATGCTGCCGTCAATTCGAGTCTCGAATATAACACGTTAGGTCTTTCTGATCGCGTAATATCTCGATTAAATGGGACTATTCTGTGAATGTTTCTTTAGCACACCAATTCAACTTCTGGTTATCAAATTGTCATTGCAATGGAGCTAAGTCATTGGTAGTTGCGTACCGACTCATGTGAGGAAGTCCATGAAAATTGCAATTAGTGGTTTGAAATCTAGTGTAGGACCATAAAAGTTTCGCAGCCTGTTTTCTGAGCTGGCCTCTCCAACTGAATCATTTCATGGTCATATTAATCTCTCAACCAATTAAAACATATTCACGTTCAGTATGCTAGCTTCGAACGAACAATGAAATCGGAATTTCATGAGGTTGTGTGATAAATTGACCAATGAAATTAACATTTACACTTGAACCGTAGAAAAAGTTTGAGAAGGATCGATGTATTTCGGGTCGATTACCTGTAATTTTCGAATACACATTGATACCTAAATCGGAATGTGGTAGTACTAATATTTGGGATAGAAATTTCTTATTCGAATCCAGTGGTTGTAATACACAGATTTACTCAACAACATACAGTTTATATCGTAAGGGAACCTTTTACTAATAAGTGGTAATAATATTAAAAATCGATACTCTATTTCTACACTATTTACTTTACGATCAGTGTCTCAATTTTACCATTTTCTTCTCTGAGCATACAATATGTCAAAACTGTTCATATGATTTACTTTAAAGTTTGGTACTTGGACAGTTATCACAAAAGTACAGTGACTTCAATTTATTCAGCAATGACATCAGGTAGGTGAAGAAATCTGTTGATCGACTATTAACTACTTTTTGAATACTATCAATATCATTGTGTTTATGGACGCATTTGTTTCACAGAACCTTTGAACCTATTTGTATCTTGTCGTTTCACTCTGTCTTTTGTTTGTTAGTTTGGAAGATCTTACTCTGGAAACTTAAAAATTGAGGATCGATCTTTTCGGGTCGATTACCTGTAATTTTTGAATACACATTGATACCTATATTGGAATGTGGTTGTACTTATATTTGAGTAAGTGAATTACCAGTTGTTCAACTGTTTGTACGTCAATGGCGGATGACCGAAAAACGTGAATACATCATTTCAACTCGAAAGAAACGATTTCGGTTACATTGTTGACTGGCCAATTTCGAAATCATAACAATCATAAAGCTAATCCATCCAATGAAAACTGAATCTTTCCATGGATTTCGACTGATCAAACAATGGAAACACAAGCGGTCTGGATAAAAACAAATAATTATCTGTTTCGGAACGTATGGTCCAGCACACATCCACGACATATTTCTTTAAAAACTGGACCAATCACTACATCTTTTTTAACAGTCGTAAAACCGTCAGAATAAACCGATGCGCAAACAGCAGGAAACTACAGTCGATTTAATGTCAGTCCAGTGGAACACAATGTGACTTAATACCGTGCAGTCTGTATAATGAGACATCATCCTCACCACCTAACTAAGTCTAACACTTTGCAGGCGAACAAAATTATCGAAGAATGTTACCCGAATCAAGTGGTTGCACTACACAGATTTACTCATCAAAATACATTCTCAATGATGATAAGAGAAACAACAAGAAAATAATTTTGTTCTTATTTGGAATAAATTTATTTTCTACCTAAAGCAGCAAGGCCTAAAATTATATCATTCAAACCACGTTTCTTTCTGAGTTCACTAGGAATACTTTGATCATTTTGTGACAGCTTTTTCAACTCTTCGTTTATCTCTGAAAAACAATACAACAATAGTGGTGAGAAAATATTACCATGTCAAGAACAATTCAATAAATAGAAAAATGAAATATACTCAATATTCTGTTTGCCATGCGTTTCGAACTCACAACCAACACAACACCAATCTGATCAGTTAATGACTTCTCAAATTATAAATCGACAGAACATTTGTCAGTTACTTTGATTGAATTCTCGACATAATCGTCACCAAACAACGGTCGATTGTTACACATACACGGGAAATGACACTCGGGATTCCCATTACGATTCGCATACAAACTCAATCCCTTGGTAATAATTATCAATCAGTCAATCGCCTTGTCTGGCATACGATTGGTCGACAACTACAATTTATACACAACACAATATACAACCATGCAGTCTTGAGTGATTAGACATCATTCATTTGGTTGTGATCTCTCACATTCAGATGTGAAACCACATATTACAAGGACGATGCAGTGATGATGATGATGACTATTTGAATAAGAGAATAGAAAATATTTGTCCACCCCAATTTCACTCATATATGAATACAGACGAGGTTACGTTCGCATTGATTTCATCAACCGTGATATTGTGTTGTACGAGGACGGTAATGTGGTGTATGTGATTATTGGCACGATCAGTGAACAATGTTATTGACACAATATACGTTCAATGCCAAACAGATGACGATGGACACTCCTACTACAACTAATACAATTAAACACATCGTGTTGTGGATTCACGAAAACAGATACTGGATAACACAAATGTCAAATGCAAAACACAATATCACCTTTAGCAAGATCTGTCAACAAAATGTCCTTGACGGCATTATCCAGCGTGGAGAGACCATTGACATTTGAGAAGTTGACGAGAATCAACACAGTGAATGCCACAATGAAGGTGAGGTGCATCTGTATTAATGAAAGATGTTGTGAGACGGTTAGTTGGTCAGTCATTCACATGTACACAATTACACCTACCGCGTTTAGTTTGGACCAGATGAACGTTGTTTTGAGTAGAGTTGGTTGATTTTGAGACTGAGTGTGCTTGCCTATTTATACAATGCATGAGTGTGCATGGAACACTTGAATTTGAACGTGTAGTTTGTGAGAAGTGATGCGTAGAGCTGGAGTGGAGTGGTGTGTTGCTATGTGATTGTGTGTGAGCTGAGTTGATTTCAGTTGAGTTCAGTTGCGTTGACTAAAGAAGATTGAATTGGTGTGGTGTGAATGATATAAGGATAATGGTGTTGACCTGACTGATTGTGAATTAGTGTGAAGAGTTGATGAGTTGAGTGGATGGTGGATTTATGTTAGTGTTCTCATATGTATTGATTGTGTTGTTTGATGATGTGAATTGTGTTGAGTGTTGATTATGTGTGGTGTGAATCATGAGAGCAGTGAAGTGGAATGATACTTGAATTAAATGTTCATTGTACGTAATCTTTATGTGTTTGTAGAACAACTAACTGGTTGTTTTGTGTGTTACAGCTGCACGATTGAAATTGAATTGTTCCTGCAATTTTTTATGACTTACGTATTTATTTACTTACATATTTATTCTCAGATTGAAAAGTTACTTGCTTACGCCTGTTACCACTTTTGAACGAGCATAGGCAGCTCAACGGTGTTCTACATCTAACGCTGTACTTGTCAATCCTCTCCAACTCCTTGCAGTTGTTATCCATCCTTTTCATATCTGCTTGTATTTCTCGACGTAATGTGTTCTTTGGCCTTACTTTTTTCCACTTCCTTTCAGGATTTCAAGTGAGGGATTGCCTTGTGATGTTTTGTGTAATGTATGTCCTATCCATTTTCAACGTCTTTACCGAATTTCTTTTTCAGCTGTAAGATGGTTCGCTCCCTCTCACAATGGGCTGTTGCTGATGGTATCCGGCCAGTGATAGTTGAGTGTGTTACGTAGACAACTGTTGACAAATACTTCTAACGTCTTGATGGTGGTTGTTGTAGTTCTCAAAGTTTCAGCTCCATACAGTAGAACTGCCTTGATGTTCGTATTGAAGATTGTGACTTTGATATTTATCGGAAGTTGTTTTGAGTTCCACATGTTTTTTCCAATAGTAGGAATGCGGCCCTCGCGTTACCGATCCTCGTCTTTACGTCTGCATCTGTACCTCCTTCTTCACTGATGATGCTTCTCAGGTATGTGGAGGATTCTACATCTTCCAGAGTTTTGCCGTCAAAAGTGAATGTGTTGGTGTTCTCCGTTTTGTACTTGAGGACCTTCTTTTTCCCCTTGTGTATGTTGAGGCCCACTGGTGAAGAGACTGCTGCTAAATTGGTTGTCTTTATCTGCATTTGTTTATGTGTATTGGATAGGAGGGCTAGGTCATCCGCAAAGTCCAAATCATCTAATCAATTCTGAGCCGTCGATTATTCCTTCGGACAGTTTGATATTATTTGATATATTAGAGTCTATTCAATGATTTACATAATGAATTACTGCCGAATTGTGCATAATTGATTGCTTCAAGGAACCGTGTGACGAAATTTGCAGTGGGTTGAACACCTAGCACTAAGCGCAGACTATTGATCATAGATCGTTATAATTGATAACTAATATTAAATAACCATATAGGCCACAGAACGATGACATCAAAATAACTGGCTGTAGGCGATTGTTAAAAATGAAGAAACTCTAACCTTGATGAACAACTGAAAGCTAATGTACCACATTTTATCTCGTTTAGCAAACTATGATCTCGACTTTGTGGAAAGATTCCTTCAAATGTTGGAAGTGGAGTGACATTCATCTGACATCCCAACTTGGTGAAGGCATTCAGTTCGTCAGAGCTAATCATTTGAACATATCTGAGCACATGCCGAAGCGTGTGCACGAAATAATAGCGTATGTCATCTTCATCATCACAAGTGTGTTAGGGTTTCTATTGATCTTCTGTTCGTCAGACAATACTATTGATACTTTCTCAATGCAATTATTTCGCCATGCTGATACATATCCAGTATTATTTTTATAAGTATGTGAACTTTACAGTGGGTTGTAAGTAGCAGCAGCAAAATAAGATGTTTCCATGTTGTTCTGATCAATTTCTTGTTGATGTTTCTCCAACATACAACTTGACACTATTCACTCACTTTCATTTGCCTTGTTTCATTTCGACTGAATTCTGTTTTATTGGTTGAGATCATGAGTCATTTGAAGCAATGTTTGTCACGTTTGCACAAGACGTGTCTGTCTCCGTTAATCGGTTTCTAACGTGACGACTAGTTTAAACAAATGCATGATTGAAATCAACTGCAATTTCGTGCTTACTCATATACAACAATGCGAACTAGGAATCACTGAAATAACACTACCTAATTCACGAACTGCAAGGAGAGCAGAAACAAACGTCATGTATTTGAATCTTCCACATCAGGTATAACAATTGTGGTTATTGAACGGAACCGAATTCGTGCACGGTCACAACCAACGTAAGAAAGAATGTGTGTATTTTGGTACAGTCAAACAAACATTAGTGCGATTGGTTTTATTAATAATTGTTTTCATCATACCAGTTGAAAGTGCTGACAAACAGGAATCGATCGTCGATCCCCGGGTTGCAACTGAAGGTCTTTTACGTAGAACAGAACCAGTTGAAACGTGCTGTATTTGTTACACGAGTTAGCGTGCCACACCAGAGTGAGTTTGCTAGGGTTGAAGCTTTCACGAGTTCACTTAATCTGCGAACGATAAACAAGACTCGGTGACCAAAGATCATTAAGATAACTATTGATGCGTCCCAGCCCCACTAACTGGAAGGTGAAGTGCGAGTTTGGAATGATGAAGTATATTCTGCAAACAGCCAGGAACGGATGATAACAACAAACACAATTGGAAACATATATACACTGTACAAAACCGTTCTTTGGGAATGTAGCATACTGAAAGACGCAACAGACCTACAGCATTTAAGATATTTCCCAGTGGGAAACACGACATGAAGGTGACAAAAGCGCTTTCGACGCGAAAACAAAGAAACTCAAATTTTCTAAACAAAATAAAAACTTAGGTCCTTTTGTAAGTGATTTATGGGGACATAACGTCCTCAACAGGTTTGTCTCCAGGATATGAAGATTACGTCCGTAGGAGTCCGGACCGGAAAGCGCTAAGAAGGTAGGACTGAACCATGTTGACCGGATTCTCAGGTTCTCCATACATGACGAGAAGCAAAGAATACAACGGACAGCTTGGATTCAACTAAACGCTTCGCACTTCACAGATAATTTGGCCCTTCTTTCCCATACACATGAAAAAATGCAAGTGAACACACCCAGTGTAGGATTGGCAAAGCAAGGACAGTATATGGGACTCAAGACAACTGTCAACCAATATCAAAGTCCGAATCCTCGACACCAACATCAAGACTCGATGTGAATTGCTAACCGTTGCCGGATACGATTATATCCGGTTATCCGTTGCGGGAGAACATCTCTGCCAAACGTTGAATCGTTTGGTTAGTCGTTAGCGGCATGACGATAACGATTTCTGACCAATTCGTCAACAACGACTTGATAGATGATTGCAATAATTAGGCCTGCAAAATCGACGTGTATCCTGGACCAAGGATACTCAGGCTGTGGCCATGGGACCGATAGTAATTTAGCGTTACACGTAGCCGCCTGCTGATACCACGTGCACCTGTCTACTGGCTTCACGATATGTCGGTCCATTAGGGGTAATAAGCATAGCTTCTGGCGACGGATTTCATTCGTTTTATGCCGGGATGACCAGTGTGGAATTGCTTCAGCACTCTTGATCTTAGAAACTCTGGTACCACTACTCTATCTCCAAACATCAAGCGAGAGCCTTTTTTTCTATACTGTACTTTATTTCCGCTGAAGCTGATGTGCGAGGTGCGTGCATAATAACTTTCTCCGTTGCGTCCGAGAACTGATGTCAGATGACAGCATCGAGTCAAAAGCTGAAGCGTCTGCAGCGAGAATGATAGGCAAGGACGTATCGTAGTGTGTCAGTAATAGTTCAGAGCTTATGACAGTTTTTCAGCTTGCGAAATGCTGCTTCATATTCTTTTGTCCAGTTCCAGCTGGTGTTCTTATTCAGAAGATTATTTAGAGAGGTGCGTATGTCATGCAACTACGGAACAAAAGCTGTGTAGTAGCTAATTAAATCAGGGGATGATCGTAGCTTAGAGATATTAATGGGAATCGGCGTCTGTTTTATAGCTCGGATGTTTTCAGGATCTGGTCTGCCACCTGCGGTATCGAAAATGAATCCCAAGTATTTAACTGACTTCAAGAAAAGCTGGCATTTTTCTGGACGTAATCGGAATCCGTTGTTGCTGATGCGTTGTAGTACGGCTGTCGTGCGTTCTTGAAGCTGTCCAACGATGTGGAAACAATTAAGATATCATCAGAATAAGTTGCGCCTCCCAGTGTACCCGATAGAAAGGTATCCATTAGTTGCTGGAAAATAGATGGAGCCGTTTTAACAACAAATGGTTGGCGATTGTACTGAAACAAGCCACGATGAATTATTATGGTAAGTGACTCTCTTGAATCTTCAGCCACTTCCACTTGAAGATAGGCATCAATGAAATCCAGCTTTGCAAAGAACTTCTCAGCATTTTGTTATAGTTCGTTAAACAATCACTCCGAACATTAAGCAGTCGTTTGCAATGCATAGAGAATCATGCCGCTGATACAGGTGTTTTATATCACCATCAAACGTTTTAGACGGCCAACCATTGATGACAGAGCTCATAATCATCTTGATGATGGGGTCGCTCTCAAAAGCATTTTGTTTTTCCGTTGCAGATACCGACAAAGTTCGTATTGCGGTCGTCAGATAACATTCAGCGTGGTCTTCCACTTGCAGAGATGCGATTACCATGTTTTCCCTAGTCGCCAACTGTTCACTAATGAGTCGTAATAAGGCATCCGCCTGACGGAATTGTTGAATGCGTCGGAACTGGATGTCAAAATCATACCTCAAGAGTGCTAAGGCCCATCTCTGAAGACGATTTGCAGAATGAGCTAGAATGCCAGATTTTGACCCGAATATTGCGAGTAAAGACTTGTGATCTGTGAGAAGCGTGAATCTACGACCGTACAGGAACTTGTGAAAACCGCGCACAGTAAACACAAGCGCAAGAGCCTCTTTTTCTCTCTGAATGTTTTTTATGCTGGGGTTAGTGTGCGAAATGCATGCATAACGGCTTTTTCCGACGCATCCGAAAATTGATGGGAGATAACAGCGCCCAGGCTATGCGCTGAAGCATCTGCAGCTACGATGACCAGCATGGATGGACCGTAGTGTGTCAACAGCAATTCCGAACTGATAATGGACTTCAGTTTACAAAACGCAGCGTCAACATTTCCCCCTGTTCAGTATGGTAAACAGGTCTGCGGGAATAGATGAGGGATAATAATATTGTTTCAGAGCTGCATTGAGACCTGTTGAAAAGTCAGCAGGTATACGTATCGTGCCGTTGGCTTTCTTAATAACCACAATAGGTGCTGCCCATGCAGAGTAAGAAACGGAAGTAATAACTTCTTGTTGTTGAAGGCGGTTCAATTCTTCATCTACCACTTGTAATGTTGCATAAAACACAGTTCTCTTTGGGTGAAAAACAGGCTAAGCCTCAGTTTTCAATCGAAGTGTTGCTTTCATGACAGAGCAGCGACCCAATCGAGGTTATAAAATAGTTGAAAACTGCGCCATTAGGTTCCTCGTAAATACTTCTAAGTCATGTGTTTGTTGTCGTAGTTGTGGTTGTGATACCAGGTCGCATATGGTATTCAACGGGACATCAGCCAAATTTAAGTGATCGAACTAATCTAACCCGAGAAAATTTCGATCAGCTGGCGTTATGTAACATACCCCAACAAATGCCGAATAAAGGAAAGTAACTGTACATTCCAATTGTCCTAGCGAGTGAAGGTATTTACCACACGCAGTACGAGGCTTTTGCGTTGTACGCTGCAAGTTTGGGCTGCCGATTTTGGTCCAAGTCTTACGAGATCTGATGCAGTATCTATTTGCAATCTTGTTATAACTGAACGGCAGCAGATTTGAGGGTAGCGAATTATCGATTGGACCAAAGACGCGCAAACACGTAGAACGACCTAGGGTTCTGATTGGCCCCGCTTCCCTGTCTAGCCCAGCAGTTGAGTTCCGAACGCAAGTCTCAGCCTCAGATGTATGAATCATTATATTTCAAACATACTTTGTTTATATACCAGTCAAGCAGACCACAACGTACCATAAAATAGAAAATAACATTGTACAATATTGAACAGTAGGAAAATAACACGTGAAATAAGTTCTGACCAATGAGAAAATCATACCATGTTCAAGTCCAAGAATAGCATTAAACTTAATAGGATAATTTTTGGGATATTTTCCTGAATATCCCAATAAATCTAGATGAATGCTCATTAATATTAACAGTAATAAACTTTCACCTCATGATGCGCTTCGATACGAAGATATTAAGCTTAATGAATTGTTGGGGGATCTAGGAAGGGTCTTTTGGTATATCTGGATTGACATGGATTCTTCTTCCTCAGACAAAACCCATCCTTATGACCGATTACTTTACACTTCTTACATCGATGTTGCTTAAATAGACAGTGTCGAACGTAGTGCTAAACTCCACATTGCCAGCAAGGAGCAGGGGGATATGCTTTACTTTGCTGTCGCGAACTGAAGTGGGATGGACTGGATGAAGTGGGGATGTATTTGTTTCTGTAAGGTGTCTGTTGCACCGCTCGTAATTCAGATCGGCTAGACCCACCACTCTGGACCACAGAAGTGTCTCGTTGCAAATTAATGAGACGTTGAGATTCATTAGCTTTATCACTCAGGGTGAGTTTCGGCTCTTGATCCAACCGACTTAGTATCCTCGTTCGTAAGTCGCTAAACGTTTGGTGCTGCAGGCTGCAAATAAGGATCAGGGGTTTAAACTGATCTTTAGTCAAGGACTTTGACCAAAAGCGTTCGCATTCACGGTTGACGACGCCCAAGAAAATCATCATCCTCGTTCATAGATAGCTTCAAGCATCGAAAAAGAGTATGAAACAGTGTCGAGTTATCTCCAAAATATTGGCTTTATGTTTGATCTGTGGCTTCAAATGATCGGTCACGTGTGTTCAACGGCAGGATCAGATTGCAATACTTGTCCAGCTCATTTGCACCCAGTTTACGAAATAGCAGCCGCACATTCCAAGCATCATCTTGATTGGCGAAATCAAATTTAAATAGATCTTTATAACACCTGAACCACATCTCAAAAGTAACATTAGCATCAGGATCGTTATGGATTTCAGCTATACTATTTGCGATGCCATCGACCGATGGTGCCGTGGTTAAACTAGACATGCTTGGCTGCAAGGGAGGCGTAACGTTGGTCTCCGTCAACATTTGCATCAATTTTGGCTGCTGCTCAAGTAACAGTCCAAGTTTGGAAGTGTCTATCATTGAAAGACCACTGTCGCCAAAGTGTTAGGTTCGTTAAACTTGAATACTATCACTGATTCGTCTTACTCGAACGAAACGAAGGATCAATGATTCAGAGACTTGATAGCTATCCTGGTTCGCTGTTCCCGACTCCGCCCACTTGATCAAGAAGTCTGGGTAAGGTGTAGAAAGTGTATTCTACAAACAAACAGCAGATAGCAAGTCAAGTACACAAATCAAGCGTATTTATACAAATATTTATAATCGATATTGTCATGGAAAATTTTTGATTATCAATCAAAAAGTTCGCCAATTCGCTGCTATTGAAACATTCATCAAGTGACCTATTTACACATTTAATCGATAAGTTCATCAACTGACCATCATACAAATATTTACACATTTTATCGATAAGTTAATAGACAAGATAAAATTACAAAATATGAGTTCTGAAGATCTATAGTCCCCAACACATTTAATATCGTGAACTAATCTGCAGGGACCAGCAGTGATTAGTGATGCTGTTTGATAGCTGCGTTAAGACCTGTGGGAAAATCTGAGCATATTCGGATTGTGCCATTACCTTACTTAGTAACCACAATGGGTGCTGTCCAGGCAGAATAAGAAACAGGTGTAATAACTCCTTGTGGTTGAAGGTGGTTAAGTTTTTCGTCAATTTCCGATAATGCTGCGTACGGCACGGTTCTCTTTGGACGGTGGACAGGTTTGGCTCCAGGTTTCAACCAAAGTGTTGCTGTCATTGCCGTGCACTGACCCAATACAGGTTGGAAAATGGTTAAAAACTCCGTCCATAGTTCTCTCGAGTATGCTTCAGGTTCATAAGTTTGTTCCACCATATAGCATACGATGATTAATGGAACGTCAGCTAAATGTAGATGGTCAAACCATTCTAACCAAAGTAGATTAAGATCAGCTGGTTCGATGTAACATACCCCGGTAAACGTCGAATCGTGAATAGACACTTTACAATCTAGTTGGCCCAACAAACGTACGTAATTACTGTATGCAATTTGAGGTTTCTGTAGTGTTGGCACCGTGCATGGTCTTCCCATTCTGATCCAATATTTTCGTGAAAGAATTGTTACGTCAGTGCAGTGTCTATTTGCAATCTGAACAGGTGCACATTAATATTAAGGGTAATAAATTTCCTCTCAACTGGGGTTGAGTTCACACAGCTTGCTATTAGACTCAACGAATTCGTGTTAGATCTAGGCGTTGGCTTTCTGGTACCTTTGGAGGTACTCGGCTTTCTCTTTTCGTCAAAAACCATCTTTATGACTCACCTCAGTACATTTCCTGCACCGACGTTGCTTATATGGACAGCATCGAACAAAATGCCATGCACGGCAGTGCCAGCATGGGGAAAGAGGATTTGTTTTGGATCTTTGACCTGAACTAGATGTCGCTGGGGCAGATTTATGCAAGTTGCGTGGTTGTTGGACAACATGAACTTCGGTACGATCTGGACCACCACGCTGGACCATCGTAGTGTCACGCCTTGGATTGATTAGGCGTTGATATTCGTTTGCAATATCATTAAGGGTTAGTTTTGAGTCTTCGTCTAATCGACTGAGCAACCATCTTCTAATGTCACTGAACTTCTGCGATTGAAGGCTGCAGATGAGAATGAGTGCTTTAAATTGGTCTTCAGTAAGCGACGTGAACCGGAAAAGTTAGCATTCTCAGTTAACGATACCCACATATGTGAGAAAATCAGCATCTTTGTTCATAGTGAGCTTAAAACATCTATAGAGCGCATTGAAAAGTGAGGCGTTGTTGGCTCATGGACTGGACAGTGTCCGAGAATGAGCGATTGCGTGGGTTTAGAGGCAGATTTAGGTTACAATACCCTTCGAGTTCACTAGGAACCAACTTTCAATGCAGCAAGCGGACATTCCAAGCATCATCCTGGTTGGCAAAGTCAAATTTGAATAAGTCTTCGTAACGTCGAAACCACATATCAAACGTGACATTGGATTCCGGATCGCAATGAAACTCGAAAATACTGTTGGCGATACCATCAACTGATGGTGCGATACTTGTAGTTTTAGAAGTGCTTGGTTGACGTACGTAAGCTTTGTATCTGATCTGCTAACATCTGAATAAGTTTCATCTGCTGCTCGAGTAATAGTTCAAGTTTGGAAGGATCCATGTTTCCGAAACCACCGTCGCCAAAGTGTTAGGTTTGGAGCTTCATGAGTTCGCTTAATCTGCAAACGAGAACAAAACTCAGTGACCAAACACCAGTAACTTAGCTATTGATGCATTCCAGCCCCGCTATCTAGAAGGAGAAGTTCAAACTTGGTATGGAAAATATATACTGTAAACATCCAGAAAACGAGTCACAAATACAATTTAAAACGTTTATATATAAATAAATATAATCGATTATGTCATGAGAAATTTTTAAACATTAAGCAATGAGTTCATCAATTGACTACCGTCTAAACATTTAATCGACAAGTTAATCGATAAGATGGAATTATGAAATGTGGGTTTTGGGGATCTATCGTCCCCAACATTTCTCTAGTTTGTAGAGAGTGCATTAAGCCATCAGTTGCAAAGTCTTTCAACCTGTTTTATTAGGGTCTGAGTTTATGAAAACGGATTTATCCACTACTCATTCTGAATGGCGGCATCCTATAAATAAACCAGTATCTTACCCTTTGAAGTTTCAGCCTTAAAATACTAGGTTGTTAAGGTAAAATTTTCATATACACGACAACACTGAAGCTAATACCGTTTAGTATTACAGCTCTACAATGCCAGAAACCAAGCAACTAGATTTCACTATCATACAATTCTGACGTTAACGCATTTCATCAAATGCCAGTGACATCAAGGTTTTCTGTATCTACCACATTTTGAGCACTGTCATTTTATTTGGCAGACTGCAAACATTCTTATATCATACTTTTAATTCTGCGGAGTGGTTTCCCATATCATCCAGAGTGATTTGGAGATCACTTTATTCTGGACTTTAACACTGTGCACTTGAATCTGCTGAATATTCATCAATATCTTCAGACCAATAACTTCTCATAAATTTTCACATTAGCTCAACTTCATATGTAGTTAAAGTACGCTAACGTTTATTGCGTGGTACAGGGAGGAAAAGCGGCTAGCTCGAGTATATACTCGGTTTTTTCAGCAGGTGTTGTTATGCCTGGGTAATTTATCGTGATGTTTATCGTAAACGTCAGTCATATCAAAAATACGGCCCTACTGTCTACCTTTTGGAAATGGATTTTTTATAGGTAAGAGTGCTTGTTATGAAGAATCAATCCTGTTTAGGTTTCAAGAATCATTTCTTCTCTAAGTTCTCAATAATGTTAAACTGTGATTACTCGCAAAACCAAAATAACACCTCTCAACACGTTGTTACTAATCTTTGCGATAAATCACATTTACTATTCAACTGAGTTGATGTAACTTGTGTTTATTAACGCTTATAACAGACGAGATATTGATCCATAACTCAGTATTTAAAACTCAAGCATTTATCTTACAAGTGACAAGCAGCTCATCCTCGATAAATAACTGCATAACCACTGCTTTAGTTGTGGATCGAGAAAAGAAAACGATTAACGTCAGCGCTATTTATTGGTGCCAGCCTGGCTTGATTCCATTTCTAGAACTTAAAAGGTCTGCCATTTAGCATTCAAGTGAGCTTCATCAAGGGACTTAAACAGACAGTTGGAATTACTGCTTTCTAAGTTTATATCTGATTAAGGTGCTACTTAGAAATGGTCCTAGATAGTGACTAAATTGTTTAAATACATTTTTGAGTGTTCTATCAAGAGTTCAAACCTTTCTCCCTCTTAACTCACACTGAACAGCTGACTATTGCCAGTCTTTAGGAGGAAACGTGTGCCACACAAACAACTTTATAAGCTTGTACTTGATTGACAAGTCGTATCAAATTTGAAGCGGATAGTAATTTAATGCTCATTCTTATGTTGTTTCAAGATGAATATATTGAGGATCTTAGGTATAATTTTTAATTCGAGAAACACATGTAGTTCTAAGTAAAAAAATAGACTAAATCATATCAGTCGTGCAATATCAAAGGCTGGCAACCTAACAATCGTTAATCACCAGATTACAACCTAGTGATAATAGTACAAGTTCACCACTGGTCTTGAGTGTCACAAATGTTTGTTACTATATTATGGAGGGTACACGGAGCTGGTAAGTTTCAAGCGGTATCGAAATAGCCGTCCATTAAATTCTGGATAACACCATTTCTTTTTACTCACAGTGCGCTTTTCTTATTTATGCGAAATCTATGACTTTTCATTGTTTCTGTAGGAGATGTGTGACAAACCTTTCTTTTATAACCCCGATATCGATACGAAAATTGCCGGTTTATATGATCTACAACATACAATTGGACGAGGACATTATGCTGTTGTGAAACAAGCACGCCATGTATTTACTGGTGAGAAAATTGCAGTGAAAGTAATCGACAAGACCAAACTGGACAATGTTTCACGAGATCATTTGTTTCAGGAAGTTGTATGCATGAAACTTGTTCAGCATCCAAATGTGGTTAGATTATATGTAGTTATTGACACGCCAACCAAATTGTATCTCGTTCTTGAGTTAGGTGACGGAGGAGACCTATATGATTACATAACAAGTCATGGCGATGGTCTAAGTGAAAAAGTTGCAAAACGGTATTTTCGCCAAATAGTAACTGCCATTGCTTATTGCCACAAGTTAAGAGTGGTTCATCGAGATCTAAAACCAGAGAATGTAGTTCTTTTCGAGAAACTGGGTTTGGTTAAGTTAACAGATTTTGGATTCAGTAATAAATTTATTCCTGGCACTAATTTAGACACAGCTTGCGGCTCGTTGGCTTACTCAGCTCCGGAGATATTGCTGGGTGACTCATATGATGCTCCAAAAGTGGATATTTGGTCCTTAGGTGTGATATTATATATGCTTGTCAGCGGAAATTTGCCTTTTCAAGAAACAAATGATAGTGAAACGTTAACGAAGATCATGGATTGTGATTATTCCATGCCTTCACATTTATCACCAGACTGTAAGCGGCTTATTTCTCGTTTACTAATACGTGATCCACAAAAGCGTGCTCATCTTGATGATATCCTACAAGATGACTGGCTAAAGCTAGATGATAATGACTTACCTATTGAGCTGTTTTCTGTCCCCTTGATATCTCGTGAACATCTTTCATTTGAAGACCATATGGAGATTCTATCCAAAATGGCTGAGGGTCAACTGGCGTCTGTTGATGAAATACAGTCTACTTTAGATCGTAATGAATACAATCACATAGCTGCTACATACTACTTACTTGCGGAGCGCAAACTGAAACGTAACTACATAGAAGAATATAAACGGTTAGCAAGCCAGTCTCAACTAATTGAAAAACGAAAACAAGAACAACAAAAATGTATCAACTGTGTGTTTGGACTATCTGAAAATGCAAAACAAGTGCAGAATGTTGAAAACAATATAACTCCTAAATCTTTGGTAAATAGTGTGATGGGTTCAAGTACTGCGACGCCAACTTCACGCATTTTAAATTCTTTAGGCTCATCAAATGTAGAGGATCGTGTCAGGCGTTTCAGTATGATTTTAGAAGACGAAGAAGAAGAGGAAGAAAGTAAAGGGTCTCCAATAGCACCTACTTCATTCGATAGGTATATTTCAGGTATAAATGAGTCAGCGAAAATGGTCAATGATTCAGATGCCTTACACCGCTAATTCGCTGATACGTCTGAAGAGGCAATGCTAGAAGAAGAGGAAGAAGAACTTGCTACTGTTGCTGGTTTGGCATGCGTTCGTTCTGAACTTTTAACTGATCAAATGATTAATCAGCTAGTGAGCACATCCGAATCAGAATACACATCAAATGTCCATGGAGCTGTGGTTTCGACTCGTCCTTGTTCTAGAACAAGTGTTTCTGCAGTTGCAGCATCCGATGGCGCTGAGTCAGATGTTTCTGTTAGTCCTTGGAATACAAATAGAACGGGTTTCGTAAGTTCTTTGAATCGAGTTACATCTACCACTCGTTCGCTTCCACCTGTTGAAACTCGAACAAAGAATACCTATAGACGAGGAATGCACCTGCATCGTCGTCTCGTCCAGCAAGTATTGGGAGCTGGAATGCTGTTCTCAGCGCCACCCATCATTTTGTTTATGTACTGTTGAGCCACAAATAGGAACCATCAATGGAAGAAAGGTTCTTTATTCAAATCACAGCCAAGGAACATATGTTTTCGACAAACAGATTAATCCCGACCGAAAATGCAGTGGACCTTACCCCCTTGTTTCGCTGATACGTTCGAGAAGATTGCACTCCGATACGTGAAGAAGATGGCAAAGTAGTATGCTCTAGAGAATCTACTTTTAAGACACCTAATCTGTTTTTTGGCTTGAATGACCGAATGAAGTCTGAATCGTCAAGAATGCATACAAGTTCAACTCTTTTCACGACATCCACTATTACCTGTGGTGGATTCGCAACTTTGGCTGAATCGGTGTCCTGTTTGCGCTTCAGTATGTATTAAATATATACTCTCTGTTTCATTTTCTCTATATATCTATCTAGTCCATTGTTCGTTTTGTTCACTAAGCAGCTTATTTACCACAGTAATTTTACTCAAACATTTGAAATGGTATTCTCCCTATTATTATTCTCATTATTATGACTGATTAGTGTTTATGTTACTATGATCATTCTCTTGCCTATACTCCGTCTACTACTACCAGCTAGTCGTACATTGTTTACTCGCACATTTCTAATCAGATATATTTGATCATTCATATCTATGCATGAATCCTTTATATTCTTAAAAATATCTCAACACTTGCACGGTCTTTTACACCCACTGCGAAGTTCCCTATCCTCGACAAACGCTTCCAGCACGTGCATCTGGATTTAAAGGAGCCCCTGCCACCATCAAACTCATTCACGCACAACCTTACTGCAGTAGACAGGTTCACTAGTTGGGCCATAGTCTGCTCCATAAATGACACTTCGGCAGAAACAATCGATTCAGTCTTCCTCAACCGCTGGATATCTAGCTATGGAGTACCATCAATAATCACAACAGATCGTGGTCCCAAATTTCAATCTGTCCTTTTTCAGGAATTCACTAAACTTCTAGGGGTCAACCACATTAAAACCACAGCTTACCACCCAGCATCTAATGGCTTGGTCGAAAGATTTCACCGCCAACTAAGAAGCTCGCTTATGGCACAAAACGACACATCAAAATGGAGCGATGCATTACCTCTTGTAATCCTAGGTTATCTGTTCAACAATCAAAGAAGACATTGGGTGTACAGCTGCTGAGCTAGTCTATGGTACAACTCTCACATTACATTACGTCGATTAAAAAAACAATCAAAGCAAACATCTACCGATGTCCCGCACTACTAATTTCACCGAAAAAATTTATTTTCTTTTCACAGTGTACATAAACACATTTTTCCACAAATACTCGTTTTGTCATTAACAGTTTTACAAATTATTATCATTGTTAGCCAAACAAGACATTAAATGAAAATGTTTTCATTTATTTCTGTGTGTTTATTATACTATGCTTCATCTCTGCTACATGTCATACTCAGCTCAACATTTTTGTCGGTTATAACTGTAAATATTATTTTTGTATACAAGTATATACCATATCCTTACATCTTTTTGTCATTATAACCAGTGATACCTCCGGATACTCTGGGGGAGCTATGTGGAGATATGACTGACAAGCTTATTTTGTAAATAGCTTTTAATATTACTTATATTGATTTTGTCAACCTTCCACCGTATGTATATCGAACATTTATCGACTGTAACTGTTGTTTTAGTAAATGACCTTGAACAAACTTTCCTTTGTGATACTGACATAGCGTGACATATTCTTGATGGCTAACAAATACACTACTACACACATATTCCTCGTTCTAACTTCGTTTGTTATTGAGTTAACTGAAGTCTAAATCAAATACTATCATTATTTATAGACTGTAATTGGAATATATCACATTACACGTTGGATTATATCGCTGGAGTGTTCGTCAATCCGATAACAATCACCAAGCATTTATAATTGTGGATTTACAATATCGGAACACGCAACATTTGGTCAAATTAAGTAACGTTCCAAATTTTTATTGTATTTGTAACGATTAACTGGTATATATATAATATTACTACTGATCTCTAGTAACATTGTTGATACTTTACGCGTCCATATCTGTCTGGTCCACCACAGTTTCTTGTATCCCGGTTAATCTTGTTTTCTTTTTTTATTGTATTTTTAGCTTGTTTTTTAAACTGTATGTCTCTTTATTTAATTCTTATGAGTATTTTAAATATATATGTAAATCCATTTGATTTATTATGATGATTTTGTTCTAAAGTTGATTTCATTTGTTACCAAATTTCCGGTCCTAAATATGGTCTTGATAAATTGAAGGTTAATTAATTTGATTGTTTCAAAATCTTCTTTACGCCTGTTACTTATGTAGAGGGACATGAGCCGCACACAAGCACTCTCTATTCAATCCTGTCTTGGACGATCCTTTCCAGTTGTTATTCATCTTTTTCATATTTGCTTCTATTTCTCGACGTAATGTGAACAAATGCAAAGGAATACACCCAGTGTAGGATTGGCAAAGTAAGAAACAACTGGAAACAACTGAAAAGGATTGTGCAGGATAGAGTTGGATGAAGAATGCTAGTGAGCGACCAATACTCCTAGACGAGGTGTAACAGGCCCAAGTAGGTATGTGAGCAAGCAGTTCTTATCTAAAACTTTCAATAATTCACATCATATTCAAAAATGATTTCACCTGCCCAGTGGTGCTCTCCACCATTCTACTCTACACACTGGCAGCATAACGTCTATCATTTCGGTTGGGTAGTTGAAGTCATTGAACCCTGATGCTATAATTATGCCTGCTAGAGTTCGCATTTCGAGTATTACTGTCATCATCGTTCTATTTATTGATGTTGTATTATGTTAATCGGAGACGAAAAATCTTCAGTCACAAATTGTGAACCGTCTATACAAGGTCTACAAGTTTTAGACTGCTTCAGTGACAGAATTTTCTATCGGCCAATAGAAATGTTTCTAATGAAGTGCTTGACAACTCACTAAGTACAGAGTCGCAGAGCGGAAACTAACGCAAAAACTCTGGAGTCCCCTCATTCTCATATGTAAGCAGGAAATTTCAAAACCTGTAAAACAAATGTCGATTCTGCTATTATTGCGAAGTCAAAAGACTCAAAGAGGAGAGCAAATGAAGTCCTTCGGTAAGGAATTACTAGACCGTACGCGGACGAAACAAAGGTTGAATCGCTTAAATAAAATATCTTCGTAGAATAACTCTGTCACCGCATCCTATGGAAGGTCTACTAAAACAATTCAATAAATATGTGGTTCACATGCAGACTAGTCACAACGACCAGGTGACTCTGCTCATATTTTGTCTGTTGATTCCTACGCTAGTTAGTATATTCTAAATCATACAGACTCTACATGCAATGCACAGTCGAACATACACACAAAGAATCGTAGGATAAGAGGTGCAATTCGTTGCTTATCTAGTTCCGTTTGGCTTACACTGCACTATTTCGAGCATCCTTAGTTAGCAATTTAATTAGAATATTGCCAATCACAATGGGTAATAAGTCTAGTCTTTTCGGTTCAGGTTATAATCTCATATGGTGGTCGTCATCGAGTGACATCAGCTACAATCTAAAAGTGGTTGAGGTTATGTATCAAGATTTCATCTGCAGTTATGAATACGGCTCGCAAAGTGATGTTGGGGTTGTCATCACGATCTGGCGTCACTATTAGTGCAATTATGCTACATTTACTAAAAATGTTAGGAAAAGTGATGAACTCATCGTCAAGGCTGAATGCTAGGACTTAAAGTCTAAGAATGCCGTCTTAAAAAAAACGACCCATTGATTCTTATTCAATACTTTAATAAACATTCCACACCAAAAGCGAGTACTTCTTGTAATTTCACATAAGCACCATCTCATATTTACTGTTCACTTGCACAATTGGAAACTTTTGTTGAGTTCAAGTATTTGAAAGACCATATGGCGCTATTTTTATCAAGTTCATGATTATATGAAAGTTAAAATTAGTTGCACTCGCACCATCATGCAAATTATTAGGGTGTCACGTTAGTCATGATTAGATCACACAAAGTAGTCGGTAGAGTATATTTTAACAACATCAACATCCATTTCAACCTATTACTTCAATTATACATATGAGCGGAAGTTAACAGTGCTATAACATATGTTGAATTATTTCATGAACGTCTATTTGCGAATTAAAATTATTGACATAGTGACGACGTCATACAAAGAACAAACAATCCAAGCATCAGTCCATTACAATGTGCTTACGATCCACATCACTCATCTTCAATACTCAACACAATTCACACTATCAAACAACACAATAATTACATATGAAAAAACTAACACAAATCGACTATTCACTCAAAACATCAACTCTTCACACTATTTAAGAATCAGTCAGGTCAACACCATTATCCTTATATCATTCAAACCACACCAATTCAATCTACTACAGTCAACTCAACTCAACTCAACTGAACTCAACTCAACCTACACACAATCACATAGAAACACACCACTTCAATCAAACTCTCCGCATCACTTCTCACGAACTACACGTTCAAATTCAAGTGTTTTATGCACACACAATCAAAAATGGCCTTATATATGTCGAATCTACTGAACAATCTAAATTCCCAAAGTAATCCGGACGAGTTTGTCTATTTTAGCGTATATTTTAAAGCGATTTTTGTCACTTCTTAACATGCATGTATTTTCAATTATACTAACCGTATATATTTAATATGAACCACTCCTCAAACGTTTTTGGTGTAAGAAATATATGGTAGCTTTATGCTTTCAATATACTATCATGAAAAGTGTGATGTTTACAGACGAAGCATATTAGATTCAAAAATTATTTGACACTTAGTTCTTATCACCTCCGACACATTTATAAATACCACCAAGCGAACAACAGTAAATTCTTGTGAAACTTCCGTATCATAACCCATCGTATTCCTAAATGTATTTCAACAAGTCGTGTCCACTTTAAAATGCATTTTTGCTCAAGTTTATTATGTTCAAATTGTTATATACCTCACCAACCTGCATATTAAACTGGCCTACACGTGAATTTTATTACAATGTCTATGCCATTTAAGTCTAACAATCATTTGAATCACTTGCAACATTTCTCACTAAATCCATCATAATCGTTATTGCTAGACGTATCTGGGTTTATGAATTAGGCTAACATGAAGTTGCATAGAAAGACGAACACAGTTTTGATGATCAAGTCACCAAATTTAGACACTATCATATTACCCTAGTAAAATAAATAAACCATTAGGTAGTGGTTGGTGAAACAAATAATTAAAATGAAAAATCTAGTGTCTGCTGTTAAAATTAGTAATATGTAGACCAGTATTTTGGATTTCACTTTGTACTATATTCAGGCAGCTCAGATTCGTCAACGCTGCGATTTCCTGATAATTTCGACTCAGGTCGAACAACGACACCTATTTCCGACTAACACCTCTTCAAGCAACAGTACCTTGCTATTCATAATGTTTTCTAAATATCGTCATGAAGTATTTTCGTGACTTGGTTCGCACGTAGTGTGAATGAAAAAATGATGAAAATATTAACAAAAACTGGCAACAAACTGACTTGTAATCACCATTAGATAGTGTTGGTCTTTCTCGGTTACCATTATCTAATGCACATACTTACAGTGTATTTATCTATCGGTTGATCAATCCGAAAATATCTTAAGCGCTTGTCAGTCTGATTGGAGGTCTGTTGACAAAATCACGCATTTCTGTGTAACTTATCACTTTTATTCATATTAAATAAGTTGTTCTACTCAAGGCTGAATATGTATATGTATTCTATCAACTTGATGGTAATTTCAGTGGTGCAATGTTATCTATCCACGTTAAAGAAAGATGAAAAACGTCTGTTTTGCAGCAAAATCATCTAGAATAGTTGGTGATGTGAAGAGAATTTCACAAATTCAGCAGTGCCCATCAGTGCTGCGAAAGTTATATGTTCTATTGAACACAAAATGCGATGACTTAGAAGAATACCATTGTTCTGGAAAGCTTTGTGACGTTCGTGATCTTGACTGTCAGTATCACTGTGGAATATGTGTTCAAAGGAAAGTGCACGTTGTATAATGATTTGTTGTTGAACAGTGCCCTCATAATTACAATCTTAAATATCTCCTCAATCTTGAGTGTGGCTAAGATAATTTACATTTTTTACCATACTAGGTCCGAATTACTACCAGCATAAATAGTATGCAAAAGTAAACCCAGTGTGAAATGTCGAGCATGTGATATAAGATGGTTGGAGCTATGTGACAGAAAGTTGTAAATATGATATTCTGGAGGTCTGTTGACAAAATCACGCATTTCTGTGTAACTTATCACTTTTATTCATATTAAATAAGTTGTTCTACTCAAGGCTGAATATGTATATGTATTCTATCAACTTGATGGTAATTTCAGTGGTGCAATGTTATCTATCCACGTTAAAGAAAGATGAAAAACGTCTGTTTTGCAGCAAAATCATCTAGAATAGTTGGTGATGTGAAGAGAGTTTCACAAGTTCAGCAGTGCCCATCAGTGATGCAAAAGTGATCAGTTCTACTGAACGTCAAATGAAAGTGCAACAATAGGCGTCAGTTATTTAAAATTGCCTTAACACGTGATTACAACTCGTATGCATCATCAGACAAACGATTAACTGCAATCACATATTTGTGATATTTCTTTTCAACTCACTGTATAACATATAATTTAATATGAACTGTGCGAAATAAAGCAATTCACCTGTGTCAGATTGTAATCATGACTTGGAGGAATAAAGTCGTTCTGGAAAGCTTTGTGACGTTCTTGATTTTGACTTTCAGTGTCAATGTGGAATATGTGTTCGAAGGAATTCGCACGTGGTGTGATGGTTTATTGTCGGACAGTGCCCTCATATTTTCAATCTTTAATATCTCCTCAATCTTGAGTGTGGCTAAGATAATTCACATTTCTTTTACCATACTTGGTTCGAATTACTACAAGCATCCCAACTCAGTGAGACCAGAAGTCGGAAGCGAAGTGATTCGCACGTGAATTCAATAGGGGTAGTTATGATCTTGAGACGTGGACAGTCAGATGAATTAACTCAGTGATTTTGTCGTTGTTAAATACTTTTCGTATAGCCTGTTATGTTAAGCAGATTCTGGTCGCTATTCCTTACCGTAAGGGGCGGTGTGGTACAAGATAGTAATGAAAAAAGGCACAATAAAAATTTTGGTTCGTCGTTATCTCCGTAGATTTTTCATCTTTTCCAACCGTCCTGGAAATTAAAAGAAGGATATGCGAATGAGTGTCAAACTACACGCGTACCTGTGTACTGGCGAAAAGGAAGTATGAACACACATACATGCGTTTTGTAAGCTTGAGTTAGTGTAAAAACGACTTAAGCAGAATGACTATTTTGGGATTTTCACAAAGATAGTTACAGACATATATAAGCAAGCATATTAGCAACAAAACATTCCGTCTTCTTTTGAATAAAGATATGTAGATGAGAACGTTGTAATTAGTTGTTTTTGACACAACAAAATCGAAACAAAACAGAGTATTATGTTGTGTCTTACATGTAGTAATCGTTTAGATGTTCTTTTAACCTTAATTTTCTTCCAGTCGGCATTGTTTTGAGTTGATTGTCGGATACCACTTGAATGGGGTTCAAAGCGGAACGAATAATCCACTACCACTGATAGCTTATTTTGTTTAATTGACCTTGTTGTTGTTCGTCCTACATTACTTAAATCTGTCCTTAAAGATTTACATAGTGTACATTCATGTGATGGAAATAAAATCCTTGGCAAGGCTCAAATGTCGATGTTTGAAAATAAATGGAAATAGTGTCTCACAGCAAATAATCTTGAAAAATATTATAAATCGTCAAATGATTTTTTGAAGTGGACTCCATGTCCAGTATAATCTAAGTTCAGGTAGAGAATGCATGAAGAATATTGTGGTGCAATTCTCGGCAGGTACTGTGCTCTTAACCTAACTGTTTTCTTTTATCAATGGCTTGAATATTTCTTCGCATCTTCACCAAGCATTAGCAATAGATCTCAGTCAAGAAAAGGTTTCTATGGTATCAGTGAGTAAGAGTGGCTTTCATTTTGCTGCCGACACATTTATCTTATCCTTTGAGCGGGAAGTGTAGCCAGTACGTTAAAAGCCGCCATGAACTCCATTTATGCTTCAGCATATGGCCGACTTCAGAGAGCAACGGATACGAACAGTGTACCAGTAGGCATAAGCGTAGTAGACGCTGAAAACAAATTAACTGTCTCACTTATGTGTTCTGTGAAACACGACCTACGGAACATTTTACCGCTTTAAATTCCAGTGGCTACCATATCGGGCGTACGCCTTTCCAAATAGACTAACCGATTTATCTTCTTAGGACCAAATGTTTCATTTCATAGCTGTTGGGAAAGTTCCATGTGATAAACAGTTAATGGTTCAACCAAAGCTACATAACTTATAGCACGTTTGTATTATTTGGGCAACAACACTATTCCTGGATTGACAGGAACGCCTTTACTCTATGCGAAGTACATATTGAATATTCCTTATTTCTACTAAATTACTGTTCCTAGTCTATCTTACAAGTTTATCGTTGTAACAGTGACTGTACTTTCTGGGGAAAGGATTGCTCAAGCACAATTATTTTCATGTAGACTTATGCTTAATAACTCATCCTCACTAGCTTGCATCACCTTGTACAGTTTAGCCTATTGGAACACAGCAATCATCATTTAATATTGAGATTTATTATATAATCGACCGATGAATGTTATTGAAATTTCTTAAGTTCGAAATTTTTGTTTCCCCCTTCGTTTGAAGCCAGCACACTGCACATGAGTATGTTGTAATTCCCTGAGAGATTCATATGACCATGAAATATGTCTGACTGGAGAAGCGTTTTTTCAGTTCGAAAACTGATTATAGAGTTTTTTATTTTGGGGATTTATATATTGCTACAGATCAGTAGGACGAGTGGAAGAGCCTAAGTTCACTGTAAAACATTTGCAGCTGAAATTGAAACTTTTAGTTGTCTGTGAAAGCGTTACCAACATTTGGAGAAGCGATTAGTCGAAGCTGGTTGGTAGTGGCAAAGAATGCGTTGCACTGCGTACCTAGTGCTAATCGGGTGCGAAAACATGATCGAACGCCTTTAGATAGGATGTGTCCTTTAACACTGAAGATGCCAACAGTATTCGGAGTTTGGCAACGCTCTAATCAGTAACACCTTCTATATAAAGTGTACTAATGAAGTGAAATCAAAAGACAGAAGCGAGGAGGTTTGGACATATATTTGACAGGTTTGCAATATATTGAGGATTGACTGATCTAGGCTGGCTAGCGATTGCAGGGGATGTTGAACACGGCGTTCTCACTAGTGATTTGGTGCAGATGCTTGACTGAGCGCCTTCAGCTAGGTGAGTTCATTAAAGCATGTGGTCCGCATCTAATGTCGAAAACTTACAGAGCTTTTTATTTTGGGGATTTACTTATGACTAAAAATCACTCCCTCCTTGTGAGGCAGTGATAACCGTAAGACGTGACCAGCCAGTGGTTAACATTCTTCTGATAGCTTGCTAGGTTCAGCGACGCCTGGTTGTCTTTCCTTGCTATAAGGGACCATGAAATACATTACAGTAAAAAAAAATGTACAATGAAAATTTTTGGTTTCTCGTAAACCTCATCGTTCTTGCTATCGTCTTTTGTAGCCGTTCTGGAAAAGAAAAAAGAAAATGTAAGTGCATGTCGAAATAAACTCGTATGAGCTTTAAGACACGAAAAAGGGCAAAAAAAGGTAAATAACGTAAAGGCGATTTAAAAAAAAGTTTTTAATATACATATCAGCCAAATAATAAATATATATAAATATAAGCATATAAAATATTTTATATTATACATAATGTCATGGAAAATGGAGATGTAGCAAAATGTTAACTGGTGTCTTACGTGCATTAGTCGTTTTGGTGTTCTTGAAATCTTACTCTTCTTCCAGAACGCGTTGTTTTAAATTTATTTTCAGACACTGTTGAAGTATCATCGTGTGTATTGATTGTCGGATGAGGTATAATAAATGTCGGAGTCTAGTCGTTCGATTGTACTGAAGGAAACTCGACGTGAATAGAATTTCCTTCTAAATAGAATGCTTTGAGGAGATCGATGCCGATGCTATCGTTGGTTCCGCTTTTATCGACTATATAGTACTTAGGTTTACGTTGAAGAAATTCGAAAGGTCCTTCGTATACTGATTCGAAAGGTCATCGATGTGAGTCTCGAAGCACGAAGTCGTGTGTACTTGATAGGTACTGCTTCTGTCCAACGAGTGAAACGGTATACGCAAATTAGTAGATAATATTATCCATTTGAATCTGGCAAAGGTCTCACTAAATCCAGTTGAACATGGTTGAAACGAGCATCACAAGTTTTGGCCGAGCATAAGGAACATTTATTGTGTCTATTAACCTTAGATTTCTAGCAGCTTGCACAGAAGCGTGCCCACCCTCTCACGTATTCTTTCCATTATGAGCTTGATGGCTACACGAACACCTGGATGAGAAAGTTTGTGGAGCATATTGGAGACGTTGCATCGATAACGTTTCTATACGGTTAGGCAATCCCTACCAGTAAATGTGTCGCATGGTAAGGATTCCTGACCTGTTCTCATCAGTTTAATGCGCAGTTTAAGGGTTGTTGAGGATAACTTGTACTGAAGATCAGTATCTTCTTTTTGGAGCTGGGCGAGTTTAGTGGGCGGGTTGCCGTTAATGCCTGCCAGCTGAGAAGTTTCCCGAATTGTTTTTCGTGTCGGTGGATTTTGAGTTAGGAAAATGTCATGGTTTTCTGCAATTTCTGGAAGACTTCCCATACTGGTCATGATACCATCATCAGACGAGGTTATCCGTCTGTCGTGGTTTAGAGACATATTGCTTACATGAAGTGCTTCTTCGCGAGGTTTGTGACCGTTTACTGTCATTACTTAATCTAAAATAACGCGTAAGTGTACGAGATAATTCTGTTATGTCATCCTGGGTCGTTTGAGGCTTTTATTTGACTGGAAAGACTTCAACATTAGATTTCGTGATTTCTAAGATGGGGTCGGCGGATGCAGCCAGCTCGTCTATGGCGCTGTTTTGAAACGAGATCAGCAGAGCTTGCATCTGTTGGGGAAGTTTTGAAAAGAAATGTTGTCTGAATATGCCATCATTAAAAGTTCTTTGGCCAATCACCTCTCTCATTCTTAGCAATGTCTGTCGCAGGACCGTGTCGCAGGTTGATATTATTAAGGAGTTGATCTAACCATTGTCGATCGGTTATGTCTCCGCGTATAAAGATAGATCGTTTAAGAGTTTGTTAAGGTTCCGGAGCATCACTAGTAAACATAGTAGATGTGGCGTATCTGCTGATTTCTCACGGTAGTGTCTTGACTACTGAGGGGAATTGTGCACGTGTGTCGATCACGCCGTGCTCGAAGAAGTCGTCTTCTACGTAGCAGAACAAGGTTTGAATGTTGTCTGGCCAGAATAGCGTTAGTTCAAATGCAGGTGTTGACGCAATACAATACAATATGTCAAAGCTATTCAGATGAGTTATTTTGAATTTCAGTACCTGGACAGTTATCGTGAAAGTGCAGAGACTTCAATTTATTCAGTACTGACATGAAATAGGTGAAGAAATCTGTTTACTGATTATTATCAACTTTTTGAATATTATTAATATCACTGTGTTTTTGGACGCATTTGTTTCACAGAAACTTTGAACCTATTTGTATCTTGTCGTTTCACTCTGTCTTTTGTTTGTTAGTTTGGAAGATCTTACTCTGGAAACTTAAAAATTGAGGATCGATCTTTTCGGGTCGATTACCTGTAATTTTTGAATACACATTGATACCTATATTGGAATGTGGTTGTACTTATATTTGAGTAAGTGAATTACCAGTTGTTCAACTGTTTGTACGTCAATGGCGGATGACCGAAAAACGTGAATACATCATTTCAACTCGAAAGAAACGATTTCGGTTACATTGTTGACTGGCCAATTTCGAAATCATAACAATCATAAAGCTAATCCATCCAATGAAAACTGAATCTTTCCATGGATTTCGACTGATCAAACAATGGAAACACAAGCGGTCTGGATAAAAACAAATAATTATCTGTTTCGGAACGTATGGTCCAGCACACATCCACGACATATTTCTTTAAAAACTGGACCAATCACTACATCTTTTTTAACAGTCGTAAAACCGTCAGAATAAACCGATGCGCAAACAGCAGGAAACTACAGTCGATTTAATGTCAGTCCAGTGGAACACAATGTGACTTAATACCGTGCAGTCTGTATAATGAGACATCATCCTCACCACCTAACTAAGTCTAACACTTTGCAGGCGAACAAAATTATCGAAGAATGTTACCCGAATCAAGTGGTTGCACTACACAGATTTACTCATCAAAATACATTCTCAATGATGATAAGAGAAACAACAAGAAAATAATTTTGTTCTTATTTGGAATAAATTTATTTTCTACCTAAAGCAGCAAGGCCTAAAATTATATCATTCAAACCACGTTTCTTTCTGAGTTCACTAGGAATACTTTGATCATTTTGTGACAGCTTTTTCAACTCTTCGTTTATCTCTGAAAAACAATACAACAATAGTGGTGAGAAAATATTACCATGTCAAGAACAATTCAATAAATAGAAAAATGAAATATACTCAATATTCTGTTTGCCATGCGTTTCGAACTCACAACCAACACAACACCAATCTGATCAGTTAATGACTTCTCAAATTATAAATCGACAGAACATTTGTCAGTTACTTTGATTGAATTCTCGACATAATCGTCACCAAACAACGGTCGATTGTTACACATACACGGGAAATGACACTCGGGATTCCCATTACGATTCGCATACAAACTCAATCCCTTGGTAATAATTATCAATCAGTCAATCGCCTTGTCTGGCATACGATTGGTCGACAACTACAATTTATACACAACACAATATACAACCATGCAGTCTTGAGTGATTAGACATCATTCGTTTGGTTGTGATCTCTCACATTCAGATGTGAAACCACATATTACAAGGACGATGCAGTGATGATGATGATGACTATTTGAATAAGAGAATAGAAAATATTTGTCCACCCCAATTTCACTCATATATGAATACAGACGAGGTTACGTTCGCATTGATTTCATCAACCGTGATATTGTGTTGTACGAGGACGGTAATGTGGTGTATGTGATTATTGGCACGATCAGTGAACAATGTTATTGACACAATATACGTTCAATGCCAAACAGATGACGATGGACACTCCTACTACAACTAATACAATTAAACACATCGTGTTGTGGATTCACGAAAACAGATACTGGATAACACAAATGTCAAATGCAAAACACAATATCACCTTTAGCAAGATCTGTCAACAAAATGTCCTTGACGGCATTATCCAGCGTGGAGAGACCATTGACATTTGAGAAGTTGACGAGAATCAACACAGTGAATGCCACAATGAAGGTGAGGTGCATCTGTATTAATGAAAGATGTTGTGAGACGGTTAGTTGGTCAGTCATTCACATGTACACAATTACACCTACCGCGTTTAGTTTGGACCAGATGAACGTTGTTTTGAGTAGAGTTGGTTGATTTTGAGACTGAGTGTGCTTGCCTATTTATACAATGCATGAGTGTGCATGGAACACTTGAATTTGAACGTGTAGTTTGTGAGAAGTGATGCGTAGAGCTGGAGTGGAGTGGTGTGTTGCTATGTGATTGTGTGTGAGCTGAGTTGATTTCAGTTGAGTTCAGTTGCGTTGACTAAAGAAGATTGAATTGGTGTGGTGTGAATGATATAAGGATAATGGTGTTGACCTGACTGATTGTGAATTAGTGTGAAGAGTTGATGAGTTGAGTGGATGGTGGATTTGTGTTAGTGTTCTCATATGTATTGATTGTGTTGTTTGATGATGTGAATTGTGTTGCGTGTTGATGATTAGTGGTGTGAATCATGAGAGCAGTGTAGTGGAGTGATACTTGAATTAAAAGTTCATTGTACGAAAAATTCATGTGTTTGTAAAACAACTAACTGGTTGTTACGTGTGTTACAGCGGCACGAACAAAATTTAATTGTGCTTGCTATTCTTTCTGACAGTATGATATTATTTGATATATTAGTTTATTCAATGATTTATATGGTGAATTACTGCTGAGTTGTGCATAATCCTTTGCTTCAAGAAACCGCTTGATGAAATTTGCAGTTGGTTGAACATCTAACACTAAGCGCAGAGTATTGATCATGGCTCATCATAATTGTTAATTAATATTTTATAGTTATATTTATTTACTTTACATGGTTTGGTAATAGATGCATGAGAGTTGCAGAAGGATGTGAAATACCAACGATTTTAATAAGATTTTTTGATGAGTTTGATTGGGTAGCCGTTCTTTTGAAATACGTCGTTCAGGTATTTCTGTTCAATTTTTCGTGCTGCTAGTGTGTCCTCGCCGTCTTGAAAAAAGTGTGTACGCAGTTGATTTTGTGAGCTCGTCGGTTGTTGCTATTGTAGTTGACAATCAATGTTATCCAGTATTGTGCAGCAACCAATGATAGCAACAGCGACAACAAACATCAGTTCTACTAGAGGCTTCAACAGATCTTAACGAAGTGCTCAGATAAGGATCTGAATATCCTGACTGGAGACCGAAACATCAAAGTCGCAATGGACAACACAACATATGAAGACATCATGGGACGAGATGTACTAAGTAGGCGAAAGAAATGAGAATGACATGAGATTCACAAACCTGTGTGAGTTCAGCAAATCGGTTACGGGTAACACTTTATTATCAAACAAACACACAAAGCTACATGGGTCTCACTGGACCACATCACGGAGGATCAAATAGATCATATTTGCATCGGTGAAGCTTTCACAAGGTCAATGGAAGATGTGAAAACCAGGAGATCAGCTGATAAAGCGTGAAATCACCACCTAATGGTTTCCAAGATGAAACTGAGGATAGATAAGGACTAGACACCTGACAAACAGTAATACAAATGTTCAATACAGCCTTCCTTCGAGATACTGATAAACACACTGAAATTAAGACAGCTTTTAACACCAAATTACAAACTTCATAAGAACTACTGAAAGAAGATGAAACTACTATTTGAGCCAACTGGAAATGGATCACAGGCGTATTAACATCAACGTGTCGTAGGTTCGTGAGCCGTAAATGGCATCATCACAAGGGATGCATCGCCATGACAAACTTGAGTAGGAATCAAAGTAGAAAGGACAAGAATACGAACCAGAAAAGAGAAGGTCAAGACACAAGGTGAACGCACTGAAGCAAGCAAGCAAACAGACAGGAGCATCGGGGCTGACAAGCAGAAATATGTGGAAGATATAGCGACGACAGTGGAAAAAGCTGCGATAGAAGGAAATATGATATGACTCTATGACACAAGACGTAAAAGCGACTATGACGATGCTCGACAATCTATTCAGGAAGACGTTCAAGGAGGAACAAGTCATATCGACAGACTGGAAGGCAAGAAACCTCATTAATGTACCAAAGAAAAAAGAAATCTGAAAAAATGTGAAACCACAGAGCTATCAAACTACTGTCAGTACCAGAGAAGGTATTCAACAGAGTATTACTGAACTCGATGAAAGATTCAATGAGCGATCAACTTTGAGGTCAACAGGTGGGTTTCTGTGAGTATCGATCGCGCACAGACGGAATGACGACACTACGGATCATCATTGGACAATCGATTTAATAGAATTCGTCATCATCACTCATCAATTTTCATTTACTGTGTCAAGACGTTTGACAGCATGAATGGGAGAATCTCGTTGAACCATCTCTGACACTATGGTGTGCCTGAGAAGATCTACAATATCATACGCAATTCATACGACAGACCACACTGCAAATTCATGCATGAATAACATCTCACAGATGCTTTCTGGATGAAAACCGTTGTCATACATGATCTCCCACTCTGGGCTTCTTCTATTTTTCCTGTTGGTTGACTAGATTCCGAAGTTCTCCACATATGGCGAGTAGCAAGCAATACAATGTACAGCTTAGGTTCAACTAAACGGTTTGCACTTCGCAGAAAATCTGACCCTTCTTTCTCATACACACGAACAAATGCAAGTGAATACACCCAGTGTGAGATTGGGAATGCAAGAAGAGTATATGGAACTCAAGACAACTGTCAATTGATATCAAAGTAAGAATCTGAATGTCCGTCCAGCTGAAGTGGAAATTAGGGAAAAGACAATGAAAGTGGATAGAAATCTTCAAATAGAATCACAAAGCAAGGAATAACTTGAAATTCTGAAGAGAAACGGAGAAGAGGAAAGTTAAAGAACACACTGCGTCGATAATTCGAAGCAAGCAAAATCAAGAGGATGAATAACAACTGGAAACAAGTGGAAAAGATTGTGCAGGATAGAGTTGGCTGAAGAATGCTAGTGGGCGACCAATACTCCTAGACGAGGTGTAACAGGCCCAAGTAGGTATGTGAGCAAGCAGTTCTTATCTAAAACTTTCAATAATTCACATCATATTCAAAAATGATTTCACCTGCCCAGTGGTGCTCTTCACCATTTTACTCTACACACTGGCAGCATAACGTCTATCATTTCGGTTGGGTAGTTGAAGTCATTGAACCCTGATGCTATAATTATGCCTGCTAGAGTTCGCATTTCGAGTATTACTGTCATCATCGTTCTATTTATTGATGTTGTATTATGTTAATCGGAGACGAAAAATCTTCAGTCACAAATTGTGAACTGCTCATCACTGATTGTGAACCGTCTATACAAGGTCTACAAATTTTAGAATGCTTCAGTGACAGAATTTCCTATCGGGCAATAGAAATGTTTTTAATGAAGTGCTTGACAACTCGCTAAGTACAGAGTCGCAGAGCGCAAACTAAAAATTAATTGCACTTGCACCTTCATGCAAATTAATGAGGTGTCACGTTAGTCATGATTACTCCAAACAAAGTAGTCGTTAGAGTATATTTTAACAACATCAACGTCGATTTCAACCTATTACTTCAACTACATATATAAGTGAACGTTAACAGTGCAATAAGATATGTTGAATTATTTCATCAACGTTTACTTGAGAATTAAAATTATTGATTTATTTACGACGTTATACGAAGAAAAAACAATTCAAGTATCACTCCATTACAATGTGCTTATGATCAACATCACTCATCATCAATACTCAACAGAATTCACACTATCAAACAACACAATCATTACATATGAGTACACTTACACAAATCCACCATCCACTCAACTCATCAAATCTTCACACTAATTCACAATCAGTCAGGTCAACCCCATTATCCTTATATCTTTCACACCACACCAATTTAATCTACTACAGACAAACGTGAATTCGTCTATTTTCATATATGATTAGAATAAGGGTGAAAAAATTGTTTCTATTCGCCCATTCAGATAGTCGTCATTATCACTGCATCATTATTGTAACATGTGGTTTCACATCTGAATGCAAGAGATCACAACCAATTGAATGGTGTCTAATCACTCATGACTGCATGGTTGTATATTGTGTTGTGTATAAATTGTAGTTGTCGACCAATCGTATGCCAGACAAGGCGATTGACTGATTGATAATTGTTAATACCAGGGATTGAGTTTGTATGCGAATCGTAATGGGAATCCCGAGTGTCATTTCCCGTGTATGTGTAACAATCGACCGTTGTTTGGTGACGATTATGTCGAGAATTCAATCAAAGTAACTGACAAATGTTCTGTCGATTTATAATTTGAGAAGTCATTAACTGATCAGATTGATGTTGTGTTGGTTGGGATTTCGAAACGCATGGCAAACAAAATATTGATTAGATTCCATTTCTCTATTTAGTGAATTGTTCTTAACATGGTAATATTTTCTCACCACTATTAGTGTATTGTTTTTCAGAGATAAATGAAGTGTTGAAAAAGCCGTCACATTGTGATCAAAGTATTTCTATTGAACCCAGAGAGAAACGTTTCGTTCCTGATGTGGATAAAACTTTACGTATTTTCCTTAAGAAGTAAATTTATTCTAAATGAGAACAAAAATATCGGCTTGTTTGTTTGATTAATATTATTTCGACGTATATAGAACTATTAAAATCCCTCCATAGCTTTTTTCTGTTAGACAGTACTGTCATTCATCTGTTTCTTCTCCCTGTCGTGTATTTTAACCTTTGTTCAAATGTTGGTTTGCCGCATCTTTCGTTCTTCATTCTTCCTCGTGTGTGCTTGAACTATGTGATTTTGAATAATGACTTTTCTTTTGTTACCTAATTTTCTATTGCGTGTTCATGCATTATTGACAGTGTGGTCGTATTTGAAAAGCTCATAGTAACGGCGTTGTTCAGTGTGTTTCTCAGGTACTGAACTCTCAATATTTGGTGTGTTTCTTTAGCTTTTTAGTGCCACTTCGCGTTAAAAAACGTTTGACAGTATAGCACAGGCTGCTTATTCGACTAAACATACATGACGTAAAAGCACGTCAATATGCGCAAATGTCGCCTGATGTTGAGAAGTCTGACGATCAACACTAAGGTGAAGAATAACTAGCACGCATCAACCAGTTGCACGCCTTGGATGGGTGGATGCTACACAATGACACTTGACTGCGGAACTCTGAATTAGGTCAAAGGTTTTACATAACTAAACATCATCATTCATAAGTAAGGAGGATACGGTGTTTATTTAAATGCACAGACTGGAAAAGCGATGTTACGATTCTTACCATATATAGAATATATGGAAATCCAAACAACTGTCGGTCAGCATCAAGGTCAGTGTTCTTAAAACCAACGTCGAAACAGTTATTCTGTAAAGTGCTGGGACGTTAGGCACTCGCATCTAAGGAGTAGAGATGTCTTCAGATATAGTTCTCCATCCACATATCGTTTTCAAGTTTGATTATCCCCGAAATAGGAACTCGATCACAAACCGACTGTGGTTTATTCGATCAGTGACGTAGGTGATCTGTGTTAATAATTAAGGTCTACTCGGGTCCGAAGAGAATGGTATAGCCTCAGTGCTCATGTAGAATTTGCACCCTATAGTCACTATCCAGTGTCGCTCACTATGAATCCGAAATTCAGTTAATATATGCGCAGAAATGGAACTAGAATCACTTATTACAATAATGTTCACTTGATTTACAAGTCTGCTGTGAACTGAGTGGTCGTTTGAATTAGCGATCCTTGACGTCCGACTCTCCATTCTCTGAACTATACTTCTCGTGGATGATCGGTTGTCTTTTTATTTGTGAAACTGTAATTCTGATCATGTTTTATTTACTAAGTGAATCCAATGTACTAGAGATTTGGAGAGTTTATAAAGACTGTCATTAATTCTTGGATGTTTTGCACCAAGATATTGAAACAAGAAGCTATCGATGAGTTTTTCTAGATCTTCTAGATTACTTCAGCTTAGTGATAGGATAGCATTACTTGAAGATCGAAAGAAATTCTAATTTGAACCATAAGACTGAAGATGTCGTGATGCTGTATGTATATGAACCAACACGCATTCACTTTTGTCAGATGGTTTTCAAAATGTAAACATCGAGATAGAAAATTTGCATGATGCATGCTTTTGATAACCTTGCGATAAATGATGAAATAACAAGCACTTTTTAATCATAATTCCATCTCTCGTCGATTTCAGCGGATGACTGATGAAGTGACTTGGTTGATTAGTAAGTAAATCTTAATGCCTAGTGATCAGTTACAATATGAATTTTTGCATCAAACAAGTGTTTGTGCAGTCTTTTTACTACAAATCGCTCAATCGTTTCAAATCAAATATTGCAGGTTCTCCACTCTATTCCGAAACCACACTGAAATTTAAAAGATATGCAACACTAGTAAAGATTGAATTTTCAGTCACTAAACACAGTCTGAGAAGAATCTCTTTGTGGAAAAACCGCTTACTCGGACTACGTGCGTCCTTCAGAAATATTGGACATTGTATAGCTGATTGAATTACTTTTTTTCTTGTTATTCTTTATTTAACGAGTTAACAAACTACTTACTTATTTATTTATTTACTTACTTACTTACCTACTTACTTACTTACTTACCTACTTACTTACTTAAGTGATTTCAGTCAAACATATTTTGATTTTCTGGCTCTGAATCTAGATGAAATACTGGAATTTCGGTTGATGCAGTGCTGATGCCCTACATCATGCAATCGCAAACAAACATCATAGTGAGTATCCTATTTGATGACTTTCGTCTAGGTTTCTGAGTGAAACCTATCCCGAAACAGTCCGCTATGTCGTTTGCCTTCCGGTGATGTTCCTCTGTCGTTTGAGACACATCTTCTTCCGTAGTTAGGTTGAAAATCCAATGATGTGTTCTTTTTCTGTGATTGATATGCAATAACAGTCTCTTAGGCTGTGTGATGACACATTATGTCGAATGCTTCTCATATTTTCGTTGAGCTGCTCGAACGACGCTTATACGCATATCTCGGATCGACCTGCAGTGTTCCATCGTATTTCGTTTGTCGACCATTTTGGCGATGTTTCAACGTTTCATCTTTTTTCCTACCGAAAGTCGAATATCACTGTTTATTCACATATAGCTGTTGTTTATCTGTTTTGGGACTGTGGAGAGTATAAATGATTACTTGATTGTATAACCACTGAATGTTGTCTGGTTTTCCTGTTAACCAATGTAAAATTGCCCTGGCCCACAAGGGTATATTATGTTTATGTACTTGCATAATGTAGAGAGCAAATAACTAGCATTTAAGGTCAGTGTTATATCCTAGTAAAGATTAAGTTACGGGTAACTTCTGGGAACTATTAATGGACTAATATTATGTATATGTTCCTATTGTATAATTATTCAGTAACTAGATTATGTATATCTATATTCCTCTTATTATAAGCTTCATTTTAACCTATAGATTATTATAATACGACTTATTGTTTTTACGTTCTGCTCAGTTTATTAATTACCGTCTCACAACCACTTTCTGGGTTGATCTTGTCTAAATGTCATTTTCTATTTCATGGTGTGATGTGGTCTGTTTGATTTGTAAATAAACCCAGTATGTTTCAAATAAATGATTGACATAGAGGGAACTGTTTTTGGCTTTCTGATTTCGAGTGGATGGGGTAAGTGAACAGATGACTAATAAACACTCTAGACTTTTCGTATCCGTATTAATGTTGCTCTTAATTCTTAATCATATTCTTAAGTTGTAACAGATGAATGAATAAATTTTACCACAGATTGAAATCATAAGTCAGTTGAAGCTAGACCACCATTGAAAACCCGGGAGCACTGGACGGCCGTTTCGTACTAGTATGGGGCTCCTCAGCAGTTCGCATCCACGATCCCGTACCCCGCGGGATTCGAACCCAGGACCTACTAGCTTCGCGCGCGAGGACCTAGCCATTAGACCACTGAGCCGGCATCCAACGGTGTTAATGTCTAACTTCAATCAATCCACGAAGTTGCGACACCATATACCATTGTCTTCAGTGAGCTGACATCTCACAACAGACGTGCTTGAACTCCACTGGTAATGGATTCCCACTAAAACTCCAGGAGTATCTCATGCAGTCAGTCACTAGTGAGCAGATGATTAGTATCAGAAGAGGTTTTTGGAGATTTTAGAAATTTTCACAGATTGAAATCATGAGTCAGCTGAAGCTAGACCACCATTGAATACCCGGAAGCATTAGGATCTATACAAACCTCTTCTGAAAATAAATTTTAACTGACTGTTTAGTTGTTTATCCATGTGAAGAGAATATAAGATTTTAGTTTTAGTGAAGTTTATATTTTGTGTTTGAATAGGTAAAACAATATCCTCTATAATCGTTATGTATGAAGATTCATGATTAAACTACAATTAACCCACAGTACAACAATTAGATCATTCGATTATGAATGTACGTGTGAATGATACTTATAAATTACAATTGAACTTTTAATTCAATACATTTTATGAACTTAACCATTTTCAGTTATTTAAAATAATAATACTATGAAAAGATCAGAACCAATAAGATTTATAGTGTAAAGTAGGTTCTTTTGTTCTACAGGTTTTTATAAGCTAAAAAGAAGTCTAAAAAGATAAGGATTTATGTGATTATATATATGTAATTAGTATAAAATTCTTCAGCAGTTCTTATCTATCACTCCTACCAAGGAAAGTTGAAATCAGGGTACTCGGTCTCGCGAATGAACACTTCATCACAAGATCACTCAGCCGGAAGTACAAGTCTAACTTCAGTCAGTTTGTGATATTATGTGACTATCTTCTGTTGTTTGTGGTGAATAAGTTCTTCACAGCAGACATAATTCAATTCTACTGGTCATAACTTCTCAATAGAAATCCAGAAATTTCCGTTTTGAAGATAGTCATTAGTAAGCACATGATTATTATCAGTATACGGATTGTGGACACCCATATAATTTGGTTTTTAAAGTGCACTTCCGAGATGTATATATTAAAACAAAGTAGCTAACTAGTACTTCCAGGTCATCAATGATTGTTCAGTTAATATCGCTTCGTGGACTCCATGGACTCCAGGATTTTGAAGCAACAAATGGCGTATTAACCAATTATTGGTCATTGGCTACCATGGGACTTCATCTCCTGACGTTGCTCCACTGCCTTGTGGATCAGACCTTCAGGTTGAAGGTTCCTGTTGTGGCCTCCTAAGAGAACCATCTGCTTTGGTTTGAGAACTCAGGTAGTATCACATCACTCACACATATCAAATGAGATCTGTGTGGCGCATATGTATTTGGTGCTTCCTTGTACCAATATCTATGTGTTAAAATAAATAATAAAAATGATTTCAATGAAATGACACAGGCAATTATTATTTTCATTGTTATTACGCAATCTTTTTCTTCTTCTTGTTTTGATGTTTAAAATTTAAACATGCATCGATTTCAATTTTGTTTAATCTTACTTTTTATGCTCTGATGTTCCCTTTACTTTATTTTTACTAAAGCATGTTATACTTCTATTTGTATCAGTATTACTTTTTATAATTTTAGGTTGTTTTGTAAATGAAGTGAATTCATTAAATAGAGTGATTCCATTTTATTCTCGGTAGCAGTCTCGTTTTCTTCCTACTTTGTTTCTATGACAATGATAACATTATTGTATTGTTTTTTTGATGTAGTTTTGTTCCATCAAAATTATCCACCTGATTTACAAATCTTCTCTACCACCCTACTATTGTATTACATTAAAATAATTTCGAAAAAAAGGAATCAGTCACTAACCAAACCATCTAGCTCAGAGAACAAAACTACAACGAGAAATTATCCACCTGAGATAAAAATCTCCACTATCTCAGGAATCAATCATCTTAACTGTTCACTCCTTATTATAAGTCGGTTTTTTTTAAAAAAAATACAAAATAACTTTAAATTCTGTTTCTAATCAGAAGAAAAACAAATAGGAGAATAAACGAGAACATCCCATGAAAATGTTGTTCACATTCATCACTGATTTCTGATGTTCCTTTCAGAACTATTCGTGAATTAAACTGAAGCATACACATAAAGAAAATAATACTAATTTTAATTGTTTATTGTCGGATTAAAAATAATGAAAGATGAAACTTTGTAAAATTAAATAGAAGTAAATAGTTTTATCATGATGATTTCGTGCAATTGAAATATAATCTACATAATAAACCATTTTCATTTGAAGAAACAGTTAAAATTAGGGTGCATTGGACAACATCCTGGGTCTTATATTGAGACGTTCCAGTACTGACAACTCATAACCTTAAACAGGATACAAACTGGAACATTCACATCTCATAGGTAACAATATACACTCTGTTGTTGTTAAATATAACTGTTTTACTAACAACTTGGTTGATTACATACAGCTGCCTTAGTAAATAATAAACTAGTGCTTAGTAGTAGCTAATTTTGAGATGACTTTCTAAATAGGCTTTTTTCAATTACTGTCTTTTATGAATTCACTGTAAGCAAAAGAAGAATAGTAAGTCATTGATAAAAGTAAACGATCAAATTTTCATAATACACTTCAACTGAACTTATAGATATGAAGTTGGTGATCCAATGGCATTTAACTCTCAGCAAGACTTAAGATTCTTGAATTCAGTCCAGCATGAAGCCGTCAGTGTACGTCCTCAGATAGTTGCAAACTAAGAAAATATACTTATCCATTGCTCCCTGGTTTTAAAAAGGTTTTGCTAACATCAGTTTGTGGTAAAAGCTGTCTTACACAGTAAGGTTTTATTTTGTTTATCAGTTATATTTATTTGTTTGAACACATTAATATCAGTACAAAGGGTTCAGCAAATACATATGCGCCACACAAGTCACTTGAGTTGTATGTGATCTGGGATACTCTACGGGTGCCCAAACAGAAGCAGGTGGTTCTCTTAGGGAGCCATACCTGGAGCCTTTGAGCTAAAGGTCTGATCCACAACGCAGTGGAGCAACGTCAGGAGATGCAGGTCCCTGGTAGCCAGTGACCAATATTTGTTTCATACGCTAATTGTTCTTTCAATATACTGGAGCGCATAAGCTCCATTGGTTTAGAATCAGGGTTTTCCAACTCTCCTAGGTGGATTATTCATACCTATCAACCCGGTTAAATCGCCGAACATAAGTTTTCTCGTCCTCTCAATTTCATATACAAAACTCAAACACGAGTAGGTAGTGAGTATGACTTGCACACGTCGTAATGTAACATTTCCAATAACATAATTTCATGGTACACAAGTTTCAACAAACATCACTTATCAGTCTATCTAATTTCTGATAGTTCTAGATCAGATCATTAATGATTATCTAACTTAGACTGGTTAGTGATTCCATTGAAATTCCAGAATTGCTAAGGAGAAAACTGATATACATATTGCTTAGTCACGACTATAAGATTGATTTTAATCAAAAAAATCAATATAACACTGAGACAATCTATTAATCTCTATAAACAAAAAGGCAAATATTGTTTTTCACTAAACATAGTCTCATTTTCTTCAATCAAACTCATAATGTTTTAGTATCTTGTTTAAGTACATATATATACAACACTTGGATTATAAAAATGATTAAGATGGCTAGTTATGTACGTATGTGAATTAACTGATAAAAAAGAAGAGTTTAACAGTAAAAGTGTTTCACATAATAAACAACATTATATCGGTTTGTTCTATTCTCGTCGTTGATATTAATAATCGCAATTGATCAACCTATTTCAGTATATAATCATCTTAAGCTGATTGCCTCTGTATTGCTAGTAGTAGAGAGTAACAGATTCTGGAACTTGTCTTTACCTTGTTTGAGACTTTTCAGCTGAATTTATGATTTCATAATGAAAGTACGTCAAAAAATTAGTAACTAACTGTAGTCCTTAACACCAACAACCAGCAAATACTAATCTATGAAAATAATGTCAATAACGTCTACAAAAGCTAATAGTTATATAATATTACTAGCTTAATGGTTGACGTTTTAGGTATATGAAACTAAAGGTACTGGGTTAGAGTCTTAATGTGAGCATTAACACTGGGATACAAGTAAACCGAGAAGATGAAATACACGTCTTATATTTCACTGTAAGTTACCGACCAACTCTACGAAATTACTGAATATTATCCCAAAATAATATTTTTCTACAAGTGAAGTACTAAACTTGAAGATCAGGTTTCAACACAGTAATTTGAAACAAATAAGTATCTTAGTATTTATTGATCTTTGAATAAATATTATTCAAAACGTTTTGAAATACAAAAATATATGTTCAACTGAAAAAACAACCCTGAAAGAACCCTCATGAATAGTTGGTGTTATTTTACTTTATCATTAAACCATTACACAATGGAACTACGACGAATTCTTAAACACAGAATTAAAGTCACCTACAGTGATATCGATTACACTTTAGAAGGTTTTAATTAGAATGAAAGAAAGAAATTCATTTTATTTCAACATAACACATTAGATGGTAATGTTAATTATAATGTAATTTTATATATGAAGAGCAAATGATATCTTATTATGGGTTAATATACATTTAGGCTATACATAATAAATTCTTAGTACTCACTTAACAGAGGTATGGCAACCTGAACCGATGCATATGTGCCTGGTCCTACGTTGTAGCTGACTGAATGACTGACTGATATTTACAGTTTTTCTGATAGTCTTTGATAATTAGCTATATTAAAAAATAGAATATGTTATGAACTGACCCTATTTGTAAAATCGCCGATCAATTAAGAAGTAATAGATAACATTGACCTTATATTTTGATATGCTTGAATGCTATTATGAGTTCACCTTACTTGGTAAACAGAACGAAGTTCAAAGCTACAGTGAAACTAAATTAGTTGAATCACTCGTATATTGTTACTTTTATATGCAGTAAAAGCGATTGTATAGGTGCTAGATGTTTGTAAATGTATGTATACATAATACAGAGTGTTGAGTGGTACAACTACTGTATAGCCCTATTGTTTTGTTTCTTTCAATTTAAAAGATAAACATTATTGAAATTTCTCTTCAAATAGACAACTATAACACTCCTTGATGTATTAACAGACATTGCCGTTAGCGGATGCATTATAAATAATCTATTGAAGTGCAATGCAGTCTACCTTTATTCGTTTAGTATAGGTAAGTCAAATTTGAGGTTCGCTGTCACTATCTCTAAAATTTAATTAGAAGTTCAGAGCATTCGTTTTACAGAAATACGAAACTCCACATAGGCATGAAATATTCTTGAAATCTCCCTGCATTAATTATGAGTGATTTGAATTTCTTAATCAATAGCTTCACAAAGATTCATCTAGATTCATCTAAATTGGTTTCTACAATGAAGATAAATATGATAAATGTTTATTGAAATTATTATACACTGACCTATTTCAAATGAAAATGTTGTTGTTGTTAAAATGAAAAGATACTATTTTATCAAGTTTAAAATTATCACAATTGTTTCATTCCCCCTATTCGATAATTGTTTCCGACACTGGATCATGTGTTTTGTGGTCTTAACATTATGGACTGTCTACAGTTAGACAACCTTTAAAACAATGATGCATTGCACAGATTTCCAGTCTTACTATGGGACTCCTTGGTAACACGCATACATGACCACTACAATGGTCGGACATAGGAGATTCGAATCTCATAGTAGGTGTAAATTCTTTAGACTAATATGTCGCAAATAAATGATTCATATTTCCAACTACAGTTGGTTAGTTACATGTTGTGAAATTCATCTATTTAAAAAAATTAGTCCCTTTGATAAATTTCGATAATGCGATAAGATGAAGTTTATCAGAATTATGTGATATATTTGCGCAATACATTTCGAACAATCTGATCACACATATACTTGCTAAGACATTTGTATATGAAAATTAAATGGTCAACTAGATAGGCTGTAAAGGTAAACCTTCAAAAAGAAAAAAAATAATAATAAAGTACACAGAACCAATGCGATAACCACTCTAGATAATGAATCAGTTTTACCCGGGTAGGTTAAGAGTAAGGACAAATTAAAAATCTGGAAGCAGTGATCCCGCTTACGGGATGCGCACTGTTGAAGAATCGCACAATAGGAACAAACGGCCGTCCTGTGCTTCCAGGTTTTCAATGGTGGTCTAATATCAATCAGTTCATGATTCCAATCAAAAACTTAATAATCTCCACAACCCCTAAACTGACAGTTTCTAAGTTGTCTCATGTTTTATTTACAATGAACATTTTACAGTTTTGTCAAAAGTAATTTTTTTTTAAAAAACACAAAAATGTGTATAACAAGTTTACAGTAGTAAACCAATTGATTGTTTAATGAGAATAATATTTCATTGTTGCACAAGAGAAACATTAACACAATATGAATTGATTGATTTCTAATAGACAACTAGTATGCCTTAATGAATAGAATATTGAAGGAAATATGAATAGTAAACTATTTGCTTAAATTAATATGATTCCTTCTTCTTCTTCTTCTTCTTCTCTTTCATTGTTACTTGTCATCAACGCTTTTGTGCTACATATTATACCTAATTCTTTAAATATTCGCCTATCTACATGTCCATTGTATCCCGGTTATTCTTGTTTGGTTCGTTTTTTATTTTATTTTTAGCTTGTTTTCCAAACTGTATGTCTCTTCATTTAATTCTTATGAGTATTTTTAATATATATGTAAATCCATTTGATTTATTATGATGATTTTGTTCTAAAATTGATTTCATTTGTTTCCAGATTTCCGGTCTTGAATATGATCTCGAACAATTGAAGTTTAATTAATTTGATTGTTTGAAAACCTTATTTACGCCTGTTACTCCTCGTGGAGGTGCATATGCCGCCCACTAACACTCTCTATTCAACCCTGTCTTGGGTAACTCTTTCCAGTTGTTGTTAATCTTTTTCATTTCGTCTTTTATTTCTCGACGTAATGTGAACAAATGCAAGTGAACACACACAGTGTAGGATTGGCAAAGCAAGAACAGTATATGGGACTCAAGACAACTGTCAACCGATATCAAAGTCAGAATCTTTAACAACAACATCAAGACAGTTCTACTATATGGAGATGAAACATGGATAACTGCTACAGCCGTAAGTGAAGATGTACAAGTAATTACAAATAATCGTCTACACAAGATACTGAACGTCCGTTGACCGAATGCCTACTATGTGAGAGAACGAGCCAGCGTCCATCTGGAGGAGAAATTAGGGAAAAATTATAGAAGTGGATGAAACGTAGATTACGGAAATCATCAAACTGAATCACAAAGCAAGGAAGAACTTGAAATTTTGAAGAGAAACGGAGAAGAGGAAAACCATAGAACACACGGCGTCGATAATTCGAAGCAAGCAAAATCAAAAGGATGAATAACAACTGGAAACAAGTGGAAAAGATTGTGCAGGACAGAGTTGGATGAAGAATACTAGCGAGCGACCAATAATTCTAGACGAGGTGTAACGCGCAAGTAGGCAAGTAAGCAAGCAGTACATATCTACAACTTTCAATAATCCACATCATATTCAAAAACGATTTCACCTGCACAGTGGTGCTCTTCACAATTTTACTCTTCACACTGGCAGCATAACGTCTATCATTTCGGTTGGGAAGTTGAAGTCATTGAATTGTGATGCTATAATTATGCCTGTCAGAGTTTCCGTTTTGAGTATTACTGGCCGTTATCGTTTTATTTCTTGATGTTGTATTATGTTAATCGGAAACGAAAAATCTTCAATCACAAATTGTGAACTGCTCATCAGTGATTGTGAACTGTCTATATAAATTCCAGAAAATTTTAGAATGCTTCAGTGACAGATTTTCCTATCGTCTAATGGAAATATTTCTAATGAAGTGCTTGAAAACTCGGTAACTACGGAGTCGCAGAGCACAAACTAAGAAATAATTCCACTTGCACCATCATGCAAATTGATGTGGTGTTACGTTAGTCATGATTACTCCAAACAAAGTGGTCGGTAGAGTATATTTTAACAACATCAACATCGTTTTGAACTTATTACTCCAACACCATCATCAACACTCGACACAATTCACACTATCAAACAACACAATCAATACATATGAGAACACTAACACATAACGACTATTTATTCAACTCATCAACTCTTCACAATAATTCACAATCAGTCAGGTCAACACCATTATCCTTATATCATTCACACCACACCAATTTAATCTAATACAGGCAACTCAACTCACCTACAATCACATAGCAACACACCACTTCTCTTCGGCTCTACGTATCACTTATCACAAACTACACATTCAAATTCAAGTGTTCCATGCACACTCATGCATTGTATAAATAGACATACACACTCAGTCTCAAAATCAACCAACTCTACTCAAAACAACGTTCATCTGATCCAAACTAAACACGTTAGGTGTAATTGTGTACATGTGAATGACTGATCAACTAACCATCTCACAACATCCTTCATTATATTCACATGCACCTCAACCTCATTGCGATATTCGCTCTGTTGATTCTCCTCAACTTATCGAATGTCAATGGTCTTCACACTCTGGATAATGCCGTCGAGGACATGTTGTTGACTGATAATACTAAAGGTGATATTGTATTTTGCATTTGACATTTGTGTTATTCAGTATCTGTTTTCGTAAACTCACATCACGATGTAGGTAATTGTATTAATTTTAATGAATTTGTCCACTGTCATCTGATTAGCATTGAATGTATATTGTGCTAATCACATTGCTCACTCACCATGTCAACAATCACATACACCACATTACCGTCCTCGTACGGCACAATATCACGGTCGATGAAATCGATGCGAACGTGACTTCGTCTATTTTCAAATATGATTGGAATCAGGGTGAACAAATGTTTTCTGTTCGCTCATTCAGATAGTCGTCATCATCACTGCATCACCATTGTAACATGTGGTTTCATATCTGAATGTGAGAGATCACAACCAATTGAATGGTGTCTAATCACTCAAGACTGCATGCTTGTATATTGTGTTGTGTATAAGTTGTAATTGTCGACCAATCTAATGGCGGACAGGGTGACTCACGGATTGGTAATTATTATCAGGGGATCGAGTTTGTATGCGAATCGTAATGGGAAGCTTGAGTTTAAGTTCACGTGTATGTGTAACAATCGACCGTTGTTTGGTGACGATTGTGTATAAAATTTATTCAAAGCAACTGACAAATGTTCTGTCGATTTATAATTTGAGAAGTAATTAACTGATCAGATTTGTGTTATGTTGGTTGTGATTTCGAAACGCATGGCAAACAGAATATTGATTAGATTCCATTTCTCTATTGAGTGAATTGTTTTTAACATGGTAATATTTTTTCACCTCTATTGTTGTATTGTTTTTCAGAGATAAACGAAGAGTTGGAAAAGCCAACACATAGTGATCAAAGTATTTTTAGTGAACCCAGGGACAAACGTAAATGGGATGATGCACGTACGTTTGATAGAATTTTTGGTAGAAAATAGTTTTATTCTGAATGAGAACAAAAATATCGGCTTGTTTTTTCGAATAATATTATTGTAACGCATATAGAACTATGAAAATCCCTTCGTATCTTTTTGTTGGACTGTATTGTCATTTATCTGTTTCTGTTCCCTGTCGTGTACTTTAACCTTTGTTCAAATGTCGGATAACCACACCTTTTGTTCTTCATTTTTCTTCGTGTGAGCTTTCATCACGTCATTTTCAATAAAGACTTATTTTTCGTTACCAAATTTTCAATTTCGTGTTGACATACTATTAACAGTATGGTCGTGTTTGACAAAGCTCAAGGTCACGGCGTGGTTCAGTGTGTGACTAGAATGGATTCTCAGGTATCGAACGCTTAATGTAACGTGTTTCTCTTGCTTTTTTCGCGCGCTAATTTGCTTTTGGAAAACCTTTGACTGTATAGCACAAGCTGCCTATTTATGTAAAAAAGCATGACATAAAAGCGTATCGATAAGCACTCGCATCTAAGACGTAGAGACGTCATTAGATGTACTTCGCGATCCACATATCGCTTTCAAGTTTGATTATCTCCGAAAACTGACCTCGGTTACAAACCGACTGTGGTTTATTTGGTCACCGACGTAGGTGATCTGCTTCAATAATTAGGGTCTATTCGGGTTCGATGAGAATGGTATAGCCTCACAGCTCATGTAGAAGTTGCACCCCATAAGTACTATTTAGTGTTGCTCACTATCAATCCGAAATTCAGTTGATAAATGCGCAGAAATAGAACTAGAATAACTTATTACAATAATGTTCACATGATTTATATGTCTGCTGTGAACTGAGTGGTTGTATAAATTAGCAATCCTTGCCATCCGGCTGCCCATTCCCTGAAATATACTTCTCGTCGATGATCGGTTGTCTTTTCGTTTGTGAAACTGTTCTTCTGATCATGTTTTATTTGCTAAGTGAATCCAATGTACTAGAGATTTCGAGAGTTTACCATGACTGTCATCAATTCTTGGATTTTCTCCACCAAGATATTGGAAAAAAACCTATCAATGCGTTTTTCTGGATCTTCTAGATTAATTCAGCTTACTGAGAGGATAGCATTCCTTGAAGATCGAAAGAAATTCTAATTTGAACCGTTAGACTGGAGATGTCGTGTGGTTGTACGTATATGATGTTGTCATAGATAAGAAAATTATTTGCAATGAAATGGGTTTCATTATCTGTTACAGACACATTAAGTAGTCCTTCATGATCCATCGTCCTTTGAGTAAAGTGTCCGTTAGGACTCTCCATGAATACTACGTCTAGCCATTTAAAATGTGAATCAACATAAAAAGGCATAATTTGACTTTAAAAACCTGTCCACAGTAATTCACATAATTGCGTTGCCAATATTTAGAAGATGCAAGTCAAATATTCTAAGTAGGATTATTATACGATAGCTTATGCAAACAAGTAGGAAAGTCTTTCCATTCATGGATTGTATCAGCATCAAACTCAGGCGATCAACAAATCTCACGAGCAAGTGGTTCTATTTTCTCTTCTTCCAGACGGATGGAAACAATATATTCTAATACTGAAGATTTGAATGTAGAGTGTATGAAATTTCCATCATGAAAAACGTTCATTCAGAATGTCATAATATATCTTCCCTCTCCCTACAAAACTCAAAACGTCTACGTTCGCACAGAAAATCCCAACACCACTTCACTTCATTTATGACAGTTCTAAAATACTTACGATTATCCTTCACTACTTCTGCTACATCAACACGTAATGGTTGAACAAACATACAATCACTTTCATCAGCTGGTTTTCAAAATGTAAACATCGTAATATAAAATTTGCATGATGCATGCTTCTGGTAACCTTGTGATAAATGATGAAATAACAAGCACTCTAATCTGAATTCCATCTCGCGTTGATTGCAGCGGATGACTGATGAAGTGATTTGGTTGATTTGTAAGTAAATCTTAATGACTAGTGATCACCTACAATATGAATCTTAGCATCAAACTATTGTTTGTGCAGTCTTTTTACTGCCAATTGCTTAGTCGTCTCAAAACAAAGATGGCAAGTTCCCCACTCTGTACCGAAACCACACTTAAATTCAAAAGATATGCATCACTAGTAAAGGTTGACTTGTAGTGACTTACTTTTATCACGAGAACACGATTGGTTTAATGTAAACAATTATTATTATAAACAATTGTACCAGTGATTTTTTAACTGTGCTAAAGTAAGCCATATTACTGCTCCATTATTTTGATTGTGATCTTGCACGAATTAGGTTAGGCTCAGTAACCACACTTGTACTTCTTTGACACCATCTCGGTATTCTTTCGATCGTACGAAATCGCCAACAAACACATCTCGACAACAGTCATCGACTGCGTTCTGATGTCTTTGGTCTATGGGTGATTTTATCGGTTAACTGGCGCGTAGTCCTCTTGTAGTGGTGTTCATAGTCAAGTGCGCCTCGACACCACGCTACAATTGGTAAACTCAAACGTACGAACACGTCTTAACCTCTGGTCAAATCTTCCGAAGAAGGCTATTGCGGTGAGTCTATTATTTATTTATCCAGATAAGCAGACCACGACGCCCTTGACTTCGGATAAGATTGCAGGCTCACGGGATGCAAACGAAACTAGAGTCTCACGTTCCGGTTGCCAAGTACTGTTGCCTGTACGCTTTCGCGACTAACCGCACCGTCACTAACCGATACAGTGTAGGACTATTCCAATACTAAATGCATGCTACACTCTTCTTCTTTTTTGATTTTTTCTGCATCCTGAGACAATGCATCCGATTATAATCGTTTGGTACCGTCGACTTCAGCCAACTTTGTCGAAAGCCGGTCTGACCAACCACGGTCTTGTCAACGCACTCAGTCGATATTTTGGTTTCCAGTGTTTGGCATACGCTTGGTCTCGAACTTGCTCGTAATGGTCGCTTCTGGTTCCTCGGTTCAACGTGGATTCGTCCTACGTCTGCAGTATTTCTAGTCCGCATCCGTACGAACGCAATGTTCAGATTCTGGATACAAACCACTCTGGTGTGGTATGCCAACTCGATCAAAAATACAACAAACTGCATCTGGTACCGTTCTCCGAAAAAGACCTTCGTTGGCAGCTCGACCATCAACCATCGCTTTTCTATTACGCCAATTCTTCCGACCTACACGATCTTGGTATTCTCTCGATACCACGAGATCGATAATCAAATAAACTTGTCAACATTCTGTCTTATTATTTTATTGGCACGTATTACTCAGTAGCGGTGTTCATAATCAACTGGTAGTCGACACCACGCAACAGACATCTCAGTTGGTAAACACGATCTGAGGAGTATCTCTCTGTCGAAAAACCACTTACTCAGGCTAAATGAGTCCTTCAGAAATATTGGACGTTATATAGCTGATTGAATTACTTTTTTCTTGTTATACTTTATTTGACGAGTTAACCAGGAAAAAATAATTCAATATGCTATTTCACGTCCAATATTTCTGAACGCCTCATTTTGGCTGAGTAGAAAGTAATTATTTAATTTGTAGTTATCGTTACCAAGGTTTGACTTGACAATTTTGAATAAATTGAGCATTCGGTATATTTTTACAAATAAATAAATAATATATTTGTGATATCCATTTCTGAAGATGTGGCTTACATCTTACTTACTTCAGTGAGTCCAATCAAACATACTTTGATTCTCTGGCTTTGAATCTAGATGAAATACTGGAATTTCGGTTGGTACATTGCTGATGCCCTTCATCACGTAGTCTCAAACAAACATCACAGTGAGTAGCCTATTTGATGACTTTCGTCTAGGTTTCTGAGTGAAACCTATCCCGAAACAGTCCGCTATGTCGTTTGCCTTGCCGTGATCTTCCTCTGTCATTTGAGACACATTGTCTTTTTTAGTTAGAATGACAATCCAATGATGTGTTCTCTTTCTGTAATTGATATGCAATAGCAGTCGCTTAGGCTGTGGGATGACACATTGTGTTGAATGCCTCTCATATTTTCGTTGCGCTGCTCGAACTTGGCTCATACGCTTATCTCGAACCGACCTGCATTGTTCCGTCGTATTTCGTTTGTCGAGGATGGTGGCGAGTTTTCAACGTTTCATCTTTTTACCCACTGAAATTCGAATATCATTGTTTATTCAGATATGGCTGTTAATTATCCGTTTTGGGATTGTTGAGGGTATAATTGATTACTTGATTGTATAAACACTGGCAATGAGTACATTTCTCTCTCATCAATGCGTCAGAATCAATTTTCTAATTTTCCGTCTAATCAGTGGAGTTGATCACCTTTTCATATCTCTTTCACATGTTAGGATGTGCCGAGGCATCTGCTCGATAAACTATATCAGCCATGAATTTGCATAAGATAGCCAAATGATTAATTCTCCCTACAGGTGTAAGGAACTTTATTTGACTTGTATCATACTAAAAATAAACCAGCGTCTTATCCCTCGAAATTTCAACCGACTGCCTACCAGTTCACAGGTCTATGAATCATTTGTCTTCGCCGTAACAGATTGAGTTGTTAAGGTACAATTTTCATATACACGACAACATTGCCGCCAATACCGTTTAGTATTTCAGCTCTACAATGTCAGAAACCAAACAACGGTTAGCATCATTCCTATCTATTGCTCCCAATAAAAATCCTCACATACATTCTTTGAGTAAGATTTCGCGTTCTGTAATAGTAATCTGCCATGATCTTTCTAGGGCAGACAGTGAACTGTATCAATAATGAAAGGTTCACTCACAAAATAAAACTAGAATTATCAGCCTCAATGACTTCTAGCCAATGTGAAATAAAAGTACTAAGAATGCACCTGATAAAATTGAACTATTATTATGATTTGATGGTGTATGTCCTAATGGCTGTTAGACCGTGATTTGCATCTCCAAGCACCTTACTGCCTACCGATAATGAAATAGATGACCTCAATGTGGAATTGTTGCCCATTGATTGTAACATAAATCATCTAACAGACAAAGACATCTTGACGCATTTTACTGAATGAAGTATCAGTAGATACTTAATTCTTTAGTTACGACTATGATTCCGATTTAGAGTTTGTGCTACGGTTTAGGACTAGAATATCAAGTTAAGTATTCATGTCCATAGCTAGGATTAAGGTTTAGAATTTAAGGGGTGTTGCAGTTTGCAATTAGTCTATATTTGCCGTAAATAATAACCAACTTCAAGTCCTAAAGTATATCCTAACAGTAACATTAGACCATTAATTCTCTATACTGATCCTAACCTTAATTCATAAAATCTACATCCAAATGCTAAACTTTGGAGCCTAATCCTAACCCTGAGTCTTAATCGTGAACTGCAATACTAAACCAAAATCTTAGTTTTAGAACTATAAATCATTTGTTTATATCCGTTGCATTCTGATTGGCTGAGTAGATTGAAAATATCAGTAATATTTATTGAGTCGCTCAAGAACATCCTCACAGTTATCTAGAACCGCCTATTTTCAAAAGAAATTCAGTCTCAAACATCTAGTAGTTTACACTTTCTTCTCTAAGCTCTCAATAATGTTAAACTGTGAGTACTCTCATAACAAAATAACACCTATCAACAAGTTGTTACTAATCTTTGCGATAAATCACATTTACTATTCAACTGAGTTGATGTAACTTGTGTTTATTAACGCTTATAACAGACGAGATATTGATCCATAACTCAGTATTTAAAACTCAAGCATTTATCTTACAAGTGACAAGCAGCTCATCCTCGATAAATAACTGCATAACCACTGCTTTAGTTGTGGATCGAGAAAAGAAAACGATTAACGTCAGCGCTATTTATTGGTGCCAGCCTGGCTTGATTCCATTTCTAGAACTTAAAAGGTCTGCCATTTAGCATTCAAGTGAGCTTCATCAAGGTATTTAAACAGACAGTTGGAATTACTGCTTTCTAAGTTTATACCTGATTAAAGTGCTACTTAGGAATGGTCCTAGATAGTGACTAAATTGTTTAAATACATTTTTGAGTGTTCTATCAAGAGTTCAAACCTTTCTCCCTCTTAACTCACACTGAACAGCTGACTATTGCCAGTCTTTAGGAGGAAACGTGTGCCACACAAACAACTTTATAAGCTTGTATTTGATTGACATGTCGTATAAAATTGGAAGCGGATAGTAATTTAATGCTCATTCGTAAGTTGTTTCAGGATGAATATATTGAGGATCTTAAGTATAATTTTTAATTCGAGAAAAACATGAAGTTCTATGTAAAGAAAATTGTCTTGCAATATCACAAGCTGGCAACCTATTGACTTTTTAGTGTGATAGTGAGTGTCCCTTATCGACCGAGATTAGTTTAACAGTAATGATAGGTCCAGTGATTTACCTGTCTACTTCAAGTGAAGAAATAGGGTGGAAAAAAATTAGTGCAACTGCAAAGTAGGAAAAATAAGGCAAACTGAACCTGAAGTCCATTTTGATCTAGACATGGAGAGAGCCTATGTAGTCTAAGTGTGGCGCAGATGTGTTCGTACGTGCAAGATCAGTGCAAATGAGGGCTTGATCAAGGAGTTTTACAAACGTATGTAATTCATCTGCCATGCGAGTTTCGGAGAGAAGACTTTTCCATATTATTGCATACTTGGTGAGGAAGAAGTTTTCCCGAGTTTTTGGTCTGTATTTCTCAACTTTGACCGTAGATACTTTGTTTCGAAGTCAGTATTCATGTGAATCTGTGGCAAATATTATCTTACATGTTGAATAAGTAAGGTTTTTGAGTAGTTTGAAATAGAGAATCAGATAAGACCTAAGCCTTCTCTCTCAAAGGGGTGCTATTCCTAGGATTTGGCGTTCCTTCTGAACTTTTAACTGATCAAATGGTTAATCATCTATTGAGCACATCCGAATCAGAATTCACATCAAATGTCCATGGAGCTGTGGTTTCGACTCGTCCTTGTTCTAGAACTAGTGTTTCTGCAGTTGCAGCATCCGATGGTGCTGAGTCAGATGTTTCTGTTAGTCTTTGGAATGCAAATGGGACGGGTTTCGTAAGTTCTTTGAATCGAGTTACATCCACCACTCGTTCGCTTTCACCTGTTGAAACTCGAAGAAAGAATACCTATAAACGAGGAATTATATCGCACCGTCCACTTACTACAATGAAGAGCAGTCCGCAACTTCTGAAACATTCTGCTGAAGAAGATTGGAACATTCATACCTCAATAGAAACCAATAATTCCCTCCACATGGAGAAACGTAGAAAGAAATTAGAAGAATGTTTTATACAAAACCCGGCTGTCTATACTACAGCTGAAGATAGTTTAGGAATCCGATCTTTGCGTAGTTCGTATAATTTGTACCGCAGTATCATCTCCTGTTGAGCCACAAATAGGCACCATCAATAGAAGAAAGGTTCTTTATTCAAATCACACCCAAGGCACATATGTTTTCAACGAGGGGATTAATCCCGACCGAAAATGCAGTGGACCTCCAGGTTACGCCAAATCACAAACAAGTATCATCGTTTATAACAAACAATTTCGTGGTAATAACTGTAATTTCGTCTTCTACTATATACATGTAATTTGTATAAAAAATTTTCTGTTAGTTATTAGAATCATTTGTTTAAATCACCATTGTGTTTTCTCTCTCTTTATTTTGTCATTCCTTTCTCTCTTACCTCTGTTCATGATCATACAATGAGATATATTGACGTTTTTATAGTATTTGTTTCAGATCATAGTTCAAAGCGCTTTGTTTCACTTTCCTGTATGCGCTTAAGTTTCATTTTCTCTATATATCTATCTAGTCCATTGTTCGTTTTGTTCACTAAGCAGCCTAATTAGTACAGTGATCTTACCCAAACATTTGAAATGGTATTCTCCCTATTATTATTGTCATTATTATGACTGATTAGTGTTTATGTTACTATGATCATTCTCTTGCCTATACTCCATCTACTACTACCAGCTAGTCGTACATTGTTTACTCGCACATTTCTAATCAGATATATTTGATCATTCATATTTTAGAAAAAAACAAACTGACTATTTTGACTATACACTTTTTATCTTTCTATACTATATTTGATATTTTAAATTGATTGACTATTATGATTTTACTATAGTTGATTAAAACCAAATTAACCAGGGTCTGTATTTTTGATCATGGCTTCTTATACTCTGCTTACAAAATTATAACAAGTAGATTAGTGTATAAATACTCTTTCTATTTTAAGAAGAAGATTTTCTTTAACTTATTTTTGTTTTCGAAACGTCTCCTTAAACGTATGTTGTGGTATCTGTGCATGGACCACTTATATTCTTGAGACTAATATTATTAGTAATAATAATAATCAGACATTCAACTATACTTTATATCCAAATGTATAGATATACTATTATACATACTGTCATACACAATTTCATTTTGTCCTGTCATTTCATTATCTCACCGCTTTTCTCATTGTTTCTGTAAATATAATACATATAGAATGAATAGCATTCGGTTTATGAATGAATTATTCTGTTTTTCTTAGATTCCTTCCTCTTTCTTCTTCTTCATTAATACCGCACTCAATTCAAAAAGGGCAGTAATTTTTCAACGTTTTTGCTACATTTTGTTCTGATTACCTTTTTTTACTCCCGACTAACAGTTGTGTTCACATTGTTTTCATTTTGTGTTATTTTATGCCTTTTAAATCGAATTACAATGGTTGGTCAGACTCACAAATGTGGGCAACCAAATTGTTTGTTTTTCGTGGAGGAGGTAAATGCAATGTGACGATTGTAAAACGTGGTACCACAAAATGTGTACATGCCTGAGTCCGACGGCTTACAAAAGATGCTCGAAGCCTAACTCGCATAGGATTTGTATGTTCTGCTGTACGGATTAAAAGGTACTAGTTCAGGAGGCTATGGGTCTATTGGCTTTGGCCTGCAAGAAAAGCGATGGCGGAAGCAATGATAACAAGAGTACTGACGGAGAAGAATGAGTTCGTTTAGTAAGTGCTGCTACCAGACCCGTTGAACACCTGACTGTGGCTGACGGGAACGTGAAATCTCCGTTGACATTAACGAGGAATGAAGTCCAGCTTGATATTGACATCGGCAGTCATACATCTGAAATGATGGAAGGAGATCAGGAAAAAGCACAGTATTTGGCTGGATACTTTGGGGCAGTTTTCACTCAGGAACCTTCTCAAGAGAAAGAATTAGACCCAAATACAGAGTCAACAAAGCAGCTGCCCGCCGTGGACTTCGATCGAAACGATGTGCATAAGGCTCTTAGCACCCTAAACATGGAGAAGTCAACAGGACCAGATGAACCACACCCCAAAATCTTGAGACATATTGCCCAATATATCGCGGCCCCACTGACTATGATATTCAATGTGTCACTTGACCAAGGTGTGTTACCAATGGACTGGAAAGAACACAATCGTCACTCCCATACATAATACAGGTCAACGATAAGTTCCATCGAAATCCAGACCCGTGAGCCTCACTGGTGTGGTAATTAAAATACTGTAAAGAATAATCAAACGGACCATAACGTCATTTATGGAAACCAATAACTTGCTGAACATGGCACATAATGGTTTTATGAGAGGGTCTTTCTTGTACAACAAACCACCTTATAGCAAGGGAGTTGTTGATTAATGCGCCAGACAACGAAAACTCAGTCGGTGTTGTCTACACAGATTTCAGTAAGGCTTTTGACAAAATGCCGAATAATAGACTGCTATTGAAGTTGGAAAACCTTGGTATTTCCGGACCTCTTTTAAAATGAATTAAAGATTTCCTAGTAGGTAGTAGACAAAATGTAAGAATAAACTCCAAGTGCTCCATCTGGTGACCAGTACTTAGTGGAGTACCCCAAGGTTCCGATTTAAGTCCTTTACTTTTTATGATGTACGTTGATGATCTCACAAGTATAATACAGTCTCCAATGTTATTATACGCTGACGATGTATAAATTCAGGCAGACTTGAATAATATGATAAACCTGTCTAAAGAGTGGCTGATGTCTATCAACGCGAAAACGTGTGTCTACATGCACTTGGGGATTCAAAGGTTAATAAGTACAGCATAGGTGATGTGTCATTACCCGTAGTCCGGTCTCATAAGGATCTAGGGGTGACACTGAGTAATGATATTAAGACGACGGCCCATTGAAATATTAACAAATAATAATTGATTACTAAAGATTAGTGTTTGAAATCTAAAAATATGATGCTGACTATTTAAAATTTATTTCTATGAATAAACATGAGCCAAAGATACATCTTCCATCATGTTATGTTGGTCAATAATAATATTAAACTTTCCATTATCAGTTGTCAATATTCGATCAACTGCAACTACCTATTAAAGTAATTTTTATGGGCTATAACATTTATTTTCTTTAATGTACGTTCAATTATTTAATAAAAACATCATATATATATATATAAGCCATGTGACTATATAGAGCTGAAGGTCGCATATGAGACTGGAGGTGCGCCATTGGTATTGTACTGTTTCGGTTGTTTGGATGTTGTTTGGTTTTCCTGTTAACCAATGTAAAATTGCCCTGGCCCACAAGGGTATATTATGTTTATGTACTTGCATAATGTAGAAAGCAAATAACTAGCATTTAAGGTCGGTGTTATATCCTAGTAAAGATTAAGTTACGGGTAACTTCTGGGAACTAATAATATACAAATATTATGTATTAATGTTTTCTACGCCCTCAATAATGACACCGATGCTCAAAGATGAATTACCTTAAAAAAACCTAATTAGTTGAATCACTCGTATATTGTTAATTTTATATGCAGTAAAAGCGATTGTATAGGTGCTAGATGTTTTAGATGTATGTATACATAATACAGAGTGTTGAGTAGTACAACTACTGTATAGCCCTATTGGTTTGTTTCTTTCAATTTAAAAGATAAACATTATTGAAATTTCTCTTCAAATAGACAACTATAACACTCCTTGATGTATTAACAGACATTGCCGTTAGCGGATGCATTATAAATAATCTATTGAAGTGCAATGCAGTCTACCTTTATTCGTTTAGTATAGGTAAGTCAAATTTGAGGTTCGCTGTCACTATCTCTAAAATTTACTTAGAAGTTCAGAGCATTCGTTTTACAGAAATACGAAACTCCACGTAGGCACGAAATATTCTTGAAATCTCCCTGCATTAATTATGAGTGATTTGAATTTCTTAATCATTAGCTTCACAGGGAACCACTAGTTTAGAAATCCGTGCTCTGTATCCTTAAGCTTCTTAGAAGCTTGGTAAATAACAAACCTCTCAGTGTGTAAATATTTGTCCCAAATGATAAATCGACTGTTTGCTCAGTGATAATGATGAGGATTTTATGTAGTTTACATAACGGGATAATCCTAGTTAAACAACTGGCGAATCTATGAAATACTGGGGAGCTATTTTAAAACTATTCAGTAAGATTCATTCATGACCCCACTGCGTATCGAACTCAGGACCTTCAGGTCATGGGGTAAGTGGTAAACCATTATATCATTGCACTGAAATTCACTGATTCACATATCTAACTTCACTCAACACTTAAGATTGTGCAACCATCTTTCAATGCTTTTGGTGGCTAACAACTCCACTTCTCACATGACTGAGCTCAACTAATAACGACTTCTGACAAGAACTCCAAGAATTACCTCTAGAAATTAGTCACTTAGAAAATATATCATTCTAATTAGTATAAGGTACTTGTGGATTATAGTTTTTTTTTCTTTCAGCAATAATTGGCTAACAATAGAAAATTTAGAACCAGAGTGGTGTTCTCTATCTTCTTTCAAACCTTTCAATTAGTGATTCTAACCATCTTTAATCGATAGAGTAGGAAAATTAGATATTTTTACGTTTCATGACTAAATGTAAGCGATCATTGGATTAATATAACGTTTGTGTAAATGTTTTTTCTTTTTTTTCTTTTTCTTTTAAAAAAACAAATAATTTTGGCTCCAACAATCAATGTCGAATAGAGATAACTGAGCAGTGCACGTGATTCGAATCTAGGACCTTTGTTATCGGGCGCAAACGCTTAACCTCTAAGCTACTGAGCCAAGATCCAATAGTGTTAATGTCTAACTTAAACTAATCAATGATATTGCGCAATCATCTTTTATTGCGCTAAGATAGATACCTGTCTCTACCTGATATGGGTTAGTTCCACCGATCAAGGCTTTTGAATGAACATAGAACATAGGTTAGACATTAAACCTTGATTGCTTATCAGTCTTTATTGATTATGTATTTTGGTCGAATAGTATAACAAGGTTACAAAATAAGCTTTGACAATGAAACTTCTCACACAATACAATTCAATGAAGAGTTTACACAGATTCATCTAAATTGTTTTCTACAATGAAGATAACTATGATAAATGTTTATTGAAATTATTATACACTGACCTATTTAAAATGAAAATGTTGTTGTTGTTAAAATGAAAAGATACTATTTTATCAATAATTTTATTGTTATAAAACTCCACTATGTTTATTGTCAAGTTCGTCTGGTGAAGATTTAAAACTTTTTCTAAAATACTTTTCAAACCATTCAATATCATCTAAACATCTATTTAACATAGACAAATCTTGACCGTGGGCATCTTCTTAAAAATAAGAAGAAGAAGAAGAAGAAGAAGGTAAGGATATGCAACTACGTGTTCAAACATGCTACAACAAAGAAGAAACGATTGATTTATATGTAAAGATAAAGTTAATGTAAGCATAAAGTATGTTGAATACAAAGTTCCTCTATACACATTTTCTAATAAAAAAACACATTTTGTATTAAATAAGTTAATCACTAATATTTAACTCTACTGTTAGAGTTATTTACAAATGTGTTTAGTAGTTGATATAACGGATGGTTTAGAATATTCTCTCTCTCTCTCTCTAATGTTCGCTATGATAATACGTGAATACAGTAATTAGACTAGTCAAGTTAAATCAGATCCACGATTTCATGATCCTGAATGAAGAATCAGAATATAGACTAGATGATAATTTATTCAACACAATTACAAGCGATTACTTTCAGTGAGTTCGAAAGTAGAAATCAATAAAGGGGAAATGAAATCACATATTTAATAGTTATTAAATGGAAAGCCTGTTTGTTCACGCTCAATGATCTAAGTTCTCCCATACAACACAACAGGCACCAATAGAATCACACCTGATGGAGAAGCTTTGTAGGATGTGAAAACCTTTACATATCTGGTCAGCATCATTGATGAACACGGTTGATCTGATGCAGATATGAAGGCGCAAATTGGCAAAGCAAGAGGAGCATATCTACAACTGAAAAACATCTGCAACTCAAAACAACTGTCAAATGCCAACATCAGAGATAGAATTTTCAATACAATGTCAGGACAGTTCTAATGTACGGGACGGAAACTTGGAGAACTACGAAAGAAATCACTTAGAAGATACAAGTGTTTATTAACAGTTGTCTAAGCAAAATACCTCGGATCCGTTGACCAGCACTATCAGATCAACCTACTATGAGAGAGAACAGATTAGATTCTAGCAGAGTAAGAAATCAGGAAGAAGCGCTGGAAGTGGATAGAACACACAATGAGGTAGACACCCGACTGCATCACAAGGCAAGCCCTCAAGTGGAATCTTCAAGGCCAAACGAAGAGAGGGGGAAGACCAAAGAACACATTACTCCGAGAAATGCAGACAGACATGAGTAGAATGAACATGAATTGTATAAAACTTGAAACAAAGGCTCAGGACAGCAGGTTATGCTCCACTGGGAGTAACAGATGTAAGTAAATAAGTAATCAAAATAATGAATAAACAAAAAGGCATTGAAATCTGATAGAATTTCAATAAATTTAGATTACTAAAATGTCGTGATAATTAATATTGATAACATCTTATTAAGATTATGTATGAAATAGATAATTTTATGACAAGTACACAAGCGTGATAACATTAGATTATGGTACAGCATGAACTCATTGTAATTGAGTGAGGAGAATATCTCTTAACTGAAGTTCATTTGATAATCGTAATCTATGTGAGTTGAATTGGCCTGAAGTCAATCACACAAGAAAGGATGTACTTATTCTTTAATTTTATTTAAATGGTCAAGTTTAAAATTATCACAATTGTTTCATTCCCCCTATTCGATAATTGTTTCCGACACTGGATCATGTGTTTTGTGGTCTTAACATTATGGACTGTCTACAGTTAGACAACCTTTAAAACAATGATGCATTGCACAGATTTCCAGTCTTACTATGGGACTCTATATTCAACCCTGTCTTGTGTATTTCTCTCCAGTTGTTGTTAATCTTTTTCATTTCGTATGTCTCTTCATTTAATTCTTATGAGTATTTTCAATATATATGTAAATCCATTTGATTTATTATGATGATTTTGTTCTAAAGTTGATTTCATTTGTTGCCAGATTTCCGGTCTTCAATATGGTCTCGATCAATTGAAGATTAATTAATTTGATTGTTTGAAAATCTTATTTACTCCTGTTACCCCTTGTGGAGGAGCATACGCCGACCACTAACACTCTATATTCAACCCTGTCCTGAGTAATCCTTTCCAGCTGTTGTTCATCTTTTTCATATCTGCTTCTATTTCTCGACGTAATGTGAACAAATGCAAGTGAACACACCCAGTGTAGGATCGGCAAAGCAAAAACAGTATATGGGACTCAAGACAACTGTCAACCGATATCAAAGTCAGAATCTTTAACATCAACATCAAGACAGTTCTTTTATATGAAGTTGAAACATGGCAAACTGCTACAACCATAACTGGAAATGAACAAGTAATTACAAACAATTGACTACACAAGATACTGAATGTCCGTTGACCGAATGCCATCAGCAACAACCTACTATGTGAGAGAACGAGCCAGCATGCATCTGGAGGAGAAATTAGGGAAAGATGTTAGACGTGGATGAGACGTAGATTACGGAAATCATCAAACTGAATCACAAAGCAAGGAATAACTTGAAATTCTGAAAAGAAACGGAGAAGAGGAAAGTCAAATAACACACTGCGTCGATAATTCAAAGCAAGCAAAATCAAAAGGATGAATAACAACTGGAAACAAGTGGAAAAGATTGTGCAGAACAGAGTTGAATAAAGAATGCTAGTGGGCGACCAATACTTCTAGACTAGATGTAACAGGCGCAATTAGGTATGTAAGCAAGCAGTTCTTATCTACAACTTTCAATAATTCACACCAGATTCCAAAACGGAGACCTGCTCATCAGCGAATGTGGACCGTCTATACAAGGTCTACAAATTTTCGAATGCTTCAATGGCAGATTTTCCTATCGGCCAATGGAAATGTTTCTAATGAAGTCCTTGATAACGCGCTTACTACAGTCGTAGAAAGAAAAATTACGCACGACTCCAGAGTCCCCTCATTCTCATATGTAAGCAAGACATTTCAAAACAAATGTCGATTTTACGATTGCTATGAAGTTAAGAGACTCACAGAGGAGAGCAGGTTAAGTCATTCAATGAGGAATTACTAGACCGTATGCAAACGAAACAACGATGAAATCTTTGTGGAAGAACTCTGTTATCGCAACCTATGGAAGGTTTACCAAAACACTTCAATAAATATGTAGTTCACATGCAAACTATTCACAACAACCAGGTGACTCTATTCATATTTCGGTTGTTGACTCTAATCCTAGTGAGTGTATTCTAAATCATACTTCACTTTTAGTGCAATTATGCTATATTTACTACACATTTTAAGACTGTAAGCTAGGATTATGAGTCTAGGAATGCCGTGAAACAACAGAAAAAACACCAAAAACTACCCATTGAGTTATATTCAATAATACAATACAGAGTCCGCACCAAAAGCGAGTACTTCTGGTAATTTCACGTGATCGCAATCTCATATTTACTGTTCACTTGCAAAATTGGAAATTTTTGTTGAGTTCAAGCTAACAGTGTTCTAACATATGTTGAATTATTTCATGAACGCCTATTTGAAAATTAGAATTATTGATGTATTGACGACGTTATACGAAGAACAAACAATTCAAGTATCACTCCATTACAATGCTCTCATGATTCAAACCACCATCATCAATACTCAACAGAATTCACACTATCAGACAACACAATCATTACATATGAAAACAATAACACAAAACGACTATTAACTCAACTCATCAACTATTAACTCTAATTCACAATCAGTCAGGTCAACCTCAATATCATATCATTCATACCACACCAATTTGATCTACTTCAGGCAACTCAACTCAAATAAACTCAGGTGAACTCAACTCAACTCACACACAATCACATAGCAACACACTACTTTACCCAGCTCTACGCATCACTTCTCACAAACTACACATTCAAGTTCAAGTATTCCATGCACACTCATGCATTGTATAAATAGGCCAAAACACTCAGTCTCAAAATCAACCAACTCTACTCAAAATAACGTTCATCTGATTCAAATTAAACACGGTAGGTGTAATTGTGTACATGTGAATGACTGATCAACTAATTATCTCACAACATCCTTCATTAATTCAGATGCATCTCAACTTCATTGCGACATTCACTGTGTTGATTCTCGTCAACTTCCTATATGTCAATGGTCTTCACACTCTGGATAATGCCGTCAACGACATGATGTTTACTGATGTTACTAAAGGTGATATTGTGTTTTGCATTTGACATTTGCGTTATCCAGTATCTGTTTTCGTGAACTCACATCACGATGTAGACAGATGTACTAGTTGTAGTGGAAGTGTCCACCATCATCTCCTTGGCATGGAACGTATATTGTGCCAATCACATTGTTCACTCACCATGTCTACAATCACATACACCACATTACCATCCTCTTACGACACAATATCACGGTCGATGAAATCGATGCGAACGTGACCTCATCTGTTTTCAAATATGATTGGAATCAGGGTGAACAAATGTTTTCTATTCGCTCATTCAGATAGTCATCATCATCACTGCATCACCATTGCAACATATGGTTGCACATCTGAATGTGAGAGATCACAACCAAGTGAATGGTGTCTAATCACTCAAGACTGCATGCTTGTATATTGTGTTGTGTGTAAATTGTAATTGTCGACCAATCTAATGGCGGACAGGTCGATTCACTTATTGAAAATTATTTAGTGAATTGTTCTTAACATGGTAATATTTTCTCACCACTATTGTTGTATTGTTTTTCAGAGATAAACGAAGAGTTGGAAAAGCCACCACATACTGATCAATCTATTTCTACTAAACCCAGAGATAAACGTTTCGTTCCTAATTCTGATAAATTCAAACGTATTGTATTATAATGGGGACGAAACTATCGGCTGGTTTTTTCGATTGATATTATTTTGACGGATATAGAACGATGAAACTTTCTCCGTATCTTTTTGTTGGACAGTATTGTCATTTATTTGTTTCGTTTCCCTGTCGTGTATTTTAACCTTTGTTCAATTGTCGGTTAACCACACCTTTTGTTCTTCATTCTTCCTCGTGTGAGCTTTCATTACGTCATTTCAATAAAGATTTATCTTTCGTTACCGAATTTTTTACTGCGTGCTGCCATCACTATTGACAGTGTGGTCGCGTTTGACCAAGCTTAATGTCACGGCGTGGTTCAGTGTGTAACTGGTATGGATCATCAGGTATCGAGCCCTGAATATTGTGTTTCTTTCGCTGTTTAGCACGCTAATTTGCGTTAGATAAAACTTTGACTGTATAGCACAGGCTTCTTATATATGTAAAAAAACATGACATAAAAGCGTACCGAAAGGCACTCGCATCCAAGAAGTAGAGACGTCATTAGATGTAGTTCTCGATTCACATATCGTTTTCGAGTTTGATTATCCCCGAAACACGACCTCCGTTACAAACCGACTGAGGTTTATTCACTCACCGACGTAGGTGATCTGTGTCAATAATTAAGGTCGACTCGTGTTCGATGAGAATGGTATAGCCTCATAGCTCGTGTAGAAGTAGCATCCTATAGTCACTATACAATGTCGCTCACTATCAATCCGAAATTCAGTTGATAGATGCACAGAAATAGAACTAGAATCATTTATTACAATAATGTTCACATGATTTATATGTCTCCTGTGAACTGAGTGGTCTTTTAAATTAGCAATCCCTGCTATACGTCTGCCCATTCCCTGAACTATAATTCCCGTCGATGATCAGTTGTCTTCTTATTTGTGAAACTGTATTTCTGATCATGTTTTATTTGCTAAGTGAATCCAATGTACTAGAGATTTGTAGAGTTTACCATGACTGTCATCAATTCTTGGATGTTGTGCAACAAGATATTGAAACAAGAAGCTAACGATGCGTTTTTCTGGCTTTTCTAGATTACTTGTGCTTACCGATAGGATAGCACTCCTTGAAGATTGAAAGAACTTTTAATTTGATACGTTAGACTGGAGATGTCGTGGGGTGGTATGTATATGACGTTGTCATAAATCAGAAAGCGTGTTGGCAAAATTATTTGCAATGAAATGGTTTCCATTATCTGTTACTGACACATTACGTAATCCTTCATGGTCCATCGTCCTTTGAGTAAAGTGTCCGTTAGGACTGTCCATGAATACTACGTCTAGCCATTTAGAATATGAATCTAATTAAACTAAAGTTTAATTTGACTTTATAAACTGGGCTGCAGTAATTCCCATAAATGCGTCACAACGATTCAAATGATGCAAGTCAAGCATAATATGTAGGATTATTATACGACAGCTTATGCAAACAAGTAAGACAGTTTTTCCATTCATACCTTCAAACAGCATCAATCTCAGGCGATCAACAAATCTCACGAGCAAGTGGTTCTATTTTCTCTTCTTCCAGACGGATGGAATTAATATAATCTTATACTGAAGATTTGAATGTAGAGTGTATGAAATTTCCATCATGAAAAACGTTCATTCAGAATGTAATAATATATCTTCCCTCTCCTTACAGAACTCAAAACATCTACGTTCGCACAGAAAATCCCAACACCACTTCACTTCATTTACGACAGTTCTAAAATACTTACGATTATCCTTCACTACTTCTGCTGCATCAACACGTAATGGTTGAACTAACATACAATCACTTTCATCAGCTGGTTTTCAAAATGTAAACATCGTAATATAAAATTTGCATGATGCATGCTTCTGGTAACCTTGTGATAAATGATGAAATAACAAGCACTCTAATCTGAATTCCATCTCGCGTTGATTGCAGCGGATGACTGATGAAGTGATTTGGTTGATTTGTAAGTAAATCTTAATGACTAGTGATCACCTACAATATGAATCTTAGCATCAAACTATTGTTTGTGCAGTCTTTTTACTGCCAATTGCTTAGTCGTCTCAAAACAAAGATGGCAAGTTCCCCACTCTGTTCCAAAACCACACTGAAATTCAAAAGATATGCATCACTAGTAAAGACAGACATGTAGTGACTTACTGTTATCACGAGAACACGATTGGTTTAATGAAAACAATTATTATTATAACCAACTGTACCTGTGAATGTTTTGCTGTGCTCGTTTGTTTAACTGTGCTAAAGACAGCCATATTACTGCTTCATTATTTTGATTGTGACCTTGTAAGAATTCGGTTGGGCTCAGTAACCACACTTGTACTGCTTTGACACGATCTCGGTATTCTTTCGATCCCATGAGATCGCCAACAAACACATCTTGACAACAGCCATCAGCTGCGTTCTGATATACTTGGCCTATAGATGTTGTCGGTTAACTGGCACGTAGTCTTCTTGTAGTGTTGTTCATAATCAACTGCGACTCGACGTCACGCTACAATTCGTCAACCCAAAAGTACGAACACGTCTTAACCTCTGGTCAAATCTTTCAAAGAAGCCGATTGCGGTGAGTGCATTATTTATCTATCCACTTCTGTCGTATATTTTCTTAATAATATTTTTAAATATATAATATACTCGACATGACGGATAACGATAAGAAAAGTATTAACATAATAGACTTCGATGTGCACGTTTTATGCGCATGACGATAAATTCCACGTTTAATTCGAGAAATATCCCTTTTTCATTATTCTCCTCGCTCACTCGGCTGCTTGGTACGGAACGCATACGCACTACCGCCTACCACCCAGCATCAAATGATTTAGTTGAACGGTTTCATCGCCAACTTAAAAGTACCCTTCGAGCACACGAAAACGATAATTGGTACGAAATCTTACCGCTCGTTCTCTTAGGTATCAGAACGAGCTTGGAGGCATTTATCCAATGTTCTGCCATCGACATCGCGTCTGCCTGGGGAATTCTTCACACCACGGAGCAGTAACGATTTCTGTTAGTCAGGCTACGTTCAACGACTGTCTGTATTTATGCAAACGTTCGTCAGCCGATCAGTTCTACTATTTAGACCGCTGAGCTGCTCGAACATCGCTTAACCGCATATATCTCACTGACCAGCAGTGTTCCATCGTATTTTGTTTGTCGACGTTTTTCTTTCCTACCGAAAGTCAAATATTACTGTTTATTCAGATATGGTTGTTGTTTATCTGTTTTGGGAATGTGGAGAGTATAATTGATCACTTGATTTTATAATATATTTGTGATATCCGTTTCTGAAGATGTGGCTTACAACTTACTTACTTACTTACTTAAGTAATTAAGTACAATCAAACATACTTTGATTCTCTGGCTCTGAATCTAGATGAAATACTGGAATCTCGGTTGGTACACTGCCGATGCTCTTCATCACGTAATCTCAAACAAACATCATAGTGATGACTTTCGTCTAGGTTTCTGAGTGAAACCTATCCCGAAACAGTCCGCTATGTCGTTTGCCTTCCCGTGATCTTCCTCTGTCGTTTGAGACACATCTTCTTCCGTAGTTAGGTTGACAATCCAATGATGTGTTCTCTTTCTGTGATTGATATGCAATAACAGTCTCTTAGGCTGTGTGATGACACATTGTATCGATTGCTTCTTCTATTTTCGTTGAGCTGCTCGAACGTCGCTTATGCGCATACATCTTACTGACCTGCAGTGTTCCATCGTATTTTGTTTGTCGATGTTTTTGGCGAGTTTTCAACGTTTCATTTTCTTTCCTACCGAAAGTTCAATATTACTGTTTATTCAGATATGGCTGTTGTTTATCTGTTTTGAGACTGTGGAAGGTATAATTGATTACTTGATTTTATAACCACCGGCTATGAGTACATTTCTCTCTCATCAATTCGTCAGAATCAACTTTCTAATTTTCCGACTAGTCAATTAAGTTTATCACCTTTGCATGTCCCTTTCACTCGTTAGAATGTAACGGGACATCTGCTCGATAAACTATATCAGCCATGAATTCGCACCAGATAGCTAAATGATTGATTTCCTCTACAGGTGGAAGGAACTTTATTTGCCTTGATTCATCCTATAAATAAACCAGGATCTTACCCCTCGAGATTTCAGCCGGCTTCCCTCCGGTTCACAGGTCTCTCAATAATGTGTCTTCGCCTTAACAGATTGAGTTGTTAAGGTACAATTTTCATATACATGACAAAACTGCCGTCAATACCGTTTAGTATTTCAGCTCTACAAAGTCAGAAACCAAGCAACTAGATTTCACTATCATACAATTCTGACGTTAACGCATTTCATCAAATGCCAGTGACATCAACGTTTTCTGTATCTACCAAATTTTGAGCACTGTCATTTTATTTGGCAGACTGCAAACATTCTTATATCATACTTTTAATCCTGCGGAGTGGTTTCCCATATCATCCAGAGTGATTTGGAGATCACCTTATTCCGGAGTTTAACACTGTGCACCTGAATCTACTGAATATTCATCAATATCTTCAGACCAATAACTTCTCATAAATTTTCACATTAGCTCAACTTCAAATGTAGTTAAAGTACGCTAACGTTTATTGAGTGATACAGGGAGGAAAAGCGGCTAGCTCGAGTATATACTCGGAGCGCGTTTTTTCAGCAGGTGTTGTTATGTCTGGGTAATTTATCGTAATGTTTATTGTAAATGTCAGTCATATCAAAAATACGGCCCTACTGTCTATCTTTTGGAACTGGATTTTATATAGGTAAGAGTACTTGTTATGAAAATCACTCCTGTTTAGGCTGCAAGAATGATTTCCGAATGAAAGGAAACAACGGTTAGCATCTTTCCTATCTATTGCTCCCAATAAAAAACCTCACATACATTCTTTGAGTAAGATTTCGCGTTCTGTAATAGTAATCTGCCATGATCTTTCTAGGGCAGACAGTGAACTGTATCAATAATGAAAGGTTCGCTCACAAAATAAAACTACGATTATCAGTCTCAATGACTTCTAGCCAATGTGAAATAAAAGTACTAAGAATGCACCTGATAAAATTGAACTATTATTATGATTTGATGGTGTATGTCCTAATGGCTGTTGGACCGTGATGTACATCTCCTAGCACCTTACTGCCTACCGATAATGAAATAGATGACCTCAATGTGGAATTGTTGCCCATTGATTGTAACATAAATAATCTAACAGACAAAGACATCTTGACGCCATTACAGAATAAAGTGTCAGTAGATACTTAATTCTTTAGTTACGACTATGATTCCGATTTATAGTTAGTGCTAGGGTTTGGGACTAGAATGTCAAGTTAGAGATTCATGTCTATATCTAGGATTAAGGTTTGGCTTGATTCCATCTCTAGAACTTAAAAGGTCTGCCATTTAGTATTCAAGTGAGCTTCATCAAGGGACTTAAACAGTCAGTTGGAATTACTGCTTTCTAAGTTTATACCTGATTAAGGTGCTACTTAGAAATGGTCCTAGATAGTGACTAAATTGTTTAAATACCTTTTTGAGTGTTCTATCAAGAGTTCAAACCTTTTTCCATCTTAACTCACACTGAACAGCTGACTGTTGCCAGTCTTTAGGAGGAAACGTGTGCCACACAAACAACTTTATAAGCTTGTACTTGATTGACAAGTCGTATAAAATTTGAAGCGGATAGTAATTTAATGCTCATTCGTATGTTGTTTCAAGATGAATATATTGAGGATCTTAGGTATAATTTTTAATTCGAGAAACACATGTAGTTCTAAGTAAAAAAATAGACTAAATCATATCAGTCGTGCAATATCAAAGGCTGGCAACCTAACAATCGTTAATCACCAGATTACAACCTAGTGATAATAGTACAAGTTCACCACTGGTCTTGAGTGTCACAAATGTTTGTTACTATATTATGGAGGGTACACGGAGCTGGTAAGTTTCAAGCGGTATCGAAATAGCCGTCCATTAAATTCTGGATAACACCATTTCTTTTTACTCACAGTGCGCTTTTCTTATTTATGCGAAATCTATGACTTTTCATTGTTTCTGTAGGAGATGTGTGACAAACCTTTCTTTTATAACCCCGATATCGATACGAAAATTGCCGGTTTATATGATCTACAACATACAATTGGACGAGGACATTATGCTGTTGTGAAACAAGCACGCCATGTATTTACTGGTGAGAAAGTTGCAGTGAAAGTAATCGACAAGACCAAACTGGACAATGTTTCACGAGATCATTTGTTTCAGGAAGTTGTATGCATGAAACTTGTTCAGCATCCAAATGTGGTTAGATTATATGAAGTTATTGACACGCCAACCAAATTGTATCTCGTTCTTGAGTTAGGTGACGGAGGAGACCTATATGATTACATAACCAGTCATGGCGATGGTCTAAGTGAAAAAGTTGCAAAACGGTATTTTCGCCAAATAGTAACTGCCATTGCTTATTGCCACAAGTTAAGAGTGGTTCACCGAGATCTAAAACCAGAGAATGTTGTTTTTTTCGAGAAACTGGGTTTGGTTAAGTTAACAGATTTTGGATTCAGTAATAAATTTATTCCTGGCACTAATTTAGACACAGCTTGCGGCTCGTTGGCTTACTCAGCTCCGGAGATATTGCTGGGTGTATATATATTTATGATTTTGCAAGCACATATATATACAACACTTGGATTATAAAAATGATTAAGATGGCTAGTTATGTACGCATGTGAATTAACTGATAAAAAAGAAGAGTTTAATAGTAAAAGTGTTTCACATAATAAACAACATTATATCGGTTTGTTTTATTCTCGTCGTTGATATTAATAATCGCAATTGATCAACGTATTTCAGTATATAATCATCTTAAGCTGATTGCCTCTGTATTGCTAGTAGTAGAGAGTAACAGATTCTGGAACTTGTCTTTACCTTGTTTGAGACTTTTCAGCTGAATTTATGATTTCATAATGAAAGTACGTCAAAAATTAGTAACTAATTGTAGTCCTTAACACCAACAACCAGTAAATACTAATCTATGAAAATAATGTCAATAACGTCTACAAAAGCTAATAGTTATATAATATTACTAGCTTAATGGTTGACGTTTTAGGTATATGAAACTAAAGATACTGGGTTAGAGTCCTAATGTGAGCATTAACACTGGGATACAAGTAAACCGAGAAGATGAAATACACGTCTTATATTTCACTGTTAGTTACCGACCAACTCTACGAAATTACTGAATATTATCCCAAAATAATATTTTTCTACAAGTGAAGTACTAAACTTGAAGATCAGGTTTCAACACAGTAATTTGAAACAAATAAGTATCTTAGTATTTATTGATCTTTGAATAAATATTATTCAAAACGTTTTGAAATACAAAAATATATGTTCAACTGAAAAAACAACCCTGAAAGAACCCTCATGAATAGTTGGTGTTATTTTACTTTATCATTAAACCATTACACAATAGAACTACGACGAATTCTTAAACACAGAATTAAAGTCACCTACAGTGATATCGATTACACTTTAGAAGGTTTTAATTAGAATGAAAGAAAGAAATTCATTTTATTTCAACATAACACATTAGATGGTAATGTTGATTATAATGTAATTTCATATATGAAGAGCAAATGATATCTTATTATGGGTTAATACACATTTAGGCTATACATAATAAATTCTTAGTACTCACTTAACATAGGTATGACAACCTGGACCGATGCATATGTGCCTGGTCCTACGTTGTAACTGAATGACTGACTGACTGATATTTACAGTTTTTCTGATATTCTTTGATAATTAGCTATATTAAAAAAAGAATCTGTTATGAACTGACCCTATTTGTAAAACTGCCGATCAACTAAGAAGTAATAGATAGATATTTCATATTAGTTCATAACTCTTCAGAAGTGCTCACCAACGATTCCACAAATACTGGAAACAAAAACTTCATGTCCTAATGTAAATTCAATAACTTAAGAAGATTGACCTTATATTTTGATATGCTTGAATGCTATTATGTGTTCACCTTACTTGGTAAATGGAACGAAGTTCAAAGCTACAGTCATACGATAGGCTATTCTAATCCGTTGTCCCCGGCCTTGATAACTAGATCAAGAAATCTAGATGAGGCATAGAGAATTTATTCTACAAGTACCCAGAAAATATGAGTTCACTGTGTACACAAATCAAGCTTATTAATACATTGATAAAAATGCTAAAAAAATAGCGTAATAAAAAATCCGTCAACCGATGACAGTCAAGGATTTCCGAGTGAGAAATGTGAGCTGTAGGTCAACGAAGCGTCTCTTGGCGTGAAAACATAAAATTCAAAATTTCAGAAAAGAATAACGGAATAAAAACCTTTTCCAAGTAAGTTCTAAGGAACTAACGTCCTCAACACATTTGACGCTTCATATTTCCAACTTCAGTCTATCTTCAGCTAAGCTAACATCAAAGTTTTATTGTCAGTGACTAGCTTCAAGATGAATTTCCAAAGGATTCTTAAGAAGTTGTTAATTCGAGAGTTCACCAACATAGTGAATATGACTGCATGATCACTATACAGTATCTTCGAATGACTAACAAAGAGCTTGGTTCTATGTTGACACATAAAATATAGTCTTTTTTAACTGATTAGGAATAGTTTTCACTATTCAGTGAAATAATAAATAAATTTAAGCACCAAGTCATTTAATTTTAATTATAATAAACAGTTAGAAATGTTTTTTATAGATTAAGATAACGAGGAAAATATATGAAACAAAATAAACATTTACCTGCCTACTTATAAGTATAAGTGTCGAATATACTCTCTGGACGTTCTCTTAACTAAGACAGCGGATGGATCGTTAAAAAGGGACTTAAACTGAAAAAGTATTTGGACTGGGCATTATACTCATTTCATTAGCTTTGTACCTCTACAATACAAACAAAACTTGATCAAAACCCATAATTACCAAATACGCACTATATGTTCTGCTGATATAGCTGAAGATGAACTTAACGCCTTGCATAATACTCAAAGAGGGAACGGTTACCGTAGAAAGTTTATAATTAAATGTATGAACATGAAGGTGAAAATAAGTGAAATGCAAACAGTGAGGAAGAAATCCCTGTTCATATGTCTACAATTCAGAAGGTATGTGGCTAAATAAATATTAACTCAGAGATTACGTAGGACAATACAAAAGTCTTTTAACGCTGGAGAACTGCGATTAATGTTTTCTACGCGCTCAATAATGACACCGATGCTCAAAGATGAATTACCTTAAAAAAACCTAATTAGTTGAATCACTCGTATATTGTTACTTTTATATGCAGTAAAAGCGATTGTATAGGTGCTAGATGTTTGTAAATGTATGTATACATAATACAGAGTGTTGAGTGGTACAACTACTGTATAGCCCTATTGTTTTGTTTCTTTCAATTTAAAAGATAAACATTATTGAAATTTCTCTTCAAATAGACAACTATAACACTCCTTGATGTATTAACAGACATTGCCGTTAGCGGATGCATTATAAATAATCTATTGAAGTGCAATGCAGTCTACCTTTATTCGTTTAGTATAGGTAAGTCAAATTTGAGGTTCGCTGTCACTATCTCTAAAATTTAATTAGAAGTTCAGAGCATTCGTTTTACAGAAATACGAAACTCCACATAGGCATGAAATATTCTTGAAATCTCCCTGCATTAATTATGAGTGATTTGAATTTCTTAATCAATAGCTTCACAAAGATTCATCTAGATTCATCTAAATTGGTTTCTACAATGAAGATAAATATGATAAATGTTTATTGAAATTATTATACACTGACCTATTTCAAATGAAAATGTTGTTGTTGTTAAAATGAAAAGATACTATTTTATCAAGTTTAAAATTATCACAATTGTTTCATTCCCCCTATTCGATAATTGTTTCCGACACTGGATCATGTGTTTTGTGGTCTTAACATTATGGACTGTCTACAGTTAGACAACCTTTAAAACAATGATGCATTGCACAGATTTCCAGTCTTACTATGGGACTCCTTGGTAACACGCATACATGACCACTACAATGGTCGGACATAGGAGATTCGAATCTCATAGTAGGTGTAAATTCTTTAGACTAATATGTCGCAAATAAATGATTCATATTTCCAACTACAGTTGGTTAGTTACATGTTGTGAAATTCATCTATTTAAAAAAATTAGTCCCTTTGATAAATTTCGATAATGCGATAAGATGAAGTTTATCAGAATTATGTGATATATTTGCGCAATACATTTCGAACAATCTGATCACACATATACTTGCTAAGACATTTGTATATGAAAATTAAATGATCAACTAGATAGGCTGTAAAGGTAAACCTTCAAAAAGAAAAAAATAATAATAAAGTACACAGAACCAATGCGATAACCACTCTAGATAATGAATCAGTTTTACCCGGGTAGGTTAAGAGTAAGGACAAATTAAAAATCTGGAAGCAGTGATCCCGCTTACGGGATGCGCACTGTTGAAGAATCGCACAATAGGAACAAACGGCCGTCCTGTGCTTCCAGGTTTTCAATGGTGGTCTAATATCAATCAGTTCATGATTCCAATCAAAAACTTAATAATCTCCACAACCCCTAAACTGACAGTTTCTAAGTTGTCTCATGTTTTATTTACAATGAACATTTTACAGTTTTGTCAAAAGTAATTTTTTTTTTAAAATACACAAAAATGTGTATAACAAGTTTACAGTAGTAAACCAATTGATTGTTTAATGAAAATTAGTTTGATTGTTACATAAGAGAAACATTAACACAATATGAATTGATTGATTTCTAATAGACAACTAGTATGCCTTAATGAATAGAATATTGAAGGAAATATGAATAGTAAACTATTTGCTTAAATTAATATGATTCCTTCTTCTTCTTCTTCTTCTTCTCTTTCATTGTTACTTGTCATCAACGTTTTTTGTGCTACATATTATACCTAATTCTTTAAATATTCGCCTATCTACATGTCCATTGTATCCCGGTTTTTCTTGTTTGGTTCGTTTTTTATTTTATTTATAGCTTGTTTTCCAAACTGTATGTCTCTTCATTTAATTCTTATGAGTATTTTTAATATATATGTAAATCCATTTGATTTATTATGATGATTTTGTTCTAAAGTTGATTTCATTTGTTGCCAGATTTCCGGTCTTGAATATGATCTCGAACAATTGAAGTTTAATTAATTTGATTGTTTGAAAATCTTATTTACGCCTGTTACTTCTCGTGGAGGTGCATATGCCGCCCACTAACACTCTCTATTCAACCCTGTCTTGGGTAACTCTTTTCAGTTGTTGTTAAACTTTTTCATTTCGTCTTCTATTTCTCGACGTAATGTGAACAAATGCAAGTGAACACACCCAGTGTAGGATTGGCAAAGCAAGAACAGTATATGGGACTCAAGACAACTGTCAACCGATATCAAAGTCAGAATCTTTAACAACAACATCAAGACAGTTCTACTATATGGAGATGAAACATGGATAACTGCTACAGCCGTAAGTGAAAATGTTCAAGTAATTACAAACAATCGTCTACACAAGATACTGAACGTCCGTTGACCGAATGCCTACTATGTGAGAGAACGAGCCAGCGTCCATCTGGAGAGGAAATTAGGGAAAAATTATAGAAGTGGATGAAACGTAGATTACGGAAATCATCAAACTGAATCACAAAGCAAGGAAGAACTTGAAATTTTGAAGAGAAACGGAGAAGAGGAAAACCATAGAACACACGGCGTCGATAATTCGAAGCAAGCAAAATCAAAAGGATGAATAACAACTGGAAACAAGTGGAAAAGATTGTGCAGGACAGAGTTGGATGAAGAATACTAGCGAGCGACCAATAATTCTAGACGAGGTGTAACGCGCAAGTAGGCAAGTAAGCAAGCAGTACATATCTACAACTTTCAATAATCCACATCATATTCAAAAACGATTTCACCTGCACAGTGGTGCTCTTCACAATTTTACTCTTCACACTGGCAGCATAACGTCTATCATTTCGGTTGGGAAGTTGAAGTCATTGAATTGTGAAGCTATAATTATGCCTGTCAGAGTTTCCGTTTTGAGTATTACTGGCCGTTATCGTTTTATTTCTTGATGTTGTATTATGTTAATCGGAAACGAAAAATCTTCAATCACAAATTGTGAACTGCTCATCAGTGATTGTGAACTGTCTATATAAATTCCAGAAAATTTTAGAATGCTCCAGTGACAGATTTTCCTATCGTCTAATGGAAATATTTCTAATGAAGTGCTTGAAAACTCGGTAACTACGGAGTCGCAGAGCACAAACTAAGAAATAATTCCACTTGCACCATCATGCAAATTGATGTGGTGTTACGTTAGTCATGATTACTCCAAACAAAGTGGTCGGTAGAGTATATTTTAACAACATCAACATCGTTTTGAACTTATTACTCCAACACCATCATCAACACTCGACACAATTCACACTATCAAACAACACAATCAATACATATGAGAACACTAACACATAACGACTATTTATTCAACTCATCAACTCTTCACAATAATTCACAATCAGTCAGGTCAACACCATTATCCTTATATCATTCACACCACACCAATTTAATCTAATACAGGCAACTCAGCTCACCCACAATCACATAGCAACATACCACTTCACTTCGGCTCTACGTATCACTTATCACAAACTTCACATTCAAATTCAAGTGTTCCATGCACACTCATGCATTGTATAAATAGGCAAACACACTCAGTCTCAAAATCAACCAACTCTACTCAAAACAACATTCATCTGATCCAAATTAAACACGGTAAGTGTAATTGTGTACATGTGAATGACTGATCAACTAACCATCTCACAACATCCTTCATTATATTCAGATGCACCTCAACCTCATTGCGATATTCGCTCTGTTGATTCTCCTCAACTTATCGAATGTCAATGGTCTTCACACTCTGGATAATGCCGTCGAAGACATGTTGTTGACTGATAATACTCAAGGTGATATTGTATTTTGCATTTGACATTTGTGTTATCCAGTATCTGTTTTCGTAAACTCACATCACGATGTAGGTAATTGTATTAATTTTAATGAATTTGTCCACTGTCATCTAATTAGCATTGAATGTATATTGTGCTAATCACATTGCTCACTCACCGTGTCAACAATCACATACACCACATTACCGTCCTCGTACGGCACAATATCACGGTCGATGAAATCGATGCGAACGTGACTTCGTCTATTTTCAAATATGATTGGAATCAGGGTGAACAAATGTTTTCTGTTCGCTCATTCAGATAGTCGTCATCATCACTGCATCACCATTGTAACATGTGGTTTCATATCTGAATGTGAGAGATCACAACCAATTGAATGGTGTCTAATCACTCAAGACTGCATGGTTTTATATTGTGTTGTGTATAAGTTGTAATTGTCGACCAATCTAATGGCGGACAGGGTGACTCACGGATTGGTAATTATTATCAGGGGATCGAGTTTGTATGCGAATCGTAATGGGAAGCTTGAGTTTAAGTTCACGTGTATGTGTAACAATCGACCGTTGTTTGGTGACGATTGTGTATAAAATTTATTCAAAGCAACTGACAAATGTTCTGTCGATTTATAATTTGAGAAGTAATTAACTGATCAGATTTGTGTTATGTTGGTTGGGATTTCGAAACGCATGGCAAACAGAATATTGATTAGATTCCATTTCTCTATTTAGTGAATTGTTTTTAACATGGTAATATTTTCTCACCACTATTGTTGTATTGTTTTTCAGAGATAAACGAAGAGTTGGAAAAGCCAACACATAGTGATCAAAGTATTTTTAGTGAACCCAGGGACAAACGTAAATTGGATGGTAGACGTGGTGGTTGGGAGGTTGGTGCTTTTATGTAGAAAATAGTTTTATTCTGAATGAGAACAAAAATATCGGCTTGTTTTTTCGAATAATATTATTGTAACGCATATAGAACTATGAAAATCCCTTCGTATCTTTTTGTTGGACTGTATTGTAATTTATCTGTTTCTTTTCCCTGTCGTGTACTTTAACCTTTGTTCAAATGTCGGATAACCACACCTTTTGTTCTTCATTTTTCTTCGTGTGAGCTTTCATCACGTCATTTTCAATAAAGACTTATTTTTCGTTACCAAATTTTCAATTTCGTGTTGACATACTATTAACAGTATGGTCGTGTTTGACAAAGCTCAAGGTCACGGCGTGGTTCAGTGTGTGACTAGAATGGATTCTCAGGTATCGAACGCTTAATGTAACGTGTTTCTCTTGCTTTTTTCGCGCGCTAATTTGCTTTTGGAAAACCTTTGACTGTATAGCACAAGCTGCCTATTTATGTAAAAAAGCATGACATAAAAGCGTATCGATAAGCACTCGCATCTAAGACGTAGAGACGTCATTAGATGTACTTCGCGATCCACATATCGCTTTCAAGTTTGATTATCTCCGAAAACTGACCTCGGTTACAAACCGACTGTGGTTTATTTGGTCACCGACGTAGGTGATCTGCTTCAATAATTAGGGTCTATTCGGGTTCGATGAGAATGGTATAGCCTCACAGCTCATGTAGAAGTTGCACCCCATAAGTACTATTTATTGTTGCTCACTATCAATCCGAAATTCAGTTGATAAATGCTCAGAAATAGAACTAGAATAACTTATTACAATAATGTTCACATGATTTATATGTCTGCTGTGAACTGAGTGGTTGTATAAATTAGCAATCCTTGCCATCCGGCTGCCCATTCCCTGAAATATACTTCTCGTCGATGATCGGTTGTCTTTTCGTTTGTGAAACTGTTCTTCTGATCATGTTTTATTTGCTAAGTGAATCCAATGTACTAGAGATTTCGAGAGTTTACCATGACTGTCATCAATTCTTGGATTTTCTCCACCAAGATATTGGAAAAAAACCTATCAATGCGTTTTTCTGGATCTTCTAGATTAATTCAGCTTACTGAGAGGATAGCATTCCTTGAAGATCGAAAGAAATTCTAATTTGAACCGTTAGACTGGAGATGTCGTGTGGTTGTACGTATATGATGTTGTCATAGATAAGAAAATTATTTGCAATGAAATGGGTTTCATTATCTGTTACAGACACATTAAGTAGTCCTTCATGATCCATCGTCCTTTGAGTAAAGTGTCCGTTAGGACTCTCCATGAATACTACGTCTAGCCATTTAAAATGTGAATCAACATAAAAAAGGCATAATTTGACTTTAAAAACCTGTCCACAGTAATTCACATAAATGCGTTGCCAATATTTAGAAGATGCAAGTCAAATATTCTAAGTAGGATTATTATACGATAGCTTATGCAAACAATTAGGAAAGTCCTTCCATTCATGGATTGTATCAGCATCAAACTCAGGCGATCAACAAATCTCACGAGCAAGTGGTTCTATTTTCTCTTCTTCCAGACGGATGGAAACAATATATTCTAATACTGAAGATTTGAATGTAGAGTGTATGAAATTTCCATCATGAAAAACGTTCATTCAGAATGTCATAATATATCTTCCCTCTCCCTACAAAACTCAAAACGTCTACGTTCGCACAGAAAATCCCAACACCACTTCACTTCATTTATGACAGTTCTAAAATACTTACGATTATCCTTCACTACTTCTGCTACATCAACACGTAATGGTTGAACAAACATACAATCATTTTCATCAGCTGGTTTTCAAAATGTAAACATCGTAATAGAAAATTTGCATGATGCATGCTTCTGGTAACCTTGTGATAAATGATGAAATAACAAGCACTCTAATCTGAATTCCATCTCGCGTTGATTGCAGCGGATGACTGATGAAGTGATTTGGTTGATTATTAAGTAAATCCAAATGACTAGTGATCACCTACAATATGAATCTTAGCATCAAACTATTGTTTGTGCAGTCTTTTTACTGCCAATTGCTTAGTCGTCTCAAAACAAAGATGGCAAGTTCCCCACTCTGTACCGAAACCACACTGAAATTCAAAAGATATGCATCACTAGTAAAGGTTGACTTGTAGTGACTTACTTTTATCACGAGAACACGATTGGTTTAATGTAAACAATTATTATTATAAACAATTGTACCAGTGATTTTTTAACTGTGCTAAAGTCAGCCATATTACTGCTTCATTATTTTGATTGTGATCTTGCACGAATTAGGTTAGGCTCAGTAACCACACTTGTACTTCTTTGACACCATCTCGGTATTCTTTCGATCGTACGAAATCGCCAACAAACACATCTCGACAACAGTCATCGACTGCGTTCTGATATCTTTGGTCTATGGGTGATTTTATCGGTTAACTGGCGCGTAGTCCTCTTGTAGTGGTGTTCATAGTCAAGTGCGCCTCGACACCACGCTACAATTGGTAAACTCAAACGTACGAACACGTCCTAACCTCTGGTCAAATCTTCCGAAGAAGGCTATTGCGGTGAGTCTATTATTTATCTATCCAGATAAGCAGACCACGACGCCCTTGACTTCGGATAAGATTGCAGGCTCACGGGATGCAAACGAAACTAGAGTCTCACGTTCCGGTTGCCAAGTACTGTTGCCTGTACGCTTTCGCGACTAACCGCACCGTCACTAACCGATACAGTGTAGGACTATTCCAATACTAAATGCATGCTACACTCTTCTTCTTTTTTGATTTTTCCTGCATCCTGAGACAATGCATCCGATTATAATCGTTTGGTACCGTCGACTTCAGCCAACTTTGTCGAAAGCCGGTCTGACCAACCACGGTCTTGTCAACGCACTCAGTCGATATTTTGGTTTCCAGTGTTTGGCATACGCTTGGTCTCGAACTTGCTCGTAATGGTCGCTTCTGGTTCCTCGGTTCAACGTGGATTCGTCCTACGTCTGCAGTATTTCTAGTCCGCATCCGTACGAACGCAATGTTCAGATTCTGGATACAAACCACTCTGGTGTGGTATGCCAACTCGATCAAAAATACAACAAACTGCATCTGGTACCGTTCTCCGAAAAAGACCTTCGTTGGCAGCTCGACCATCAACCATCGCTTTTCTATTACGCCAATTCTTCCGACCTACACGATCTTGGTATTCTCTCGATACCACGAGATCGATAATCAAATAAACTTGTCAATATTCTGTCTTATGATTTTATTGGCACGTATTACTCAGTAGCGGTGTTCATAATCAACTGGTAGTCGACACCACGCAACAGACATCTCAGTTGGTAAACACGGTCTGAGGAGTATCTCTCTGTCGAAAAACCACTTACTCAGGCTAAATGCGTCCTTCAGAAATATTGGACGTTATATAGCTGATTGAATTACTTTTTTCTTGTTATACTTTATTTGACGAGTTAACCAGGAAAAAATAATTCAATATGCTATTTCACGTCCAATATTTCTGAACGCCTCATTTTGGCTGAGTAGAAAGTAATTATTTAATTTGTAGTTATCGTTACCAAGGTTTGACTTGACAATTTTGAATAAATTGAGCATTCGGTATATTTTTACAAATAAATAAATAATATATTTGTGATATCCATTTCTGAAGATGTGGCTTACATCTTACTTACTTCAGTGAGTCCAATCAAACATACTTTGATTCTCTGGCTTTGAATCTAGATGAAATACTGGAATTTCGGTTGGTACATTGCTGATGCTCTTCATCACGTAGTCTCAAACAAACATCACAGTGAGTAGCCTATTTGATGACTTTCGTCTAGGTTTCTGAGTGAAACCTATCCCGAAACAGTCCGCTATGTCGTTTGCCTTGCCGTGATCTTCCTCTGTCATTTGAGACACATTGTCTTTTTTAGTTAGAATGACAATCCAATGATGTGTTCTCTTTCTGCAATTGATATGCAATAGCAGTCGCTTAGGCTGTGGGATGACACATTGTGTTGAATGCCTCTCATATTTTCGTTGCGCTGCTCGAACTTGGCTCATACGCTTATCTCGAACCGACCTGCATTGTTCCGTCGTATTTCGTTTGTCGAGGATGGTGGCGAGTTTTCAACGTTTCATCTTTTTACCCACTGAAATTCGAATATCATTGTTTATTCAGATATGGCTGTTAATTATCCGTTTTGGGATTGTTGAGGGTATAATTGATTACTTGATTGTATAAACACTGGCAATGAGTACATTTCTCTCTCATCAATGCGTCAGAATCAATTTTCTAATTTTCCGTCTAATCAGTGGAGTTGATCACCTTTTCATATCTCTTTCACATGTTAGGATGTGCCGAGGCATCTGCTCGATAAACTATATCAGCCATGAATTTGCATAAGATAGCCAAATGATTAATTCCCCCTACAGGTGTAAGGAACTTTATTTGACTTGTATCATACTAAAAATAAACCAGCGTCTTATCCCTCGAAATTTCAACCGACTGCCTACCAGTTCACAGGTCTATGAATCATTTGTCTTCGCCGTAACAGATTGAGTTGTTAAGGTACAATTTTCATATACACGACAACATTGCCGCCAATACCGTTTAGTATTTCAGCTCTACAATGTCAGAAACCAAACAACGGTTAGCATCATTCCTATCTATTGCTCCCAATAAAAATCCTCACATACATTCTTTGAGTAAGATTTCGCGTTCTGTAATAGTAATCTGCCATGATCTTTCTAGGGCAGACAGTGAACTGTATCAATAATGAAAGGTTCACTCACAAAATAAAACTAGAATTATCAGCCTCAATGACTTCTAGCCAATGTGAAATAAAAGTACTAAGAATGCACCTGATAAAATTGAACTATTATTATGATTTGATGGTGTATGTCCTAATGGCTGTTAGACCGTGATTTGCATCTCCAAGCACCTTACTGCCTACCGATAATGAAATAGATGACCTCAATGTGGAATTGTTGCCCATTGATTGTAACATAAATCATCTAACAGACAAAGACATCTTGACGCATTTTACTGAATGAAGTATCAGTAGATACTTAATTCCTTAGTTACGACTATGATTCCGATTTAGAGTTTGTGCTACGGTTTAGGACTAGAATATCAAGTTAAGTATTCATGTCCATAGCTAGGATTAAGGTTTAGAATTTAAGGGGTGTTGCAGTTTGCAATTAGTCTATATTTGCCGTAAATAATAACCAACTTCAAGTGCTAAAGTATATCCTAACAGTAACATTAGACCATTAATTCTCTATACTGATCCTAACCTTAATTCATAAAATCTACATCCAAATGCTAAACTTTGGAGCCTAATCCTAACCCTGAGTCTTAATCGTGAACTGCAATACTAAATCAAAATCTTTGTTTTAGAACTATAAATCATTTGTTTATATCCGTTGCATTCTGATTGGCTGAGTAGATTGAACTTATCAGTAATATTTATTGAGTCGCTCAAGAACATCCTTACAGTTATCTAGAACTGCCTATTTTCAAAAGAAATTCAGTCTCAAACATCTAGTAGTTTACACTTTCTTCTCTAAGCTCTCAATAATGTTAAACTGTGAGTACTCGCATAACAAAATAACACCTATCAACAAGTTCGTACTAATCTTTGCGATAAATCACATTTACTATTCAACTGAGTTGATGTAACTTGTGTTTATAAACGCTTATAACAGACGAGATATTGATCCATAACTCAGTATTTAAAACTCAAGCATTTATCTTACAAGTGACAAGCAGCTCATCCTTGATAAATAACTGCATAAACACTGATTTAGTTGTGGATCGAGAAAAGAAAACGATTAACGTCAGCGCTATTTATTGGTGCCAGCTTGGCTTGATTCCATTTCTAGAACTTAAAAGGTCTGCCATTTATCATTCAAGTGAGCTTCATCAAGGTATTTAAACAGGCAGTTGGAATTACTGCTTTCTAAGTTTATATCTGATTAAGGTGCTACTTAAAAATGGTCCTAGATAGTGACTAAATTATTTAAATACATTTTTGAGTGTTCTATCAAGAGTTCAAACCTTTCTCCCTCTTAACTCACATTGAACAGCTGACTATTGCCAGTCTTTAGGAGGAAACGTGTGCCACACAAACAACTTTCTAAGCTTGTATTTGATTGACAAGTCGTATAAAATTGGAAGCGGATAGTAATTTAATGCTCATTCGTAAGTTGTTTCAGGATGAATATATTGAGGATCTTAAGTATAATTTTTAATTCGAGAAAAACATGAAGTTCTATGTAAAGAAAATTGTCTTGCAATATCACAAGCTGGCAACCTATTGACTTTTTAGTGTGATAGTGAGTGTCCCTTATCGACCGAGATTAGTTTAACAGTAATGATAGGTCCAGTGATTTACCTGTCTACTTCAAGTGAAGAAATAGGGTGGAAAAAAATTAGTGCAACTGCAAAGTAGGAAAAATAAGGCAAACTCAACCTGAAGTCCATTTTGATCTAGACATGGAGAGAGCCTATGTAGTCTAAGTGGGGCGCAGAAGTGTTCGTACGTGCAAGATCAGTGCAAATGAGGGCTTGATCAAGGAGTTTTACAAACGTATGTAATTCATCTGCCATGCGAGTTTCGGAGAGAAGACTTTTCCATATTATTGCATACTTGGTGAGGAAGAAGTTTTCCCGAGTTTTTGGTCTGTATTTCTCAACTTTGACCGTAGATACTTTGTTTCGAAGTCAGTATTCATGTGAATCTGTGGCAAATATTATCTTACATGTTGAATAAGTAAGGTTTATGAGTAGTTTGAAATAGAGAATCAGATAAGACCTAAACCTTCTCTCTCAAAGGGGTGCTATTCCTAGGATTTGGCGTTCCTTCTGAACTTTTAACTGATCAAATGGTTATTCATCTATTGAGCACATCCGAATCAGAATTCACATCAAATGTCCATGGAGCTGTGGTTTCGACTCGTCCTTGTTCTAGAACTAGTGTTTCTGCAGTTGCAGCATCCGATGGCGCTGAGTCAGATGTTTCTGTTAGTCTTTGGAATGCAAATGGGACGGGTTTCGTAAGTTCTTTGAATCGAGTTACATCCACCACTCGTTCGCTTCCACCTGTTGAAACTCGAAGAAAGAATACCTTTAAACGAGGAATTATATCGCACCGTCCACTTACTACAATGAAGAGCAGTCCGCAACTTCTGAAACATTCTGCTGAAGAAGATTGGAACATTCATACCTCAATAGAAACCAATAATTCCCTCCACATGGATAAACGTAGAAAGAAATTAGAAGAATGTTTTATACAAAACCCGGCTGTCTATACTACAGCTGAAGATAGTTTAGGAATCCGATCTTTGCGTAGTTCGTATAATTTGTACCGCAGTATCATCTCCTGTTGAGCCACAAATAGGCACCATCAATAGAAGAAAGGTTCTTTATTCAAATCACAGCCAAGGCACATATGTTTTCAACGAGGGGATTAATCCCGACCGAAAATGCAGTGGACCTCCAGGTTACGCCAAATCACAAACAAGTATCATCGTTTATAACAAACAATTTCGTGGTAATAACTGTAATTTCGTCTTCTACTATATACATGTAATTTGTATAAAAAATTTTCTGTTAGTTATTAGAATCATTTGTTTAAATCACCATTGTGTTTTCTCTCTCTTTATTTTGTCATTCCTTTCTCTCTTACCTCTGTTCATGATCATACAATGATATATATTGACGTTTTTATAGTATTTGTTTCAGATCATAGTTCAAAGCGCTTTGTTTCACTTTCCTGTATGCGCTTAAATTTCATTTTCTCTATATATCTATCTAGTCCATTGTTCGTTTAGTTCACTAAGCAGCCTAATTAGTACAGTAATCTTACCCAAACATTTGAAATGGTATTCTCCCTATTATTATTGTCATCATTATAACTGATTAGTGTTTATGTTACTATGATCATTCTCTTGCCTATACTCCATCTACTACTACCAGCTAGTCGTACATTGTTTACTCGAACATTTCTAATCAGATATATTTGATCATTCATATTTTAGAAAAATAACAAACTGACTATTTTGATTATACACGTTTTATCTTTCTATACTATATTTGATATTTTAAATTGATTGGGTATTATGATTTTACTATAGTTGATTAAAACAAAATTAACCAGGGTCTGTATTTTTGATCATGGCTTCTTATACTCTGCTTACAAAATTATAACAAGTAGATTAGTGTATAAATACTCTTTCTATTTTAAGAAGAAGATTTTCTTTAACTTATTTTTGTTTTCGAAACGTCTCCTTAAACGTATGTTGTGGTATCTGTGCATGGACCACTTATATTCTTGAGACTAATATTATTAGTAATAATAATAATCAGACATTCAACTATACTTTATATCCAAATGTATAGATATACTATTATACATACTGTCATACACAATTTCATTTTGTCCTGTCATTTCATTATCTCACCGCTTTTCTCATTGTTTCTGTAAATATAATACATATAGAATGAATAGCATTCGGTTCATGAATGAATTATTCTGTTTTTCTTAGATTCCTTCCCCTTCTTCTTCTTCATTAATACCGCACTCAATTCAAAAAGGGCAGTAATTTTTCAACGTTTTTGCTACATTTTGTTCTGATTACCTTTTTTTACTCCCGACTAACAGTTGTGTTCACATTGTTTTCATTTTGTGTTATTTTATGCCTTTTAAATCGAATTACAATGGTTGGTCAGACTCACAAATGTGGGCAACCAAATTGTTTGTTTTTCGTGGAGGAGGTAAATGCAATGTGACGATTGTAAAACGTGGTACCACAAAATGTGTACATGCCTGAGTCCGACGGCTAACAAAAGATGCTCGAAGCCTAACTCGCATAGGATTTGTATGTTCTGCTGTACGGATTAAAAGGTACTAGTTCAGGAGGCTATGGGTCTATTGGCTTTGGCCTGCAAGAAAAGCGATGGCGGAAGCAATGATAACAAGAGTACTGACGGAGAAGAATGAGTCAGTGTAGTAAGTGCTGCTACCAGACCCGTTAAACACCTGACTGTGGCTGACGGGAACTTGAAATCTCCGTTGACATTAACGAGGAATGAAGTTCAGCTTGATATTGACATCGGCAGTCATACATCTGAAATGATGGAAGGAGATCAGGAAAAAGCACAGTATTTGGCTGGATACTTTGGGGCAGTTTTCACTCAGGAACCTCCTCAAGAGAAAGAATTAGACCCAAATACAGAGTCAACAAAGCAGCTGCCCGCCGTGGACTTCGATCAAAACGATGTGCATAAGGCTCTTAGCACCCTAAACATGGAGAAGTCAACAGGACCAGATGAACCACACCCCAAAATCTTGAGACATATTGCCCAATATATCGCGGCCCCACTGACTATGATATTCAATATGTCACTTGACCAAGGTGTGTTACCAATGGACTGGAAAGAACACAATCGTCACTCCCATACATAATACAGGTCCACGATAAGTTCCATCGAAATCCAGACCCGTGAGCCTCACCGGTGTGGTAATTAAAATACTGTAAAGAATAATCAAACGGACCATAACGTCATTTATGGAAACCAATAACTTGCTGAACATGGCACATAATGGTTTTATGAGAGGGTCTTTCTTGTACAACAAACCACCTTATAGCAAGGGAGTTGTTGATTAATGCGCCAGACAACGAAAACTCAGTCGGTGTTGTCTACACAGATTTCAGTAAGGCTTTTGACAAAATGCCAACTAATAGACTGCTATTGAAGTTGGAAAACCTTGGTATTTCCGGACCTCTTTTAAAATGAATTAAAGATTTCCTAGTAGGTAGTAGACAAAATGTAAGAATAAACTCCAAGTGCTCCATCTGGTAACCAGTACTTAGTGGAGTACCCCAAGGTTCCGATTTAAGTCCTTTACTTTTTATGATGTACGTTAATGATCTAACAAGTATAATACAGTCTCCAATGTTATTATACGCTGACGATGTATAAATTCAGGCAGACTTGAATAATATGATAAACCTGTCTAAAGAGTGGCTGATGTCTATCAACGCGAAAACGTGTGTCTACATGCACTTGGGGATTCAAAGGTTAATAAGTACAGCATAGGTGATGTGTCATTACCCGTAGTCCGGTCTCATAAGGATCTAGGGGTGACACTGAGTAATGATATTAAGACGACGGCCCATTGAAATATTAACAAATAATAATTGATTACTAAAGATTAGTGTTTGAAATCTAAAAATATGATGCTGACTATTTAAAATTTATTTCTATGAATAAACATGAGCCAAAGATACATCTTCCATCATGTTATGTTGGTCAATAATAATATTAAACTTTCCATTATCAGTTGTCAATATTCGATCAACTGCAACTACCTATTAAAGTAATTTTTATGGGCTATAACATTTATTTTCTTTAATGTACGTTCAATTATTTAATAAAAACATTATATATATATATATAAGCCATGTGACTATATAGAGCTGAAGGTCGCATATGAGACTGGAGGTGCGCCATTGGTATTGTAGATGAGTCGGCATTGCTTTGGTAAATTTTGCTGACTGTTCATGCACAAAACTGGTTTGCTGGTTTACCGATTTCATTCATACTTGTGATTGCTTTTCAATGTTCTCAAGGGCCATTGACATTGGGACATCGTAAGGCATGTCGCCATTACTAAAACTGATCAGTTGGACTGTTGTTTAAGCTGAATAGGTCAACTTTGGCCTGTCCGTGAAGTGCATAAATGATTCATGTGATCATTGATCGGAATAACTATACATGTGACGTGAATGTGTATATGAATGTTGAGAATGGTCTACCAGGGTGCTTGGTATCTGTGTAGTTGCACCACAGGACTGAGCTGTACTGTTTCGGTTGTTTGGATGTTGTTTGGTTTTCCTGTTAACCAATGTAAAATTGCCCTGGCCCACAAGGGTATATTATGTTTATGTACTTGCATAATGTAGAAAGCAAATAACTAGCATTTAAGGTCGGTGTTATATCCTAGTAAAGATTAAGTTACGGGTAACTTCTGGGAACTATTAATATACAAATATTATGTATATATTCCTATTGTATAATCATTCAGTAACTAGATTATTTATATCTATATTCCTCTTATTATAAGCTTCATTTTAACCTATAGATTATTATAATACGACTTATTGTTTTTACGTTCTGCTCAGTTTATTAATTACCGTCTCACAACCACTTTTTGGGTTGATCTTGTCTAAATGTCATTTTCTATTTCATGGTGTGATGTGGTCTGTTTGATTTGTAAATAAACCCAGTATGTTTCAAATAAATGATTGACATAGAGGGAACTGTTTTTGGCTTTTTGATTTCGAGTGGATGGGGTAAGTGAACAGATGACTAATAAACACTCTAGACTTTTCGTATCCGTATTAATGTTGCTCTTAATTCTTAATCATATTCTTAAGATGTAACAGATGAATGAATAAATTTTACCACAGATTGAAATTATAAGTCAGTTGAAGCTAGACCACCATTGAAAACCCGGGAGCACTGGACGGCCGTTTCGTACTAGTATGGGGCTCCTCAGCAGTTCGCATCCACGATCCCGTACCCCGCGGGATTCGAACCCAGGACCTACTAGCTTCGCGCGCGAGGACCTAGCCATTAGACCACTGAGCCGGCATCCAACGGTGTTAATGTCTAACTTCAATCAATCCACGAAGTTGCGACACCATATACCATTGTCTTCAGTGAGCTGACATCTCACAACAGACGTGCTTGAACTCCACTGGTAATGAATTCCCACTAAAACTCCAGGAGTATCTCTTGCAGTCAGTCACTAGTGAGCAGATGATTATTATCAGAAGAGGTTTTTGGAGATTTTAGAAATTTTCACAGATTGAAATCATGAGTCAGCTGAAGCTAGACCACCATTGAATACCCGGAAGCATAAGGATCTCTACAAACCTCTTCTGAAAATAAATTTTAACTGACTGTTTAGTTGTTTATCCATGTGAAGAGAATATAAGATTTTAGTTTTAGTGAAGTTTATATTTTGTGTTTGAATAGGTAAAACAATATCCTCTATAATCGTTATGTATGAAGATTCATGATTAAACTACAATTAACCCACAGTACAACAATTAGTTCATTCGATTATGAATGTACGTGTGAATGATAGTTATAAATTACAATTGAACTTTTAATTCAATACATTTTATGAACTTAACCATTTTCAGTTATTTAAAATAATAATACTATGAAAAGATCAGAACCAATAAGATTTATAGTGTAAAGTAGGTTCTTTTGTTCTACAAGTTTTTATAAGCTAAGAAGAAGTCTAAAAAGATAAGGAGTTATGTGATTATATATATGTAATTAGTATAAAAATTCTTCAGCAGTTCTTATCTATCACTCCTACCAAGGAAAGTTGAAATCAGGGTACTCGGTCTCGCGAATGAACACTTAATCACAAGATCACTCAGCCGGAAGTACAAGTCTAACTTCAGTCAGTTTGTGATATTATGTGACTATCTTCTGTTGTTTGTGGTGAATAAGTTCTTCACAGCAGACATAATTCAATTCTACTGGTCATAACTTCTCAATAGATCTCCAGAAATTTCCGTTTTGAAGATAGTCATTAGTAAGCACATGATTATTATCAGTATACGGATTGTGGACACCCATATAATTTGGTTTTTAAAGTGCACTTCCGAGATGTATATATTAAAACAAAGTAGCTAACTAGTACTTCCAGGTCATCAATGATTGTTCAGTTAATATCGCTTCGTGGACTCCATGGACTCCAGGATTTTGAAGCAACAAATGGCGTATTAACCAATTATTGGTCATTGGCTACCATGGGACTTCATCTCCTGACGTTGCTCCACTGCCTTGTGGATCAGACCTTCAGGTTGAAGGTTCCTGTTGTGGCCTCCTAAGAGAACCATCTGCTTTGGTTTGAGAACTCAGGTAGTATCACATCACTCACACATATCAAATGAGATCTGTGTGGCGCATATGTATTTGGTGCTTCCTTGTACCAATATCTATGTGTTAAAATAAATAATAAAAATGATTTCAATGAAATGACACAGGCAATTATTATTTTCATTGTTATTACGCAATCTTTTTCTTCTTCTTGTTTTGATGTTTAAAATTTAAACATGCATCGATTTCAATTTTGTTTAATCTTACTTTTTATGCTCTGATGTTCCCTTTACTTTATTTTTACTAAAGCATGTTATACTTCTATTTGTATCAGTATTACTTTTTATAATTTTAGGTTGTTTTGTAAATGAAGTGAATTCATTAAATAGAGTGATTCCATTTTATTCTCGGTAGCAGTCTCGTTTTCTTCCTACTTTGTTTCTATGACAATGATAACATTATTGTATTGTTTTTTGATGTAGTTTTGTTCCATCAAAATTATCCACCTGACCTACAAATCTTCTCTACCACCCTACTATTGTATTACATTAAAATAATTTCGAAAAAAAGGAATCAGTCACTAACCAAACCATCTAGCTCAGAGAACAAAACTACAACGAGAAATTATCCACCTGAGCTAAAAATCTCCACTATCTCAGGAATCAATCATCTTAACTGTTCACTCCTTATTATAAGTCGGTTTTTAAATAAAAAAAATACAAAATAACTTTAAATTCTGTTTCTAAACAGAAGAAAAACAAATAGGAGAATAAACGAGAACATCCCATGAAAATGTGGTTCACATTCATCATTGATTTCTGATGCTCCTTTCAGAACTATTCGTGAATTAAACTGAAGCATACACATAAAGAAAATAATACTAATTTTAATTGTTTATTGTCAGATTAAAAATAATGAAAGATGAAACTTTGTAAAATTAAATAGAAGTAAATAGTTTTATCATGATGATTTCGTGCAATTGAAATATAATCTACATAATAAACCATTTTCATTTGAAGAAACAGTTAAAATTAGGGTGCATTGGACAACATCCTGGGTCTTATATTGAGACGTTCCAGTACTGACAACTCATAACCTTAAACAGGATACAAACTGGAACATTCACATCTCATAGGTAACGCTATACACTCTGTTGTTGTTAAATATAACTGTTTTACTAACAACTCGGTTGATTACATACAGCTGCCTTAGTAAATAATAAACTAGTGCTTAGTAGTAGCTAATTTTGAGATGACTTTCTAAATAGGCTTTTTTCAATTACTGTCTTTTATGAATTCACTGTAAGCAAAAGAAGAATAGTAAGTCATTGATAAAAGTAAACGATCAAATTTTCATAATACACTTCAACTGAACTTATAGATATGAAGTTGGTGATCCAATGGCATTTAACTCTCAGCAAGACTTAAGATTCTTGAATTCAGTCCAGCATGAAGCCGTCAGTGTACGTCCTCAGATAGTTGCAAACTAAGAAAATATACTTATTCATTGCTCCCTGGTTAGAAAGCTTTTGCTAACATCAGTTTGTGGTAAAAGCTGTCTTACACAGTAAGGTTTTATTTTGTTTATCAGTTATATTTATTTATTTATTTATTTGAAAACATTAATATCAGTACAAAGGGTTCAGCAAATACATATGCGCCACACAAGTCACTTGAGTTGTATGTGATCTGTGATACTCTACGGGTGCCCAAACAGAAGCAGGTGGTTCTCTTAGGGAGCCATACCTGGAGCCTTTGAGCTAAAGGTCTGATCCACAACGCAGTGGAGCGACGTCAGGAGATGCAGGTCCCTGGTAGCCGGTGACCAATAATTGTTTCATACGCTATTTGTTCGTTCAATATACTGGAGCGCATATGCTCCATTGGTTTAGAATCAGGGTTTTCCAACTCTCCTAGGTGGATTATTCATACCTATCAACCCGGTTAAATCGCCGAACATTAGTTTTCTCGTCCTCTCAATTTCATATACAAAACTCAAACACGAGAAGGTAGTGAGTATGACTTCAATGATATATACTTGCACATGTCGTAATGTAACATTTCCAATAACATAATTTCATGGTACACAAGTTTCAACAAACATCACTTATCAGTCTATCTAATTTCTGATAGTTCTAGATCAGATCATTAATGATTATCTAACTTAGACTGGTTAGTGATTTTATTGAAATTCCAGAATTGCTAAGGAGAAAACTGATACACATATTGCTTAGTCACGACTATAAGATTGATTTTAATCAAAAAAAATCAATATAACACTGAGACAATCTATTAATCTCTATAAACAAAAAGGCAAATATTGTTTTTCACTAAACATAGTCTCATTTTCTTTAATCAAACTCATAATGTTTTAGTATCTTGTTTAAGTACATATATATACAACACTTGGATTATAAAAATGATTAAGATGGCTAGTTATGTACGTATGTGAATTAACTGATAAAAAAGAAGAGTTTAACAGTAAAAGTGTTTCACATAATAAACAACATTATATCGGTTTGTTTTATTCTCGTCGTTGATATTAATAATCGCAATTGATCAACCTATTTCAGTATATAATCATCTTAAGCTGATTGCCTCTGTATTGCTAGTAGTAGAGAGTAACAGATTCTGGAACTTGTCTTTACCTTGTTTGAGACTTTTCAGCTGAATTTATGATTTCATAATGAAAGTACGTCAAAAATTAGTAACTAATTGTAGTCCTTAACACCAACAACCAGTAAATACTAATCTATGAAAATAATGTCAATAACGTCTACAAAAGCTAATAGTTATATAATATTACTAGCTTAATGGTTGACGTTTTAGGTATATGAAACTAAAGGTACTGGGTTAGAGTCTTAATGTGAGCATTAACACTGGGATACAAGTAAACCGAGAAGATGAAATGTACGTCTTATATTTCACTGTTAGTTACCGACCAACTCTACGAAATTACTGAATATTATCCCAAAATAATATTTTTCTACAAGTGAAGTACTAAACTTGAAGATCAGGTTTCAACACAGTAATTTGAAACAAATAAGTATCTTAGTATTTATTGATCTTTGAATAAATATTATTCAAAACGTTTTGAAATACAAAAATATATGTTCAACTGAAAAAACAACCCTGAAAGAACACTCATGAATAGTTGGTGTTATTTTACTTTATCATTAAACCATTACACAATGGAACTACGACGAATTCTTAAACACAGAATTAAAGTCACCTACAGTGATATCGATTACACTTTAGAAGGTTTTAATTAGAATGAAAGAAAGAAATTCATTTTATTTCAACATAACACATTAGATGGTAATGTTAATTATAATGTAATTTTATATATGAAGAGCAAATGATATCTTATTATGGGTTAATACACATTTAGGCTATACATAATAAATTCTTAGTACTCACTTAACAGAGGTATGGCAACCTAGATCGATGCATATGTGCCTGGTCCTACGTTGTAGCTGAATGACTGACTGACTGACTGATATTTACAGTTTTTCCGATAGTCTTTGATAATTAGCTATATTAAAAAATAGAATATGTTATAAACTGACCCTATTTGTAAAACTGCCGATCAACTAAGAAGTAATAGATAGATATTTCATATTACTTCACAACTCTTCAGATGTGCTCACCAACGATTCCACAAATACTGGAAACAAAAACTTCATGTCTTAATGTAAATTCAATAACTTAAGAACATTGACCTTATATTTTGATATGCTTGAATGCTATTATGAGTTCACCTTACTTGGTAAACAGAACGAAGTTCAAAGCTTCATTGAAACTAAATTAGTTGAATCACTCGTATATTGTTACTTTTATATGCAGTAAAAGCGATTGTATAGGTGCTAGATGTTTTAGATGTATGTATACATAATACAGAGTGTTGAGTAGTACAACTACTATATAGCCCTATTTGTTTGTTTCTTTTAATTTAAAAGATAAACATTATTGAAATTTCTCTTGAAATAAACAACTATCACACTCCTTGATGTATTTATAGATATCGCTGTTAGCGGATGCATTATAAATAATCTATTGAAGTGCAATGCAGTTTACTTTTATTTGTTTAGTATAGGTAAGTCAAATTTGAAGTTCGCTGTCACTATCTCTAAAATTTACTTAGAAGTTCAGAGCATTCGTTTTACAGAAATACAAAACTCCACGTAGGCATGAAATATTCTTGAAATCTCCCTGCATTAATTATGAGTGATTTGAATTTCTTAATCATTAGCTTCACAGGGAACCACTAGTTTAGAAATCCGTGATAATGATGAGGATTTTATGTAGTTTACATCACGGACTAATCCTAGTTAAACAACTGGCAAAACTATGAAATACTGGAGAGCTATTTTGAAACTCCTCAGTAAGATTCATTCATGACCCCACTGCGTATCGAACACAAGACCTTCAGGTCTTTTGATGAATTGTAAACCATTATATCATTGCACTGAAATTCACTGATTCACATATCTAACTTCACTCAACACTTAAGATTGTGCAACCATCTTTCAATGCTTTTGGTGGCTAACTACTCCACTTCTCACATGACTGAGCTCAACTAATAACGACTTCTGACAAGAACTGCAAGAATTACCTCTAGAAATTAGTCACTTAGAAAATATATCATTCTAATTAGTATAAGGTACTAATGGATTATAGTTTCTTTTTTTCTTTCAGCAATAATTGGCTAACAACATAAAATTTAGAACCAGAGTGGTGTTCTCTATCTTCTTTCAAACCTTTCAATTAGTGATTCTAACCATCTTTAAACGATAGATTAGGAAACTTAGATATTTTTACGTTTCATGACAAAATGTAAGCGATCATTGGATTAATATAACGTTTGTGTAAATGTTTTTACTTTTTTCTGTTTTTTAAAAAGACGCTTAATTTTGGATCCAACAATCAATGTCGAATAGAGACAACTGAGCAGTGCACGTGATTCGAATCTAGGACCTTTGTTATCGGGCGCAAACGCTCAACCTCTAGGCTACTGGGCCAGTATCCATTAGTGTTAATGTCTAACTTCAACTAATCAATGATATTGCGCAATCATCTTTTATTGCGCTGAGATAAATACCTGTTTCTTCGTGATATGGGTTGGTTCCACCGATCAAGGCTTTTGAATGAACATAGAACATAGGTTAGACATTAAACCTTGATTGCTTATCAGTCTTTATTGATTATGTCTTTTGGTCGAATAGTATAACAAGGTTACAAAATAAGCTTTGACAATGAAACTGCTCACACAATACAATTCAATGAAGAGTTTACACAGATTCATCTAGACTGGTTTCCACAATGAAGATAACTATGATAAATGTTTATTGAAATTATTATACACTGACCTATTTAAAATGAAAATGTTGTTGTTGTTGTTAAAATGAAAAGATACTATTTTATCAATAATTTTATTGTTATAAAACTCCACTATGTTTATTGTCAAGTTCGTCTGGTGAAGATTTAAAACTTTTTCTAAAATACTTTTCAAACCATTCAATATCATCTAAACATCTATTTAACATATACAAATCTTGACCGTGGGCATCTTCTTAAAAATAAGAAGAAGAAGAAGAAGAAGAAGGTAAGGATATGCAACTACGTGTTCAAACATGCTACAACAAAGAAGAAACGATTGATTTATATGTAAAGATAAAGTTAATGTAAGCATGAAGTATGTTGAATACAAAGTTCCTCTATACACATTTTCTAATGAAAAACACATTTTGTATTAAATAAGTTAATCACTAATATTTAACTCTACTGTTAGAGTTATTTACAAATGTGTTTAATAGTCGATATAACGGATGGTTTAGAATATTCTCTCTCTGTCTCTCTCATGTTTACTATGATAATACGTGAATACGGTAATTAGACTAGTCATGTTAAATCAGATCCACGATTTCATGATCCTGAATGAAGAATCAGAATATAGACTAGATGATAATTTATTCAACACAATTACAAGCGATTTTTTTCAGTGAGTTCGAAACTAGAAATCAATAAAGGGGAAATGAAATCACATATTTAATAGTTATTAAATGGAAAGCCTGTTTGTTCACGCTCAATGATCTAAGTTCTCCCATACAACACAACAGGCACCAATAGAATCACACCTGATGGAGAAGCTTTGTAGGATGTGAAAACCTTCACATATCTGGTCAGCATCATTGATGAACACGGTTGATCTGATGCAGATATGAAGGCGCAAATTGGCAAAGCAAGAGGAGCATATCTACAACTGAAAAACATCTGCAACTCAAAACAACTGTCAAATGCCAACATCAGAGATAGAATTTTCAATACAATGTCAGGACAGTTCTAATGTACGGGACGGAAACTTGGAGAACTACGAAAGACATCACTTAGAAGATACAAGTGTTTATTAACAGTTGTCTAAGCAAAATACCTCGGATCCGTTGACCAGCACTATCAGATCAACCTACTATGGGAGAGAACAGATTAGATTCTAGCAGTGGAAGAAATCAGGAAGAAGCGCTGGAAGTGGATAGAACACACAATGAGGTAGACACCCGACTGCATCACAAGGCAAGCCCTCAAGTGGAATCCTCAAGGCCAAAGGAAGAGAGGGGGAAGACCAAAGAACACATTACTCCGAGAAATGCAGACAGACATGAGTAGAATGAACATGAATTGTATAAAACTTGAAACAAAGGCTCAGGACAGCAGGTTATGCTCCACTGGGAGTAACAGATGTAAGTAAATACGTAATCAAAATAATGAATAAACAAAAAGGCATTGAAATCTGATAGAATTTCAATAAATTTAGATTACTAAAATGTCGTGATAATTAATATTGATAACATCTTATTAAGATTATGTATGAAATAGATAATTTTATGACAAGTACACAAGCGTGATACCATTAGATTATGGTACAGCATGAACTCATTGTAATTGAGTGAGGAGAATATCTCTTAACTGAAGTTCATTTGATAATCGTAATCTATGTGAGTTGAATTGGCCTGAAGTCAATCACACAAGAAAGGATGTACTTATTCTTTAATTTTATTTAAATGGTCAAGTTTAAAACTATCACAATTGTTTCATTCCCCCTATTCGATAATTGTTTCCGACACTGGATCATGTGTTTTGTGGTCTTAACATTATGGACTGTCTACAGTTAGACAACCTTTAAAACAATGATGCATTGCACAGATTTCCAGTCTTACTATGGGACTCCTTGGTAACACGCATACATGACCACTACAATGGTCGGACATAGGAGATTCGAATCTCATAGTAGGTGTAAATTCTTTAGACTAATATGTCGCAAATAAATGATTCATATTTCCAACTACAGTTGGTTAGTTACATGTTGTGAAATTCATCTATTTAAAAAAATTAGTCCCTTTGATGAATTTCGATAATGCGATAAGATGAAGTTTATCAGAATTATGTGGTATATTTACGCAATACATTTCGAAAAATCTAATCACACATATACTTATTAAGACATTTTTATATAAAAATTAAATGATCAACTAGATAGGTTGTAAAGGTAAACTTTCAAAAAGAAAATAATAATAATAAAGTACACAAAACCAATGCGATAAACACTCTAGATAATAAGTCAGTTTTACCCGGGTAGATTGAGAGTAAGGACAAATTGGAAAAGTGGAAGCATTGATCTCGCTTACGGGATGCGCACTGTTGAAGAATCGCACAATAGGAACAAATGGCCGTCCAGTGCTTCCAGGTTTTCAATGGTAGTCTAACATCAATCAGCTCATGATCCCAATCAAAAACTTAATAATCTCCACAACCCCTAAACTGGCAGTTTCTAATTTGTCTCATGTTTTATTTACTATGAACATTTTACCGGTTTTTTCTTTAAAAAATACACAAAAATTTGTATAACAAGTTCACAGTAGTAAACCAATTGATTGTTTAATGAAAATTAATTTGATTGTTACATAAGAGAAACATTTACACAATATGAATTGATTAATTTCTAATAGACAACTAGTATACTTTAATGAATAGAATATTGAAGGAAATATGAATATTAAAATATTTGCTTAAATTAATATGATTCCTTCTTCTTCTTCTTCTTCTCTTTCATTGTTATTTGTCGTCAACGCTTTTTCTGCTGCATATTATACCTAATTCTGTAAATATTCGCCTATCTACATGTCCATTGTATCCCGGTTATTCTTGTTTTGTTCGTTTTTTTTATTTTATTTTTAGCTTGTTTTCCAAACTGTATGTCTCTTCATTTAATTCTTATGAGTATTTTTAATATATATGTAAATCCATTTGATTTATTATGATGATTTTGTTCTAAAATTGATTTCATTTGTTTCCAGATTTCCGGTCTTGAATATGATCTCGAACAATTGAAGTTTAATTAATTTGATTGTTTGAAAACCTTATTTACGCCTGTTACTCCTCGTGGAGGTGCATATGCCGCCCACTAACACTCTCTATTCAACCCTGTCTTGGGTAACTCTTTCCAGTTGTTGTTAATCTTTTTCATTTCGTCTTTTATTTCTCGACGTAATGTGAACAAATGCAAGTGAACACACACAGTGTAGGATTGGCAAAGCAAGAACAGTATATGGGACTCAAGACAACTGTCAACCGATATCAAAGTCAGAATCTTTAACAACAACATCAAGACAGTTCTACTATATGGAGATGAAACATGGATAACTGCTACAGCCGTAAGTGAAGATGTACAAGTAATTACAAATAATCGTCTACACAAGATACTGAACGTCCGTTGACCGAATGCCTACTATGTGAGAGAACGAGCCAGCGTCCATCTGGAGAGGAAATTAGGGAAAAATTATAGAAGTGGATGAAACGTAGATTACGGAAATCATCAAACTGAATCACAAAGCAAGGAAGAACTTGAAATTTTGAAGAGAAACGGAGAAGAGGAAAACCATAGAACACACGGCGTCGATCATTCGAAGCAAGCAAAATCAAAAGGATGAATAACAACTGGAAACAAGTGGAAAAGATTGTGCAGGACAGAGTTGGATGAAGAATACTAGCGAGCGACCAATAACTCTAGACGAGGTGTAACGCGCAAGTAGGCAAGTAAGCAAGCAGTACATATCTACAACTTTCAATAATCCACATCATATTCAAAAACGATTTCACCTGCACAGTGGTGCTCTTCACAATTTTACTCTTCACACTGGCAGCATAACGTCTATCTTTTCGGTTGGGAAGTTGAAGTCATTGAATTGTGGTGCTATAATTATGCCTGTCAGAGTTTCCGTTTTGAGTAGTACTGGCCGTTATCGTTTTATTTCTTGATGATGTATTATGTTAATCGGAAACGAAAAATCTTCAATCACAAATTGTGAACTGCTCATCAGTGATTGTGAACTGTCTATATAAATTCCAGAAAATTTTAGAATGCTTCAGTGACAGATTTTCCTATCGTCTAATGGAAATATTTCTAATGAAGTGCTTGAAAACTCGGTAACTACGGAGTCGCAGAGCACAAACTAAGAAATAATTCCACTTGCACCATCATGCAAATTGATGTGGTGTTACGTTAGTCATGATTACTCCAAACAAAGTGGTCGGTAGAGTATATTTTAACAACATCAACATCGTTTTGAACTTATTACTCCAACACCATCATCAACACTCGACACAATTCACACTATCAAACAACACAATCAATACATATGAGAACACTAACACATAACGACTATTTATTCAACTCATCAACTCTTCACAATAATTCACAATCAGTCAGGTCAACACCATTATCCTTATATCATTCACACCACACCAATTTAATCTAATACAGGCAACTCAACTCACCCACAATCACATAGCAACACACCACTTCTCTTCGGCTCTACGTATCACTTATCACAAACTACACATTCAAATTCAAGTGTTCCATGCACACTCATGCATTGTATAAATAGACATACACACTCAGTCTCAAAATCAACCAACTCTACTCAAAACAACGTTCATCTGATCCAAACTAAACACGTTAGGTGTAATTGTGTACATGTGAATGACTGATCAACTAACCATCTCACAACATCCTTCATTATATTCACATGCACCTCAACCTCATTGCGATATTCGCTCTGTTGATTCTCCTCAACTTATCGAATGTCAATGGTCTTCACACTCTGGATAATGCCGTCGAGGACATGTTGTTGACTGATAATACTAAAGGTGATATTGTATTTTGCATTTGACATTTGTGTTATTCAGTATCTGTTTTCGTAAACTCACATCACGATGTAAGTAATTGTATTAATTTTAATGAATTTGTCCACTGTCATCTGATTAGCATTGAATGTATATTGTGCTAATCACATTGCTCACTCACCATGTCAACAATCACATACACCACATTACCGTCCTCGTACGGCACAATATCACGGTCGATGAAATCGATGCGAACGTGACTTCGTCTATTTTCAAATATGATTGGAATCAGGGTGAACAAATGTTTTCTGTTCGCTCATTCAGATAGTCGTCATCATCACTGCATCACCATTGTAACATGTGGTTTCATATCTGAATGTGAGAGATCACAACCAATTGAATGGTGTCTAATCACTCAAGACTGCATGCTTGTATATTGTGTTGTGTATAAGTTGTAATTGTCGACCAATCTAATGGCGGACAGGGTGACTCACGGATTGGTAATTATTATCAGGGGATCGAGTTTGTATGCGAATCGTAATGGGAAGCTTGAGTTTAAGTTCACGTGTATGTGTAACAATCGACCGTTGTTTGGTGACGATTGTGTATAAAATTTATTCAAAGCAACTGACAAATGTTCTGTCGATTTATAATTTGAGAAGTAATTAACTGATCAGATTTGTGTTATGTTGGTTGTGATTTCGAAACGCATGGCAAACAGAATATTGATTAGATTCCATTTCTCTATTGAGTGAATTGTTTTTAACATGGTAATATTTTTTCACCTCTATTGTTGTATTGTTTTTCAGAGATAAACGAAGAGTTGGAAAAGCCAACACATAGTGATCTAAGTATTTTTAGTGAACCCAGGGACAAACGTAAATGGGATGATGCACGTACGTTTGATAGAATTTTTGGTAGAAAATAGTTTTATTCTGAATGAGAACAAAAATATCGGCTTGTTTTTTCGAATAATATTATTGTAACGCATATAGAACTATGAAAATCCCTTCGTATCTTTTTGTTGGACTGTATTGTCATTTATCTGTTTCTTTTCCCTGTCGTGTACTTTAACCTTTGTTCAAATGTCGGATAACTACACCTTTTGTTCTTCATTTTTCTTCGTGTGAGCTTTCATCACGTCATTTTCAATAAAGACTTATTTTTCGTTACCTAATTTTCAATTTCGTGTTGACATACTATTAACAGTATGGTCGTGTTTGACAAAGCTCAAGGTCACGGCGTGGTTCAGTGTGTGACTAGAATGGATTCTCAGGTATCGAACGCTTAATGTAACGTGTTTCTCTTGCTTTTTTCGCGCGCTAATTTGCTTTTGGAAAACCTTTGACTGTATAGCACAAGCTGCCTATTTATGTAAAAAAGCATGACATAAAAGCGTATCGATAAGCACTCGCATCTAAGACGTAGAGACGTCATTAGATGTACTTCGCGATCCACATATCGCTTTCAAGTTTGATTATCTCCGAAAACTGACCTCGGTTACAAACCGACTGTGGTTTATTTGGTCACCGACGTAGGTGATCTGCTTCAATAATTAGGGTCTATTCGGGTTCGATGAGAATGGTATAGCCTCACAGCTCATGTAGAAGTTGCACCCCATAAGTACTATTTAGTGTTGCTCACTATCAATCCGAAATTCAGTTGATAAATGCGCAAAAATAGAACTAGAATAACTTATTACAATAATGTTCACATGATTTATATGTCTGCTGTGAACTGAGTGATTGTATAAATTAGCAATCCTTGCCATCCGGCTGCCCATTCCCTGAAATATACTTCTCGTCGATGATCGGTTGTCTTTTCGTTTGTGAAACTGTTCTTCTGATCATGTTTTATTTGCTAAGTGAATCCAATGTACTAGAGATTTCGAGAGTTTACCATGACTGTCATCAATTCTTGGATTTTCTCCACCAAGATATTGGAAAAAAACCTATCAATGCGTTTTTCTGGATCTTCTAGATTAATTCAGCTTACTGAGAGGATAGCATTCCTTGAAGATCGAAAGAAATTCTAATTTGAACCGTTAGACTGGAGATGTCGTGTGGTTGTACGTATATGATGTTGTCATAGATAAGAAAATTATTTGCAATGAAATGGGTTTCATTATCTGTTACAGACACATTAAGTAGTCCTTCATGATCCATCGTCCTTTGAGTAAAGTGTCCGTTAGGACTCTCCATGAATACTACGTCTAGCCATTTAAAATGTGAATCAACATAAAAAAGGCATAATTTGACTTTAAAAACCTGTCCACAGTAATTCACATAATTGCGTTGCCAATATTTAGAAGATGCAAGTCAAATATTCTAAGTAGGATTATTATACGATAGCTTATGCAAACAAGTAGGAAAGTCTTTCCATTCATGGATTGTATCAGCATCAAACTCAGGCGATCAACAAATCTCACGAGCAAGTGGTTCTATTTTCTCTTCTTCCAGACGGATGGAAACAATATATTCTAATACTGAAGATTTGAATGTAGAGTGTATGAAATTTCCATCATGAAAAACGTTCATTCAGAATGTAATAATATATCTTCCCTCTCCCTACAAAACTCAAAACGTCTACGTTCGCACAGAAAATCCCAACACCACTTCACTTCATTTATGACAGTTCTAAAATACTTACGATTATCCTTCACTACTTCTGCTACATCAACACGTAATGGTTGAACAAACATACAATCACTTTCATCAGCTGGTTTTCAAAATGTAAACATCGTAATATAAAATTTGCATGATGCATGCGTTTGGTAACCTTGTGATAAATGATGAAATAACAAGCACTCTAATCTGAATTCCATCTCACGTTGATTGCAGCGGATGACTGATGAAGTGATTTGGTTGATTATTAAGTAAATCTTAATGAATAGTGATCACCTACAATATGAATCTTAGCATCAAACTATTGTTTGTGCAGTCTTTTTACTGCCAATTGCTTAGTCGTCTCAAAACAAAGATGGCAAGTTCCCCACTCTGTACCGAAACCACACTTAAATTCAAAAGATATGCATCACTAGTAAAGGTTGACTTGTAGTGACTTACTTTTATCACGAGAACACGATTGGTTTAATGTAAACAATTATTATTATAAACAATTGTACCAGTGATTTTTTAACTGTGCTAAAGTCAGCCATATTACTGCTTCATTATTTTGATTGTGATCTTGCACGAATTAGGTTAGGCTCAGTAACCACACTTGTACTTCTTTGACACCATCTCGGTATTCTTTCGATCCTACGAAATCGCCAACAAACACATCTCGACAACAGTCATCGACTGCGTTCTGATGTCTTTGGTCTATGGGTGATTTTATCGGTTAACTGGCGCGTAGTCCTCTTGTAGTGGTGTTCATAGTCAAGTGCGCCTCGACTCCACGCTACAATTGGTAAACTCAAACGTACGAACACGTCTTAACCTCTGGTCAAATCTTCCTAAGAAGGCTATTGCGGTGAGTCTATTATTTATCTATCCAGATAAGCAGACCACGACGCCCTTGACTTCGGATAAGATTGCAGGCTCACGGGATGCAAACGAAACTAGAGTCTCACGTTCCGGTTGCCAAGTACTGTTGCCTGTACGCTTTCGCGACTAACCGCACCGTCACTAACCGATACAGTGTAGGACTATTCCAATACTAAATGCATGCTACACTCTTCTTCTTTTTTGATTTTTTCTGCATCCTGAGACAATGCATCCGATTATAATCGTTTGGTACCGTCGACTTCAGCCAACTTTGTCGAAAGCCGGTCTGACCAACCACGGTCTTGTCAACGCACTCAGTCGATATTTTGGTTTCCAGTGTTTGGCATACGCTTGGTCTCGAACTTGCTCGTAATGGTCGCTTCTGGTTCCTCGGTTCAACGTGGATTCGTCCTACGTCTGCAGTATTTCTAGTCCGCATCCGTACGAACGCAATGTTCAGATTCTGGATACAAACCACTCTGGTGTGGTATGCCAACTCGATCAAAAATACAACAAACTGCATCTGGTACCGTTCTCCGAAAAAGACCTTCGTTGGCAGCTCGACCATCAACCATCGCTTTTCTATTACGCCAATTCTTCCGACCTACACGATCTTGGTATTCTCTCGATACCACGAGATCGATAATCAAATAAACTTGTCAACATTCTGTCTTATTATTTTATTGGCACGTATTACTCAGTAGCGGTGTTCATAATCAACTGGTAGTCGACACCACGCAACAGACATCTCAGTTGGTAAACACGATCTGAGGAGTATCTCTCTGTCGAAAAATCACTTACTCAGGCTAAATGAGTTCTTCAGAAATATTGGACGTTATATAGCTGATTGAATTACTTTTTTCTTGTTATACTTTATTTGACGAGTTAACCAGAAAAAAATAATTCAATATGCTATTTCACGTCCAATATTTCTGAACGCCTCATTTTGGCTGAGTAGAACGTAATTATTTAATTTGTAGTTATCGTTACCAAGGTTTGACTTGACAATTTTGAATAAATTGAGCATTCGGTATATTTTTACAAATAAATAAATAATAAATTTGTGATATCCATTTCTGAAGATGTGGCTTACATCTTACTTACTTCAGTGAGTCCAATCAAACATACTTTGATTCTCTGGCTTTGAATCTAGATGAAATACTGGAATTTCGGTTGGTACATTGCTGATGCTCTTCATCACGTAGTCTCAAACAAACATCACAGTGAGTAGCCTATTTGATGACTTTCGTCTAGGTTTCTGAGTGAAACCTATCCCGAAACAGTCCGCTATGTCGTTTGCCTTGCCGTGATCTTCCTCTGTCATTTGAGACACATTGTCTTTTTTAGTTAGAATGACAATCCAATGATGTGTTCTCTTTCTGCAATTGATATGCAATAGCAGTCGCTTAGGCTGTGGGATGACACATTGTGTTGAATGCCTCTCATATTTTCGTTGCGCTGCTCGAACTTGGCTCATACGCTTATCTCGAACCGACCTGCATTGTTCCGTCGTATTTCGTTTGTCGAGGATGGTGGCGAGTTTTCAACGTTTCATCTTTTTACCCACTGAAATTCGAATATCATTGTTTATTCAGATATGGCTGTTAATTATCCGTTTTGGGATTGTTGAGGGTATAATTGATTACTTGATTGTATAAACACTGGCAATGAGTACATTTCTCTCTCATCAATGCGTCAGAATCAATTTTCTAATTTTCCGTCTAATCAGTGGAGTTGATCACCTTTTCATATCTCTTTCACATGTTAGGATGTGCCGAGGCATCTGCTCGATAAACTATATCAGCCATGAATTTGCATAAGATAGCCAAATGATTAATTCCCCCTACAGGTGTAAGGAACTTTATTTGACTTGTATCATACTAAAAATAAACCAGCGTCTTATCCCTCGAAATTTCAACCGACTGCCTACCAGTTCACAGGTCTATGAATCATTTGTCTTCGCCGTAACAGATTGAGTTGTTAAGGTACAATTTTCATATACACGACAACATTGCCGCCAATACCGTTTAGTATTTCAGCTCTACAATGTCAGAAACCAAACAACGGTTAGCATCATTCCTATCTATTGCTCCCAATAAAAATCCTCACATACATTCTTTGAGTAAGATTTCGCGTTCTGTAATAGTAATCTGCCATGATCTTTCTAGGGCAGACAGTGAACTGTATCAATAATGAAAGGTTCACTCACAAAATAAAACTAGAATTATCAGCCTCAATGACTTCTAGCCAATGTGAAATAAAAGTACTAAGAATGCACCTGATAAAATTGAACTATTATTATGATTTGATGGTGTATGTCCTAATGGCTGTTAGACCGTGATTTGCATCTCCAAGCACCTTACTGCCTACCGATAATGAAATAGATGACCTCAATGTGGAATTGTTGCCCATTGATTGTAACATAAATCATCTAACAGACAAAGACATCTTGACGCATTTTACTGAATGAAGTATCAGTAGATACTTAATTCCTTAGTTACGACTATGATTCCGATTTAGAGTTTGTGCTACGGTTTAGGACTAGAATATCAAGTTAAGTATTCATGTCCATAGCTAGGATTAAGGTTTAGAATTTAAGGGGTGTTGCAGTTTGCAATTAGTCTATATTTGCCGTAAATAATAACCAACTTCAAGTGCTAAAGTATATCCTAACAGTAACATTAGACCATTAATTCTCTATACTGATCCTAACCTTAATTCATAAAATCTACATCCAAATGCTAAACTTTGGAGCCTAATCCTAACCCTGAGTCTTAATCGTGAACTGCAATACTAAATCAAAATCTTTGTTTTAGAACTATAAATCATTTGTTTATATCCGTTGCATTCTGATTGGCTGAGTAGATTGAACTTATCAGTAATATTTATTGAGTCGCTCAAGAACATCCTTACAGTTATCTAGAACTGCCTATTTTCAAAAGAAATTCAGTCTCAAACATCTAGTAGTTTACACTTTCTTCTCTAAGCTCTCAATAATGTTAAACTGTGAGTACTCGCATAACAAAATAACACCTATCAACAAGTTCGTACTAATCTTTGCGATAAATCACATTTACTATTCAACTGAGTTGATGTAACTTGTGTTTATAAACGCTTATAACAGACGAGATATTGATCCATAACTCAGTATTTAAAACTCAAGCATTTATCTTACAAGTGACAAGCAGCTCATCCTTGATAAATAACTGCATAAACACTGATTTAGTTGTGGATCGAGAAAAGAAAACGATTAACGTCAGCGCTATTTATTGGTGCCAGCTTGGCTTGATTCCATTTCTAGAACTTAAAAGGTCTGCCATTTATCATTCAAGTGAGCTTCATCAAGGTATTTAAACAGGCAGTTGGAATTACTGCTTTCTAAGTTTATATCTGATTAAGGTGCTACTTAAAAATGGTCCTAGATAGTGACTAAATTATTTAAATACATTTTTGAGTGTTCTATCAAGAGTTCAAACCTTTCTCCCTCTTAACTCACATTGAACAGCTGACTATTGCCAGTCTTTAGGAGGAAACGTGTGCCACACAAACAACTTTCTAAGCTTGTATTTGATTGACAAGTCGTATAAAATTGGAAGCGGATAGTAATTTAATGCTCATTCGTAAGTTGTTTCAGGATGAATATATTGAGGATCTTAAGTATAATTTTTAATTCGAGAAAAACATGAAGTTCTATGTAAAGAAAATTGTCTTGCAATATCACAAGCTGGCAACCTATTGACTTTTTAGTGTGATAGTGAGTGTCCCTTATCGACCGAGATTAGTTTAACAGTAATGATAGGTCCAGTGATTTACCTGTCTACTTCAAGTGAAGAAATAGGGTGGAAAAAAATTAGTGCAACTGCAAAGTAGGAAAAATAAGGCAAACTCAACCTGAAGTCCATTTTGATCTAGACATGGAGAGAGCCTATGTAGTCTAAGTGGGGCGCAGAAGTGTTCGTACGTGCAAGATCAGTGCAAATGAGGGCTTGATCAAGGAGTTTTACAAACGTATGTAATTCATCTGCCATGCGAGTTTCGGAGAGAAGACTTTTCCATATTATTGCATACTTGGTGAGGAAGAAGTTTTCCCGAGTTTTTGGTCTGTATTTCTCAACTTTGACCGTAGATACTTTGTTTCGAAGTCAGTATTCATGTGAATCTGTGGCAAATATTATCTTACATGTTGAATAAGTAAGGTTTATGAGTAGTTTGAAATAGAGAATCAGATAAGACCTAAACCTTCTCTCTCAAAGGGGTGCTATTCCTAGGATTTGGCGTTCCTTCTGAACTTTTAACTGATCAAATGGTTATTCATCTATTGAGCACATCCGAATCAGAATTCACATCAAATGTCCATGGAGCTGTGGTTTCGACTCGTCCTTGTTCTAGAACTAGTGTTTCTGCAGTTGCAGCATCCGATGGCGCTGAGTCAGATGTTTCTGTTAGTCTTTGGAATGCAAATGGGACGGGTTTCGTAAGTTCTTTGAATCGAGTTACATCCACCACTCGTTCGCTTCCACCTGTTGAAACTCGAAGAAAGAATACCTTTAAACGAGGAATTATATCGCACCGTCCACTTACTACAATGAAGAGCAGTCCGCAACTTCTGAAACATTCTGCTGAAGAAGATTGGAACATTCATACCTCAATAGAAACCAATAATTCCCTCCACATGGATAAACGTAGAAAGAAATTAGAAGAATGTTTTATACAAAACCCGGCTGTCTATACTACAGCTGAAGATAGTTTAGGAATCCGATCTTTGCGTAGTTCGTATAATTTGTACCGCAGTATCATCTCCTGTTGAGCCACAAATAGGCACCATCAATAGAAGAAAGGTTCTTTATTCAAATCACAGCCAAGGCACATATGTTTTCAACGAGGGGATTAATCCCGACCGAAAATGCAGTGGACCTCCAGGTTACGCCAAATCACAAACAAGTATCATCGTTTATAACAAACAATTTCGTGGTAATAACTGTAATTTCGTCTTCTACTATATACATGTAATTTGTATAAAAAATTTTCTGTTAGTTATTAGAATCATTTGTTTAAATCACCATTGTGTTTTCTCTCTCTTTATTTTGTCATTCCTTTCTCTCTTACCTCTGTTCATGATCATACAATGATATATATTGACGTTTTTATAGTATTTGTTTCAGATCATAGTTCAAAGCGCTTTGTTTCACTTTCCTGTATGCGCTTAAATTTCATTTTCTCTATATATCTATCTAGTCCATTGTTCGTTTAGTTCACTAAGCAGCCTAATTAGTACAGTAATCTTACCCAAACATTTGAAATGGTATTCTCCCTATTATTATTGTCATCATTATAACTGATTAGTGTTTATGTTACTATGATCATTCTCTTGCCTATACTCCATCTACTACTACCAGCTAGTCGTACATTGTTTACTCGAACATTTCTAATCAGATATATTTGATCATTCATATTTTAGAAAAATAACAAACTGACTATTTTGATTATACACGTTTTATCTTTCTATACTATATTTGATATTTTAAATTGATTGGGTATTATGATTTTACTATAGTTGATTAAAACAAAATTAACCAGGGTCTGTATTTTTGATCATGGCTTCTTATACTCTGCTTACAAAATTATAACAAGTAGATTAGTGTATAAATACTCTTTCTATTTTAAGAAGAAGATTTTCTTTAACTTATTTTTGTTTTCGAAACGTCTCCTTAAACGTATGTTGTGGTATCTGTGCATGGACCACTTATATTCTTGAGACTAATATTATTAGTAATAATAATAATCAGACATTCAACTATACTTTATATCCAAATGTATAGATATACTATTATACATACTGTCATACACAATTTCATTTTGTCCTGTCATTTCATTATCTCACCGCTTTTCTCATTGTTTCTGTAAATATAATACATATAGAATGAATAGCATTCGGTTCATGAATGAATTATTCTGTTTTTCTTAGATTCCTTCCCTTCTTCTTCTTCATTAATACCGCACTCAATTCAAAAAGGGCAGTAATTTTTCAACGTTTTTGCTACATTTTGTTCTGATTACCTTTTTTTACTCCCGACTAACAGTTGTGTTCACATTGTTTTCATTTTGTGTTATTTTATGCCTTTTAAATCGAATTACAATGGTTGGTCAGACTCACAAATGTGGGCAACCAAATTGTTTGTTTTTCGTGGAGGAGGTAAATGCAATGTGACGATTGTAAAACGTGGTACCACAAAATGTGTACATGCCTGAGTCCGACGGCTAACAAAAGATGCTCGAAGCCTAACTCGCATAGGATTTGTATGTTCTGCTGTACGGATTAAAAGGTACTAGTTCAGGAGGCTATGGGTCTATTGGCTTTGGCCTGCAAGAAAAGCGATGGCGGAAGCAATGATAACAAGAGTACTGACGGAGAAGAATGAGTCAGTGTAGTAAGTGCTGCTACCAGACCCGTTAAACACCTGACTGTGGCTGACGGGAACTTGAAATCTCCGTTGACATTAACGAGGAATGAAGTTCAGCTTGATATTGACATCGGCAGTCATACATCTGAAATGATGGAAGGAGATCAGGAAAAAGCACAGTATTTGGCTGGATACTTTGGGGCAGTTTTCACTCAGGAACCTCCTCAAGAGAAAGAATTAGACCCAAATACAGAGTCAACAAAGCAGCTGCCCGCCGTGGACTTCGATCAAAACGATGTGCATAAGGCTCTTAGCACCCTAAACATGGAGAAGTCAACAGGACCAGATGAACCACACCCCAAAATCTTGAGACATATTGCCCAATATATCGCGGCCCCACTGACTATGATATTCAATATGTCACTTGACCAAGGTGTGTTACCAATGGACTGGAAAGAACACAATCGTCACTCCCATACATAATACAGGTCCACGATAAGTTCCATCGAAATCCAGACCCGTGAGCCTCACCGGTGTGGTAATTAAAATACTGTAAAGAATAATCAAACGGACCATAACGTCATTTATGGAAACCAATAACTTGCTGAACATGGCACATAATGGTTTTATGAGAGGGTCTTTCTTGTACAACAAACCACCTTATAGCAAGGGAGTTGTTGATTAATGCGCCAGACAACGAAAACTCAGTCGGTGTTGTCTACACAGATTTCAGTAAGGCTTTTGACAAAATGCCAACTAATAGACTGCTATTGAAGTTGGAAAACCTTGGTATTTCCGGACCTCTTTTAAAATGAATTAAAGATTTCCTAGTAGGTAGTAGACAAAATGTAAGAATAAACTCCAAGTGCTCCATCTGGTAACCAGTACTTAGTGGAGTACCCCAAGGTTCCGATTTAAGTCCTTTACTTTTTATGATGTACGTTAATGATCTAACAAGTATAATACAGTCTCCAATGTTATTATACGCTGACGATGTATAAATTCAGGCAGACTTGAATAATATGATAAACCTGTCTAAAGAGTGGCTGATGTCTATCAACGCGAAAACGTGTGTCTACATGCACTTGGGGATTCAAAGGTTAATAAGTACAGCATAGGTGATGTGTCATTACCCGTAGTCCGGTCTCATAAGGATCTAGGGGTGACACTGAGTAATGATATTAAGACGACGGCCCATTGAAATATTAACAAATAATAATTGATTACTAAAGATTAGTGTTTGAAATCTAAAAATATGATGCTGACTATTTAAAATTTATTTCTATGAATAAACATGAGCCAAAGATACATCTTCCATCATGTTATGTTGGTCAATAATAATATTAAACTTTCCATTATCAGTTGTCAATATTCGATCAACTGCAACTACCTATTAAAGTAATTTTTATGGGCTATAACATTTATTTTCTTTAATGTACGTTCAATTATTTAATAAAAACATTATATATATATATATAAGCCATGTGACTATATAGAGCTGAAGGTCGCATATGAGACTGGAGGTGCGCCATTGGTATTGTAGATGAGTCGGCATTGCTTTGGTAAATTTTGCTGACTGTTCATGCACAAAACTGGTTTGCTGGTTTACCGATTTCATTCATACTTGTGATTGCTTTTCAATGTTCTCAAGGGCCATTGACATTGGGACATCGTAAGGCATGTCGCCATTACTAAAACTGATCAGTTGGACTGTTGTTTAAGCTGAATAGGTCAACTTTGGCCTGTCCGTGAAGTGCATAAATGATTCATGTGATCATTGATCGGAATAACTATACATGTGACGTGAATGTGTATATGAATGTTGAGAATGGTCTACCAGGGTGCTTGGTATCTGTGTAGTTGCACCACAGGACTGAGCTGTACTGTTTCGGTTGTTTGGATGTTGTTTGGTTTTCCTGTTAACCAATGTAAAATTGCCCTGGCCCACAAGGGTATATTATGTTTATGTACTTGCATAATGTAGAAAGCAAATAACTAGCATTTAAGGTCGGTGTTATATCCTAGTAAAGATTAAGTTACGGGTAACTTCTGGGAACTATTAATATACAAATATTATGTATATATTCCTATTGTATAATCATTCAGTAACTAGATTATTTATATCTATATTCCTCTTATTATAAGCTTCATTTTAACCTATAGATTATTATAATACGACTTATTGTTTTTACGTTCTGCTCAGTTTATTAATTACCGTCTCACAACCACTTTTTGGGTTGATCTTGTCTAAATGTCATTTTCTATTTCATGGTGTGATGTGGTCTGTTTGATTTGTAAATAAACCCAGTATGTTTCAAATAAATGATTGACATAGAGGGAACTGTTTTTGGCTTTTTGATTTCGAGTGGATGGGGTAAGTGAACAGATGACTAATAAACACTCTAGACTTTTCGTATCCGTATTAATGTTGCTCTTAATTCTTAATCATATTCTTAAGATGTAACAGATGAATGAATAAATTTTACCACAGATTGAAATTATAAGTCAGTTGAAGCTAGACCACCATTGAAAACCCGGGAGCACTGGACGGCCGTTTCGTACTAGTATGGGGCTCCTCAGCAGTTCGCATCCACGATCCCGTACCCCGCGGGATTCGAACCCAGGACCTACTAGCTTCGCGCGCGAGGACCTAGCCATTAGACCACTGAGCCGGCATCCAACGGTGTTAATGTCTAACTTCAATCAATCCACGAAGTTGCGACACCATATACCATTGTCTTCAGTGAGCTGACATCTCACAACAGACGTGCTTGAACTCCACTGGTAATGAATTCCCACTAAAACTCCAGGAGTATCTCTTGCAGTCAGTCACTAGTGAGCAGATGATTATTATCAGAAGAGGTTTTTGGAGATTTTAGAAATTTTCACAGATTGAAATCATGAGTCAGCTGAAGCTAGACCACCATTGAATACCCGGAAGCATAAGGATCTCTACAAACCTCTTCTGAAAATAAATTTTAACTGACTGTTTAGTTGTTTATCCATGTGAAGAGAATATAAGATTTTAGTTTTAGTGAAGTTTATATTTTGTGTTTGAATAGGTAAAACAATATCCTCTATAATCGTTATGTATGAAGATTCATGATTAAACTACAATTAACCCACAGTACAACAATTAGTTCATTCGATTATGAATGTACGTGTGAATGATAGTTATAAATTACAATTGAACTTTTAATTCAATACATTTTATGAACTTAACCATTTTCAGTTATTTAAAATAATAATACTATGAAAAGATCAGAACCAATAAGATTTATAGTGTAAAGTAGGTTCTTTTGTTCTACAAGTTTTTATAAGCTAAGAAGAAGTCTAAAAAGATAAGGAGTTATGTGATTATATATATGTAATTAGTATAAAAATTCTTCAGCAGTTCTTATCTATCACTCCTACCAAGGAAAGTTGAAATCAGGGTACTCGGTCTCGCGAATGAACACTTAATCACAAGATCACTCAGCCGGAAGTACAAGTCTAACTTCAGTCAGTTTGTGATATTATGTGACTATCTTCTGTTGTTTGTGGTGAATAAGTTCTTCACAGCAGACATAATTCAATTCTACTGGTCATAACTTCTCAATAGATCTCCAGAAATTTCCGTTTTGAAGATAGTCATTAGTAAGCACATGATTATTATCAGTATACGGATTGTGGACACCCATATAATTTGGTTTTTAAAGTGCACTTCCGAGATGTATATATTAAAACAAAGTAGCTAACTAGTACTTCCAGGTCATCAATGATTGTTCAGTTAATATCGCTTCGTGGACTCCATGGACTCCAGGATTTTGAAGCAACAAATGGCGTATTAACCAATTATTGGTCATTGGCTACCATGGGACTTCATCTCCTGACGTTGCTCCACTGCCTTGTGGATCAGACCTTCAGGTTGAAGGTTCCTGTTGTGGCCTCCTAAGAGAACCATCTGCTTTGGTTTGAGAACTCAGGTAGTATCACATCACTCACACATATCAAATGAGATCTGTGTGGCGCATATGTATTTGGTGCTTCCTTGTACCAATATCTATGTGTTAAAATAAATAATAAAAATGATTTCAATGAAATGACACAGGCAATTATTATTTTCATTGTTATTACGCAATCTTTTTCTTCTTCTTGTTTTGATGTTTAAAATTTAAACATGCATCGATTTCAATTTTGTTTAATCTTACTTTTTATGCTCTGATGTTCCCTTTACTTTATTTTTACTAAAGCATGTTATACTTCTATTTGTATCAGTATTACTTTTTATAATTTTAGGTTGTTTTGTAAATGAAGTGAATTCATTAAATAGAGTGATTCCATTTTATTCTCGGTAGCAGTCTCGTTTTCTTCCTACTTTGTTTCTATGACAATGATAACATTATTGTATTGTTTTTTGATGTAGTTTTGTTCCATCAAAATTATCCACCTGACCTACAAATCTTCTCTACCACCCTACTATTGTATTACATTAAAATAATTTCGAAAAAAAGGAATCAGTCACTAACCAAACCATCTAGCTCAGAGAACAAAACTACAACGAGAAATTATCCACCTGAGCTAAAAATCTCCACTATCTCAGGAATCAATCATCTTAACTGTTCACTCCTTATTATAAGTCGGTTTTTAAATAAAAAAAATACAAAATAACTTTAAATTCTGTTTCTAAACAGAAGAAAAACAAATAGGAGAATAAACGAGAACATCCCATGAAAATGTGGTTCACATTCATCATTGATTTCTGATGCTCCTTTCAGAACTATTCGTGAATTAAACTGAAGCATACACATAAAGAAAATAATACTAATTTTAATTGTTTATTGTCAGATTAAAAATAATGAAAGATGAAACTTTGTAAAATTAAATAGAAGTAAATAGTTTTATCATGATGATTTCGTGCAATTGAAATATAATCTACATAATAAACCATTTTCATTTGAAGAAACAGTTAAAATTAGGGTGCATTGGACAACATCCTGGGTCTTATATTGAGACGTTCCAGTACTGACAACTCATAACCTTAAACAGGATACAAACTGGAACATTCACATCTCATAGGTAACGCTATACACTCTGTTGTTGTTAAATATAACTGTTTTACTAACAACTCGGTTGATTACATACAGCTGCCTTAGTAAATAATAAACTAGTGCTTAGTAGTAGCTAATTTTGAGATGACTTTCTAAATAGGCTTTTTTCAATTACTGTCTTTTATGAATTCACTGTAAGCAAAAGAAGAATAGTAAGTCATTGATAAAAGTAAACGATCAAATTTTCATAATACACTTCAACTGAACTTATAGATATGAAGTTGGTGATCCAATGGCATTTAACTCTCAGCAAGACTTAAGATTCTTGAATTCAGTCCAGCATGAAGCCGTCAGTGTACGTCCTCAGATAGTTGCAAACTAAGAAAATATACTTATTCATTGCTCCCTGGTTAGAAAGCTTTTGCTAACATCAGTTTGTGGTAAAAGCTGTCTTACACAGTAAGGTTTTATTTTGTTTATCAGTTATATTTATTTATTTATTTATTTGAAAACATTAATATCAGTACAAAGGGTTCAGCAAATACATATGCGCCACACAAGTCACTTGAGTTGTATGTGATCTGTGATACTCTACGGGTGCCCAAACAGAAGCAGGTGGTTCTCTTAGGGAGCCATACCTGGAGCCTTTGAGCTAAAGGTCTGATCCACAACGCAGTGGAGCGACGTCAGGAGATGCAGGTCCCTGGTAGCCGGTGACCAATAATTGTTTCATACGCTATTTGTTCGTTCAATATACTGGAGCGCATATGCTCCATTGGTTTAGAATCAGGGTTTTCCAACTCTCCTAGGTGGATTATTCATACCTATCAACCCGGTTAAATCGCCGAACATTAGTTTTCTCGTCCTCTCAATTTCATATACAAAACTCAAACACGAGAAGGTAGTGAGTATGACTTCAATGATATATACTTGCACATGTCGTAATGTAACATTTCCAATAACATAATTTCATGGTACACAAGTTTCAACAAACATCACTTATCAGTCTATCTAATTTCTGATAGTTCTAGATCAGATCATTAATGATTATCTAACTTAGACTGGTTAGTGATTTTATTGAAATTCCAGAATTGCTAAGGAGAAAACTGATACACATATTGCTTAGTCACGACTATAAGATTGATTTTAATCAAAAAAAATCAATATAACACTGAGACAATCTATTAATCTCTATAAACAAAAAGGCAAATATTGTTTTTCACTAAACATAGTCTCATTTTCTTTAATCAAACTCATAATGTTTTAGTATCTTGTTTAAGTACATATATATACAACACTTGGATTATAAAAATGATTAAGATGGCTAGTTATGTACGTATGTGAATTAACTGATAAAAAAGAAGAGTTTAACAGTAAAAGTGTTTCACATAATAAACAACATTATATCGGTTTGTTTTATTCTCGTCGTTGATATTAATAATCGCAATTGATCAACCTATTTCAGTATATAATCATCTTAAGCTGATTGCCTCTGTATTGCTAGTAGTAGAGAGTAACAGATTCTGGAACTTGTCTTTACCTTGTTTGAGACTTTTCAGCTGAATTTATGATTTCATAATGAAAGTACGTCAAAAATTAGTAACTAATTGTAGTCCTTAACACCAACAACCAGTAAATACTAATCTATGAAAATAATGTCAATAACGTCTACAAAAGCTAATAGTTATATAATATTACTAGCTTAATGGTTGACGTTTTAGGTATATGAAACTAAAGGTACTGGGTTAGAGTCTTAATGTGAGCATTAACACTGGGATACAAGTAAACCGAGAAGATGAAATGTACGTCTTATATTTCACTGTTAGTTACCGACCAACTCTACGAAATTACTGAATATTATCCCAAAATAATATTTTTCTACAAGTGAAGTACTAAACTTGAAGATCAGGTTTCAACACAGTAATTTGAAACAAATAAGTATCTTAGTATTTATTGATCTTTGAATAAATATTATTCAAAACGTTTTGAAATACAAAAATATATGTTCAACTGAAAAAACAACCCTGAAAGAACACTCATGAATAGTTGGTGTTATTTTACTTTATCATTAAACCATTACACAATGGAACTACGACGAATTCTTAAACACAGAATTAAAGTCACCTACAGTGATATCGATTACACTTTAGAAGGTTTTAATTAGAATGAAAGAAAGAAATTCATTTTATTTCAACATAACACATTAGATGGTAATGTTAATTATAATGTAATTTTATATATGAAGAGCAAATGATATCTTATTATGGGTTAATACACATTTAGGCTATACATAATAAATTCTTAGTACTCACTTAACAGAGGTATGGCAACCTAGATCGATGCATATGTGCCTGGTCCTACGTTGTAGCTGAATGACTGACTGACTGACTGATATTTACAGTTTTTCCGATAGTCTTTGATAATTAGCTATATTAAAAAATAGAATATGTTATAAACTGACCCTATTTGTAAAACTGCCGATCAACTAAGAAGTAATAGATAGATATTTCATATTACTTCACAACTCTTCAGATGTGCTCACCAACGATTCCACAAATACTGGAAACAAAAACTTCATGTCTTAATGTAAATTCAATAACTTAAGAACATTGACCTTATATTTTGATATGCTTGAATGCTATTATGAGTTCACCTTACTTGGTAAACAGAACGAAGTTCAAAGCTTCATTGAAACTAAATTAGTTGAATCACTCGTATATTGTTACTTTTATATGCAGTAAAAGCGATTGTATAGGTGCTAGATGTTTTAGATGTATGTATACATAATACAGAGTGTTGAGTAGTACAACTACTATATAGCCCTATTTGTTTGTTTCTTTTAATTTAAAAGATAAACATTATTGAAATTTCTCTTGAAATAAACAACTATCACACTCCTTGATGTATTTATAGATATCGCTGTTAGCGGATGCATTATAAATAATCTATTGAAGTGCAATGCAGTTTACTTTTATTTGTTTAGTATAGGTAAGTCAAATTTGAAGTTCGCTGTCACTATCTCTAAAATTTACTTAGAAGTTCAGAGCATTCGTTTTACAGAAATACAAAACTCCACGTAGGCATGAAATATTCTTGAAATCTCCCTGCATTAATTATGAGTGATTTGAATTTCTTAATCATTAGCTTCACAGGGAACCACTAGTTTAGAAATCCGTGATAATGATGAGGATTTTATGTAGTTTACATCACGGACTAATCCTAGTTAAACAACTGGCAAAACTATGAAATACTGGAGAGCTATTTTGAAACTCCTCAGTAAGATTCATTCATGACCCCACTGCGTATCGAACACAAGACCTTCAGGTCTTTTGATGAATTGTAAACCATTATATCATTGCACTGAAATTCACTGATTCACATATCTAACTTCACTCAACACTTAAGATTGTGCAACCATCTTTCAATGCTTTTGGTGGCTAACTACTCCACTTCTCACATGACTGAGCTCAACTAATAACGACTTCTGACAAGAACTGCAAGAATTACCTCTAGAAATTAGTCACTTAGAAAATATATCATTCTAATTAGTATAAGGTACTAATGGATTATAGTTTCTTTTTTTCTTTCAGCAATAATTGGCTAACAACATAAAATTTAGAACCAGAGTGGTGTTCTCTATCTTCTTTCAAACCTTTCAATTAGTGATTCTAACCATCTTTAAACGATAGATTAGGAAACTTAGATATTTTTACGTTTCATGACAAAATGTAAGCGATCATTGGATTAATATAACGTTTGTGTAAATGTTTTTACTTTTTTCTGTTTTTTAAAAAGACGCTTAATTTTGGATCCAACAATCAATGTCGAATAGAGACAACTGAGCAGTGCACGTGATTCGAATCTAGGACCTTTGTTATCGGGCGCAAACGCTCAACCTCTAGGCTACTGGGCCAGTATCCATTAGTGTTAATGTCTAACTTCAACTAATCAATGATATTGCGCAATCATCTTTTATTGCGCTGAGATAAATACCTGTTTCTTCGTGATATGGGTTGGTTCCACCGATCAAGGCTTTTGAATGAACATAGAACATAGGTTAGACATTAAACCTTGATTGCTTATCAGTCTTTATTGATTATGTCTTTTGGTCGAATAGTATAACAAGGTTACAAAATAAGCTTTGACAATGAAACTGCTCACACAATACAATTCAATGAAGAGTTTACACAGATTCATCTAGACTGGTTTCCACAATGAAGATAACTATGATAAATGTTTATTGAAATTATTATACACTGACCTATTTAAAATGAAAATGTTGTTGTTGTTGTTAAAATGAAAAGATACTATTTTATCAATAATTTTATTGTTATAAAACTCCACTATGTTTATTGTCAAGTTCGTCTGGTGAAGATTTAAAACTTTTTCTAAAATACTTTTCAAACCATTCAATATCATCTAAACATCTATTTAACATATACAAATCTTGACCGTGGGCATCTTCTTAAAAATAAGAAGAAGAAGAAGAAGAAGAAGGTAAGGATATGCAACTACGTGTTCAAACATGCTACAACAAAGAAGAAACGATTGATTTATATGTAAAGATAAAGTTAATGTAAGCATGAAGTATGTTGAATACAAAGTTCCTCTATACACATTTTCTAATGAAAAACACATTTTGTATTAAATAAGTTAATCACTAATATTTAACTCTACTGTTAGAGTTATTTACAAATGTGTTTAATAGTCGATATAACGGATGGTTTAGAATATTCTCTCTCTGTCTCTCTCATGTTTACTATGATAATACGTGAATACGGTAATTAGACTAGTCATGTTAAATCAGATCCACGATTTCATGATCCTGAATGAAGAATCAGAATATAGACTAGATGATAATTTATTCAACACAATTACAAGCGATTTTTTTCAGTGAGTTCGAAACTAGAAATCAATAAAGGGGAAATGAAATCACATATTTAATAGTTATTAAATGGAAAGCCTGTTTGTTCACGCTCAATGATCTAAGTTCTCCCATACAACACAACAGGCACCAATAGAATCACACCTGATGGAGAAGCTTTGTAGGATGTGAAAACCTTCACATATCTGGTCAGCATCATTGATGAACACGGTTGATCTGATGCAGATATGAAGGCGCAAATTGGCAAAGCAAGAGGAGCATATCTACAACTGAAAAACATCTGCAACTCAAAACAACTGTCAAATGCCAACATCAGAGATAGAATTTTCAATACAATGTCAGGACAGTTCTAATGTACGGGACGGAAACTTGGAGAACTACGAAAGACATCACTTAGAAGATACAAGTGTTTATTAACAGTTGTCTAAGCAAAATACCTCGGATCCGTTGACCAGCACTATCAGATCAACCTACTATGGGAGAGAACAGATTAGATTCTAGCAGTGGAAGAAATCAGGAAGAAGCGCTGGAAGTGGATAGAACACACAATGAGGTAGACACCCGACTGCATCACAAGGCAAGCCCTCAAGTGGAATCCTCAAGGCCAAAGGAAGAGAGGGGGAAGACCAAAGAACACATTACTCCGAGAAATGCAGACAGACATGAGTAGAATGAACATGAATTGTATAAAACTTGAAACAAAGGCTCAGGACAGCAGGTTATGCTCCACTGGGAGTAACAGATGTAAGTAAATACGTAATCAAAATAATGAATAAACAAAAAGGCATTGAAATCTGATAGAATTTCAATAAATTTAGATTACTAAAATGTCGTGATAATTAATATTGATAACATCTTATTAAGATTATGTATGAAATAGATAATTTTATGACAAGTACACAAGCGTGATACCATTAGATTATGGTACAGCATGAACTCATTGTAATTGAGTGAGGAGAATATCTCTTAACTGAAGTTCATTTGATAATCGTAATCTATGTGAGTTGAATTGGCCTGAAGTCAATCACACAAGAAAGGATGTACTTATTCTTTAATTTTATTTAAATGGTCAAGTTTAAAACTATCACAATTGTTTCATTCCCCCTATTCGATAATTGTTTCCGACACTGGATCATGTGTTTTGTGGTCTTAACATTATGGACTGTCTACAGTTAGACAACCTTTAAAACAATGATGCATTGCACAGATTTCCAGTCTTACTATGGGACTCCTTGGTAACACGCATACATGACCACTACAATGGTCGGACATAGGAGATTCGAATCTCATAGTAGGTGTAAATTCTTTAGACTAATATGTCGCAAATAAATGATTCATATTTCCAACTACAGTTGGTTAGTTACATGTTGTGAAATTCATCTATTTAAAAAAATTAGTCCCTTTGATGAATTTCGATAATGCGATAAGATGAAGTTTATCAGAATTATGTGGTATATTTACGCAATACATTTCGAAAAATCTAATCACACATATACTTATTAAGACATTTTTATATAAAAATTAAATGATCAACTAGATAGGTTGTAAAGGTAAACTTTCAAAAAGAAAATAATAATAATAAAGTACACAAAACCAATGCGATAAACACTCTAGATAATAAGTCAGTTTTACCCGGGTAGATTGAGAGTAAGGACAAATTGGAAAAGTGGAAGCATTGATCTCGCTTACGGGATGCGCACTGTTGAAGAATCGCACAATAGGAACAAATGGCCGTCCAGTGCTTCCAGGTTTTCAATGGTAGTCTAACATCAATCAGCTCATGATCCCAATCAAAAACTTAATAATCTCCACAACCCCTAAACTGGCAGTTTCTAATTTGTCTCATGTTTTATTTACTATGAACATTTTACCGGTTTTTTCTTTAAAAAATACACAAAAATTTGTATAACAAGTTCACAGTAGTAAACCAATTGATTGTTTAATGAAAATTAATTTGATTGTTACATAAGAGAAACATTTACACAATATGAATTGATTAATTTCTAATAGACAACTAGTATACTTTAATGAATAGAATATTGAAGGAAATATGAATATTAAAATATTTGCTTAAATTAATATGATTCCTTCTTCTTCTTCTTCTTCTCTTTCATTGTTATTTGTCGTCAACGCTTTTTCTGCTGCATATTATACCTAATTCTGTAAATATTCGCCTATCTACATGTCCATTGTATCCCGGTTATTCTTGTTTTGTTCGTTTTTTTTATTTTATTTTTAGCTTGTTTTCCAAACTGTATGTCTCTTCATTTAATTCTTATGAGTATTTTTAATATATATGTAAATCCATTTGATTTATTATGATGATTTTGTTCTAAAATTGATTTCATTTGTTTCCAGATTTCCGGTCTTGAATATGATCTCGAACAATTGAAGTTTAATTAATTTGATTGTTTGAAAACCTTATTTACGCCTGTTACTCCTCGTGGAGGTGCATATGCCGCCCACTAACACTCTCTATTCAACCCTGTCTTGGGTAACTCTTTCCAGTTGTTGTTAATCTTTTTCATTTCGTCTTTTATTTCTCGACGTAATGTGAACAAATGCAAGTGAACACACACAGTGTAGGATTGGCAAAGCAAGAACAGTATATGGGACTCAAGACAACTGTCAACCGATATCAAAGTCAGAATCTTTAACAACAACATCAAGACAGTTCTACTATATGGAGATGAAACATGGATAACTGCTACAGCCGTAAGTGAAGATGTACAAGTAATTACAAATAATCGTCTACACAAGATACTGAACGTCCGTTGACCGAATGCCTACTATGTGAGAGAACGAGCCAGCGTCCATCTGGAGAGGAAATTAGGGAAAAATTATAGAAGTGGATGAAACGTAGATTACGGAAATCATCAAACTGAATCACAAAGCAAGGAAGAACTTGAAATTTTGAAGAGAAACGGAGAAGAGGAAAACCATAGAACACACGGCGTCGATCATTCGAAGCAAGCAAAATCAAAAGGATGAATAACAACTGGAAACAAGTGGAAAAGATTGTGCAGGACAGAGTTGGATGAAGAATACTAGCGAGCGACCAATAACTCTAGACGAGGTGTAACGCGCAAGTAGGCAAGTAAGCAAGCAGTACATATCTACAACTTTCAATAATCCACATCATATTCAAAAACGATTTCACCTGCACAGTGGTGCTCTTCACAATTTTACTCTTCACACTGGCAGCATAACGTCTATCATTTCGGTTGGGAAGTTGAAGTCATTGAATTGTGATGCTATAATTATGCCTGTCAGAGTTTCCGTTTTGAGTATTACTGGCCGTTATCGTTTTATTTCTTGATGATGTATTATGTTAATCGGAAACGAAAAATCTTCAATCACAAATTGTGAACTGCTCATCAGTGATTGTGAACTGTCTATATAAATTCCAGAAAATTTTAGAATGCTTCAGTGACAGATTTTCCTATCGTCTAATGGAAATATTTCTAATGAAGTGCTTGAAAACTCGGTAACTACGGAGTCGCAGAGCACAAACTAAGAAATAATTCCACTTGCACCATCATGCAAATTGATGTGGTGTTACGTTAGTCATGATTACTCCAAACAAAGTGGTCGGTAGAGTATATTTTAACAACATCAACATCGTTTTGAACTTATTACTCCAACACCATCATCAACACTCGACACAATTCACACTATCAAACAACACAATCAATACATATGAGAACACTAACACATAACGACTATTTATTCAACTCATCAACTCTTCACAATAATTCACAATCAGTCAGGTCAACACCATTATCCTTATATCATTCACACCACACCAATTTAATCTAATACAGGCAACTCAACTCACCCACAATCACATAGCAACACACCACTTCTCTTCGGCTCTACGTATCACTTATCACAAACTACACATTCAAATTCAAGTGTTCCATGCACACTCATGCATTGTATAAATAGACATACACACTCAGTCTCAAAATCAACCAACTCTACTCAAAACAACGTTCATCTGATCCAAACTAAACACGTTAGGTGTAATTGTGTACATGTGAATGACTGATCAACTAACCATCTCACAACATCCTTCATTATATTCACATGCACCTCAACCTCATTGCGATATTCGCTCTGTTGATTCTCCTCAACTTATCGAATGTCAATGGTCTTCACACTCTGGATAATGCCGTCGAGGACATGTTGTTGACTGATAATACTAAAGGTGATATTGTATTTTGCATTTGACATTTGTGTTATTCAGTATCTGTTTTCGTAAACTCACATCACGATGTAAGTAATTGTATTAATTTTAATGAATTTGTCCACTGTCATCTGATTAGCATTGAATGTATATTGTGCTAATCACATTGCTCACTCACCATGTCAACAATCACATACACCACATTACCGTCCTCGTACGGCACAATATCACGGTCGATGAAATCGATGCGAACGTGACTTCGTCTATTTTCAAATATGATTGGAATCAGGGTGAACAAATGTTTTCTGTTCGCTCATTCAGATAGTCGTCATCATCACTGCATCACCATTGTAACATGTGGTTTCATATCTGAATGTGAGAGATCACAACCAATTGAATGGTGTCTAATCACTCAAGACTGCATGCTTGTATATTGTGTTGTGTATAAGTTGTAATTGTCGACCAATCTAATGGCGGACAGGGTGACTCACGGATTGGTAATTATTATCAGGGGATCGAGTTTGTATGCGAATCGTAATGGGAAGCTTGAGTTTAAGTTCACGTGTATGTGTAACAATCGACCGTTGTTTGGTGACGATTGTGTATAAAATTTATTCAAAGCAACTGACAAATGTTCTGTCGATTTATAATTTGAGAAGTAATTAACTGATCAGATTTGTGTTATGTTGGTTGTGATTTCGAAACGCATGGCAAACAGAATATTGATTAGATTCCATTTCTCTATTGAGTGAATTGTTTTTAACATGGTAATATTTTTTCACCTCTATTGTTGTATTGTTTTTCAGAGATAAACGAAGAGTTGGAAAAGCCAACACATAGTGATCAAAGTATTTTTAGTGAACCCAGGGACAAACGTAAATGGGATGATGCACGTACGTTTGATAGAATTTTTGGTAGAAAATAGTTTTATTCTGAATGAGAACAAAAATATCGGCTTGTTTTTTCGAATAATATTATTGTAACGCATATAGAACTATGAAAATCCCTTCGTATCTTTTTGTTGGACTGTATTGTCATTTATCTGTTTCTTTTCCCTGTCGTGTACTTTAACCTTTGTTCAAATGTCGGATAACTACACCTTTTGTTCTTCATTTTTCTTCGTGTGAGCTTTCATCACGTCATTTTCAATAAAGACTTATTTTTCGTTACCTAATTTTCAATTTCGTGTTGACATACTATTAACAGTATGGTCGTGTTTGACAAAGCTCAAGGTCACGGCGTGGTTCAGTGTGTGACTAGAATGGATTCTCAGGTATCGAACGCTTAATGTAACGTGTTTCTCTTGCTTTTTTCGCGCGCTAATTTGCTTTTGGAAAACCTTTGACTGTATAGCACAAGCTGCCTATTTATGTAAAAAAGCATGACATAAAAGCGTATCGATAAGCACTCGCATCTAAGACGTAGAGACGTCATTAGATGTACTTCGCGATCCACATATCGCTTTCAAGTTTGATTATCTCCGAAAACTGACCTCGGTTACAAACCGACTGTGGTTTATTTGGTCACCGACGTAGGTGATCTGCTTCAATAATTAGGGTCTATTCGGGTTCGATGAGAATGGTATAGCCTCACAGCTCATGTAGAAGTTGCACCCCATAAGTACTATTTAGTGTTGCTCACTATCAATCCGAAATTCAGTTGATAAATGCGCAAAAATAGAACTAGAATAACTTATTACAATAATGTTCACATGATTTATATGTCTGCTGTGAACTGAGTGATTGTATAAATTAGCAATCCTTGCCATCCGGCTGCCCATTCCCTGAAATATACTTCTCGTCGATGATCGGTTGTCTTTTCGTTTGTGAAACTGTTCTTCTGATCATGTTTTATTTGCTAAGTGAATCCAATGTACTAGAGATTTCGAGAGTTTACCATGACTGTCATCAATTCTTGGATTTTCTCCACCAAGATATTGGAAAAAAACCTATCAATGCGTTTTTCTGGATCTTCTAGATTAATTCAGCTTACTGAGAGGATAGCATTCCTTGAAGATCGAAAGAAATTCTAATTTGAACCGTTAGACTGGAGATGTCGTGTGGTTGTACGTATATGATGTTGTCATAGATAAGAAAATTATTTGCAATGAAATGGGTTTCATTATCTGTTACAGACACATTAAGTAGTCCTTCATGATCCATCGTCCTTTGAGTAAAGTGTCCGTTAGGACTCTCCATGAATACTACGTCTAGCCATTTAAAATGTGAATCAACATAAAAAAGGCATAATTTGACTTTAAAAACCTGTCCACAGTAATTCACATAATTGCGTTGCCAATATTTAGAAGATGCAAGTCAAATATTCTAAGTAGGATTATTATACGATAGCTTATGCAAACAAGTAGGAAAGTCTTTCCATTCATGGATTGTATCAGCATCAAACTCAGGCGATCAACAAATCTCACGAGCAAGTGGTTCTATTTTCTCTTCTTCCAGACGGATGGAAACAATATATTCTAATACTGAAGATTTGAATGTAGAGTGTATGAAATTTCCATCATGAAAAACGTTCATTCAGAATGTAATAATATATCTTCCCTCTCCCTACAAAACTCAAAACGTCTACGTTCGCACAGAAAATCCCAACACCACTTCACTTCATTTATGACAGTTCTAAAATACTTACGATTATCCTTCACTACTTCTGCTACATCAACACGTAATGGTTGAACAAACATACAATCACTTTCATCAGCTGGTTTTCAAAATGTAAACATCGTAATATAAAATTTGCATGATGCATGCGTTTGGTAACCTTGTGATAAATGATGAAATAACAAGCACTCTAATCTGAATTCCATCTCACGTTGATTGCAGCGGATGACTGATGAAGTGATTTGGTTGATTATTAAGTAAATCTTAATGAATAGTGATCACCTACAATATGAATCTTAGCATCAAACTATTGTTTGTGCAGTCTTTTTACTGCCAATTGCTTAGTCGTCTCAAAACAAAGATGGCAAGTTCCCCACTCTGTACCGAAACCACACTTAAATTCAAAAGATATGCATCACTAGTAAAGGTTGACTTGTAGTGACTTACTTTTATCACGAGAACACGATTGGTTTAATGTAAACAATTATTATTATAAACAATTGTACCAGTGATTTTTTAACTGTGCTAAAGTCAGCCATATTACTGCTTCATTATTTTGATTGTGATCTTGCACGAATTAGGTTAGGCTCAGTAACCACACTTGTACTTCTTTGACACCATCTCGGTATTCTTTCGATCCTACGAAATCGCCAACAAACACATCTCGACAACAGTCATCGACTGCGTTCTGATGTCTTTGGTCTATGGGTGATTTTATCGGTTAACTGGCGCGTAGTCCTCTTGTAGTGGTGTTCATAGTCAAGTGCGCCTCGACTCCACGCTACAATTGGTAAACTCAAACGTACGAACACGTCTTAACCTCTGGTCAAATCTTCCTAAGAAGGCTATTGCGGTGAGTCTATTATTTATCTATCCAGATAAGCAGACCACGACGCCCTTGACTTCGGATAAGATTGCAGGCTCACGGGATGCAAACGAAACTAGAGTCTCACGTTCCGGTTGCCAAGTACTGTTGCCTGTACGCTTTCGCGACTAACCGCACCGTCACTAACCGATACAGTGTAGGACTATTCCAATACTAAATGCATGCTACACTCTTCTTCTTTTTTGATTTTTTCTGCATCCTGAGACAATGCATCCGATTATAATCGTTTGGTACCGTCGACTTCAGCCAACTTTGTCGAAAGCCGGTCTGACCAACCACGGTCTTGTCAACGCACTCAGTCGATATTTTGGTTTCCAGTGTTTGGCATACGCTTGGTCTCGAACTTGCTCGTAATGGTCGCTTCTGGTTCCTCGGTTCAACGTGGATTCGTCCTACGTCTGCAGTATTTCTAGTCCGCATCCGTACGAACGCAATGTTCAGATTCTGGATACAAACCACTCTGGTGTGGTATGCCAACTCGATCAAAAATACAACAAACTGCATCTGGTACCGTTCTCCGAAAAAGACCTTCGTTGGCAGCTCGACCATCAACCATCGCTTTTCTATTACGCCAATTCTTCCGACCTACACGATCTTGGTATTCTCTCGATACCACGAGATCGATAATCAAATAAACTTGTCAACATTCTGTCTTATTATTTTATTGGCACGTATTACTCAGTAGCGGTGTTCATAATCAACTGGTAGTCGACACCACGCAACAGACATCTCAGTTGGTAAACACGATCTGAGGAGTATCTCTCTGTCGAAAAATCACTTACTCAGGCTAAATGAGTTCTTCAGAAATATTGGACGTTATATAGCTGATTGAATTACTTTTTTCTTGTTATACTTTATTTGACGAGTTAACCAGAAAAAAATAATTCAATATGCTATTTCACGTCCAATATTTCTGAACGCCTCATTTTGGCTGAGTAGAAAGTAATTATTTAATTTGTAGTTATCGTTACCAAGGTTTGACTTGACAATTTTGAATAAATTGAGCATTCGGTATATTTTTACAAATAAATAAATAATATATTTGTGATATCCATTTCTGAAGATGTGGCTTACATCTTACTTACTTCAGTGAGTCCAATCAAACATACTTTGATTCTCTGGCTTTGAATCTAGATGAAATACTGGAATTTCGGTTGGTACATTGCTGATGCCCTTCATCACGTAGTCTCAAACAAACATCACAGTGAGTAGCCTATTTGATGACTTTCGTCTAGGTTTCTGAGTGAAACCTATCCCGAAACAGTCCGCTATGTCGTTTGCCTTGCCGTGATCTTCCACTGTCATTTGAGACACATTGTCTTTTTTAGTTAGAATGACAATCCAATGATGTGTTCTCTTTCTGCAATTGATATGCAATAGCAGTCGCTTAGGCTGTGGGATGACACATTGTGTTGAATGCCTCTCATATTTTCGTTGCGCTGCTCGAACTTGGCTCATACGCTTATCTCGAACCGACCTGCATTGTTCCGTCGTATTTCGTTTGTCGAGGATGGTGGCGAGTTTTCAACGTTTCATCTTTTTACCCACTGAAATTCGAATATCATTGTTTATTCAGATATGGCTGTTAATTATCCGTTTTGGGATTGTTGAGGGTATAATTGATTACTTGATTGTATAAACACTGGCAATGAGTACATTTCTCTCTCATCAATGCGTCAGAATAAATTTTCTAATTTTCCGTCCAGTCAGTGGAGTTGATCACCTTTTCATATCTCTTTCACATGTCAGGATGTGCCGAGGCATCTGCTCGATAAACTATATCAGCCATGAATTTGCATAAGATAGCCAAATGATTAATTCTCCCTACAGGTGTAAGAAACTTTATTTGACTTGTATCATACTAAAAATAAACCAGCGTCTTATCCCTCGAAATTTCAGCCGACTGCCTACCAGTTCACAGGTCTATGAATCATTTGTCTTCGCCGTAACAGATTGAGTTGTTAAGGTACAATTTTCATATACACGACAACATTGCCGCAAATACCGTTTAGTATTTCAGCTCTACAATGTCAGAAACCAAACAACGGTTAGCATCATTCCTATCTATTGCTCCCAATAAAAATCCTCACATACATTCTTTGAGTAAGATTTCGCGTTCTGTAATAGTAATCTGCCATGATCTTTCTAGGGCAGACAGTGAACTGTATCAATAATGAAAGGTTCACTCACAAAATAAAACTAGAATTATCAGCCTCAATGACTTCTAGCCAATGTGAAATAAAAGTACTAAGAATGCACCTGATAAAATTGAACTATTATTATGATTTGATGGTGTATGTCCTAATGGCTGTTAGACCGTGATGTACATCTCCAAGCACCTTACTGCCTACCGATAATGAAATAGATGACCTCAATGTGGAATTGTTGCCCATTGATTGTAACATAAATCATCTAACAGACAAAGACATCTTGACGCATTTTACTGAATGAAGTATCAGTAGATACTTAATTCTTTAGTTACGACTATGATTCCGATTTAGAGTTAGTGCTACGGTTTAGGACTAGAATATCAAGTTAAGTATTCATGTCCATAGCTAGGATTAAAGTTTAGAATTTAAGGGGTGTTGCAGTTTGCAATTAGTCTATATTTGCCGTAAATACTAACTAACTTCAAGTGCTAAAGTATATCCTAACAGTAAATTTAGACCATTAATTCTGTATACTGATCCTAACCTTAATTCATAAAATCTACATCCAAATGCTAAACTTTGGAGCCTAATCCTAACCCTGAGTCTTAATCGTGAACTGCAATACTAAACCAAAATCTTAGTTTTAGAACTATAAATCATTTGTTTATATCCGTTGCATTCTGATTAGCTGAGTAGATTGAACTTATCAGTAATATTTATTGAGTCGCTCAAGAACATCCTTACAGTTATCTAGAACTGCCTATTTTCCAAAGAAATTCAGTCTCAGAAATATAGTTGTTCATTCTTACTTCTCCAAGTTCTCAATAATGTTAAACTGTGATTACTCGCAAATCAAAATATCAACTCTCAACAAGTTCATACTAATCTCTGCGATAAATCACATTAACTATTCAACTGAGTTGATGTAACTTGTGTTTATAAATGCTTATAACAGACGAGATATTGATCCATAACTCAGTATTTAAAACTCAAGCATTTATCTTACAAGTGACAAGCAGCTCATCCTCGATAAATAACTGCATAAACACTGATTTAGTTGTGGATCGAGAAAAGAAAACGATTAACGTCAGCGCTATTTATTGGTGCCAGCCTGGCTTGATTCCATTTCTAGAACTGAAAAGGTCTGCCATTTATCATTCAAGTGAGCTTCATCAAGGTATTTAAACAGACAGTTGGAATTACTGCTTTCTAAGTTTATACCTGATTAAAGTGCTACTTAGGAATGGTCCTAGATAGTGACTAAATTGTTTAAATACATTTTTGAGTGTTCTATCAAGAGTTCAAACCTTTCTCCCTCTTAACTCACACTGAACAGCTGACTATTGCCAGTCTTTAGGAGGAAACGTGTGCCACACAAACAACTTTCTAAGCTTGTATTTGATTGACATGTCGTATAAAATTTGAAGCGGATAGTAATTTAATGCTCATTCTTATGTTGTTTCAGGATGAATATATTGAGGATCTTAAGTATAATTTTTAATTAGAGAAAAACATGAAGTTCTATGTAAAGAAAATTGTCTTGCAATATCACAAGCTGGCAACCTATTGACTTTTTAGTGTGATAGTGAGTGTCCCTTATCGACCGAGATTAGTTTAACAGTAATGATAGGTCCAGTGATTTACCTGTCTACTTCAAGTGAAGAAATAGGGTGGAAAAAAATTAGTGCAACTGCAAAGTAGGAAAAATAAGGCAAACTGAACCTGAAGTCCATTTTGATCTAGACATGGAGAGAGCCTATGTAGTCTAAGTGTGGCGCAGATGTGTTCGTACGTGCAAGATCAGTGCAAATGAGGGCTTGATCAAGGAGTTTTACAAACGTATGTAATTCATCTGCCATGCGAGTTTCGGAGAGAAGACTTTTCCATATTATTGCATACTTGGTGAGGAAGAAGTTTTCCCGAGTTTTTGGTCTGTATTTCTCAACTTTGACCGTAGATACTTTGTTTCGAAGTCAGTATTCATGTGAATCTGTGGCAAATATTATCTTACATGTTGAATAAGTAAGGTTTTTGAGTAGTTTGAAATAGAGAATCAGATAAGACCTAAGCCTTCTCTCTCAAAGGGGTGCTATTCCTAGGATTTGGCGTTCCTTCTGAACTTTTAACTGATCAAATGGTTAATCATCTATTGAGCACATCCGAATCAGAATTCACATCAAATGTCCATGGAGCTGTGGTTTCGACTCGTCCTTGTTCTAGAACTAGTGTTTCTGCAGTTGCAGCATCCGATGGTGCTGAGTCAGATGTTTCTGTTAGTCTTTGGAATGCAAATGGGACGGGTTTCGTAAGTTCTTTGAATCGAGTTACATCCACCACTCGTTCGCTTTCACCTGTTGAAACTCGAAGAAAGAATACCTATAAACGAGGAATTATATCGCACCGTCCACTTACTACAATGAAGAGCAGTCCGCAACTTCTGAAACATTCTGCTGAAGAAGATTGAAACATTCATACCTCAATAGAAACCAATAATTCCCTCCACATGGAGAAACGTCGAAAGAAATTAGAAGAATGTTTTATACAAAACCCGGCTGTCTATACTACAGCTGAAGATAGTTTAGGAATCCGATCTTTGCGTAGTTCGTATAATTTGTACCGCAGTATCATCTCCTGTTGAGCCACAAATAGGCACCATCAATAGAAGAAAGGTTCTTTATTCAAATCACACCCAAGGCACATATGTTTTCAACGAGGGGATTAATCCCGACCGAAAATGCAGTGGACCTCCAGGTTACGCCAAATCACAAACAAGTATCATCGTTTATAACAAACAATTTCGTGGTAATAACTGTAATTTCGTCTTCTACTATATACATGTAATTTGTATAAAAAATTTTCTGTTAGTTATTAGAATCATTTGTTTAAATCACCATTGTGTTTTCTCTCTCTTTATTTTGTCATTCCTTTCTCTCTTACCTCTGTTCATGATCATACAATGAGATATATTTACGTTTTTATAGTATTTGTTTCAGATCATAGTTCAAAGCGCTTTGTTTCACTTTCCTGTATGCGCTTAAGTTTCATTTTCTCTATATATCTATCTAGTCCATTGTTCGTTTTGTTCACTAAGCAGCCTAATTAGTACAGTGATCTTACCCAAACATTTGAAATGGTATTCTCCCTATTATTATTGTCATTATTATGACTGATTAGTGTTTATGTTACTATGATCATTCTCTTGCCTATACTCCATCTACTACTACCAGCTAGTCGTACATTGTTTACTCGCACATTTCTAATCAGATATATTTGATCATTCATATTTTAGAAAAAAACAAACTGACTATTTTGACTATACACTTTTTATCTTTCTATACTATATTTGATATTTTAAATTGATTGGGTATTATGATTTTACTATAGTTGATTAAAACCAAATTAACCAGGGTCTGTATTTTTGATCATGGCTTCTTATACTCTGCTTACAAAATTATAACAAGTAGATTAGTGTATAAATACTCTTTCTATTTTAAGAAGAAGATTTTCTTTAACTTATTTTTGTTTTCGAAACGTCTCCTTAAACGTATGTTGTGGTATCTGTGCATGGACCACTTATATCCTTGAGACTAATATTATTAGTAATAATAATAATCAGACATTCAACTATACTTTATATCCAAATGTATAGATATACTATTCTACATACTGTCATACACAATTTCATTTTGTCCTGTCATTTCATTATCTCACCGCTTTTCTCATTGTTTCTGTAAATATAATACATATAGAATGAATAGCATTCGGTTCATGAATGAATTATTCTGTTTTTCTTAGATTCCTTCCCCTTCTTCTTCTTCATTAATACCGCACTCAATTCAAAAAGGGCAGTAATTTTTCAACGTTTTTGCTACATTTTGTTCTGATTACCTTTTTTTACTCCCGACTAACATTTGTGTTCACATTGTTTTCATTTTGTGTTATTTTATGCCTTTTAAATCGAATTACAATGGTTGGTCAGACTCACAAATGTGGGCAACCAAATTGTTTGTTTTTCGTGGAGGAGGTAAATGCAATGTGACGATTGTAAAACGTGGTACCACAAAATGTGTACATGCCTGAGTCCGACGGCTTACAAAAGATGCTCGAAGCCTAACTCGCATAGGATTTGTATGTTCTGCTGTACGGATTAAAAGGTACTAGTTCAGGAGGCTATGGGTCTATTGGCTTTGGCCTGCAAGAAAAGCGATGGCGGAAGCAATGATAACAAGAGTACTGACGGAGAAGAATGAGTCAGTGTAGTAAGTGCTGCTACCAGACCCGTTAAACACCTGACTGTGGCTGACGGGAACTTGAAATCTCCGTTGACATTAACGAGGAATGAAGTTCAGCTTGATATTGACATCGGCAGTCATACATCTGAAATGATGGAAGGAGATCAGGAAAAAGCACAGTATTTGGCTGGATACTTTGGGGCAGTTTTCACTCAGGAACCTCCTCAAGAGAAAGAATTAGACCCAAATACAGAGTCAACAAAGCAGCTGCCCGTCGTGGACTTCGATCAAAACGATGTGCATAAGGCTCTTAGCACCCTAAACATGGAGAAGTCAACAGGACCAGATGAACCACACCCCAAAATCTTGAGACATATTGCCCAATATATCGCGGCCCCACTGACTATGATATTCAATGTGTCACTTGACCAAGGTGTGTTACCAATGGACTGGAAAGAACACAATCGTCACTCCCATACATAATACAGGTCAACGATAAGTTCCATCGAAATCCAGACCCGTGAGCCTCACCGGTGTGGTAATTAAAATACTGTAAAGAATAATCAAACGGACCATAACGTCATTTATGGAAACCAATAACTTGCTGAACATGGCACATAATGGTTTTATGAGAGGGTCTTTCTTGTACAACAAACCACCTTATAGCAAGGGAGTTGTTGATTAATGCGCCAGACAACGAAAACTCAGTCGGTGTTGTCTACACAGATTTCAGTAAGGCTTTTGACAAAATGCCAACTAATAGACTGCTATTGAAGTTGGAAAACCTTGGTATTTCCGGACCTCTTTTAAAATGAATTAAAGATTTCCTAGTAGGTAGTAGACAAAATGTAAGAATAAACTCCAAGTGCTCCATCTGGTAACCAGTACTTAGTGGAGTACCCCAAGGTTCCGATTTAAGTCCTTTACTTTTTATGATGTACGTTAATGATCTAACAAGTATAATACAGTCTCCAATGTTATTATACGCTGACGATGTATAAATTCAGGCAGACTTGAATAATATGATAAACCTGTCTAAAGAGTGGCTGATGTCTATCAACGCGAAAACGTGTGTCTACATGCACTTGGGGATTCAAAGGTTAATAAGTACAGCATAGGTGATGTGTCATTACCCGTAGTCCGGTCTCATAAGGATCTAGGGGTGACACTGAGTAATGATATTAAGACGACGACCCATTGAAATATTAACAAATAATAATTGATTACTAAAGATTAGTGTTTGAAATCTAAAAATATGATGCTGACTATTTAAAATTTATTTCTATGAATAAACATGAGCCAAAGATACATCTTCCATCATGTTATGTTGGTCAATAATAATATTAAACTTTCCATTATCAGTTGTCAATATTCGATCAACTGCAACTACCTATTAAAGTAATTTTTATGGGCTATAACATTTATTTTCTTTAATGTACGTTCAATTATTTAATAAAAACACTATATATATATATATAAGCCATGTGACTATATAGAGCTGAAGGTCGCATATGAGACTGGAGGTGCGCCATTGGTATTGTAGATGAGTCGGCATTGCTTTGGTAAATTTTGCTGACTGTTCATGCACAAAACTGGTTTGCTGGTTTACCGATTTCATTCATACTTGTGATTGCTTTTCAATGTTCTCAAGGGCCATTGACATTGGGACATCGTAAGGCATGTCGCCATTACTAAAACTGATCAGTTGGACTGTTGTTTAAGCTGAATAGGTCAACTTTGGCCTGTCCGTGAAGTGCATAAATGATTCATGTGATCATTGATCGGAATAACTATACATGTGACGTGAATGTGTATATGAATGTTGAGAATGGTCTACCAGGGTGCTTGGTATCTGTGTAGTTGCACCACAGGACTGAGCTGTACTGTTTCGGTTGTTTGGATGTTGTTTGGTTTTCCTGTTAACCAATGTAAAATTGCCCTGGCCCACAAGGGTATATTATGTTGATGTACTTGCATAATGTAGAAAGCAAATAACTAGCATTTAAGGTCGGTGTTATATCCTAGTAAAGATTAAGTTACGGGTAACTTCTGGGAACTAATAATATACAAATATTATGTATTAATGTTTTCTACGCCCTCAATAATGACACCGATGCTCAAAGATGAATTACCAAAAAAAACTAAATTAGTTGAATCACTCGTATATTGTTACTTTTATATGCAGTAAAAGCGATTGTATAGGTGCTAGATGTTTTAGATGTGTGTATACATAATACAAAGTGTTGAGTGGTACAACTACTGTATAGCCCTATTGGTTTGTTTCTTTCCATTTAGAAAATAAACATTATTGAAATTTCTCTTGAAATAAACAACTATCACACTCCTTGATGTATTTACAGACATTGCTGTTAGCGGATGCATTATAAATAATCTATTGAAGTGCAATGCAGTCTACTTTTATTTGTTTAGTATAGGTAAGTCAAATTTGAGGTTCGCTGTCACAATCTCTAAAATTTACTTAGAAGTTCAGAGCATTCGTTTTACAGAAATACGAAACTCCACGTAGGCACGAAATATTCTTGAAATCTCCCTGCATTAATTATGAGTGATTTGAATTTCTTAATCATTAGCTTCACAGGGAACCACTAGTTTAGAAATCCGTGCTCTGTATCCTTAAGCTTCTTAGAAGCTTGGTAAATAACAAACCTCTCAGTGTGTAAATATTTTTCCCAAATGATAAATCGACTGTTTGCTCAGTGATAATGATGAGGATTTTATGTAGTTTACATAACGGGATAATCCTAGTTAAACAACTGGCGAATCTATGAAATACTGGGGAGCTATTTTAAAACTATTCAGTAAGATTCATTCATGACCCCACTGCGTATCGAACTCAGGACCTTCAGGTCATGGGGTAAGTGGTAAACCATTATATCATTGCACTGAAATTCACTGATTCACATATCTAACTTCACTCAACACTTAAGATTGTGCAACCATCTTTCAATGCTTTTGGTGGCTAACAACTCCACTTCTCATATGACTGAGCTCAACTAATAACGACTTCTGACAAGAACTGCAAGAATTACCTCTAGAAATTAGTCACTTAGAAAATATATCATTCTAATTAGTATAAGGTACTAATGGATTATAGTTTCTTTTTTTCTTTCAGCAATAATTGGCTAACAATAGAAAATTTAGAACCAGAGTGGTGTTCTCTATCTTCTTTCAAACCTTTCAATTAATGATTCTAACTATCTTTAATCCATAGAGTAGGAAAATTAGATTTTTTGACGTTTCATGACAAAATGTAAGCGATCATTGGATTAATATAACGTTTGTGTAAATGTTTTTACTTTTTTCTGTTTTTTAAAAAGACGCTTAATTTTGGATCCAACAATCAATGTCGAATAGAGACAACTGAGCAGTGCACGTGATTCGAATCTAGGACCTTTGTTATCGGGCGCAAACGCTCAACCTCTAGGCTACTGGGCCAGTATCCATTAGTGTTAATGTCTAACTTCAACTAATCAATGATATTGCGCAATCATCTTTTATTGCGCTGAGATAAATACCTGTTTCTTCGTGATATGGGTTGGTTCCACCGATCAAGGCTTTTGAATGAACATAGAACATAGGTTAGACATTAAACCTTGATTGCTTATCAGTCTTTATTGATTATGTCTTTTGGTCGAATAGTATAACAAGGTTACAAAATAAGCTTTGACAATGAAACTGCTCACACAATACAATTCAATGAAGAGTTTACACAGATTCATCTAGACTGGTTTCCACAATGAAGATAACTATGATAAATGTTTATTGAAATTATTATACACTGACCTATTTAAAATGAAAATGTTGTTGTTGTTGTTAAAATGAAAAGATACTATTTTATCAATAATTTTATTGTTATAAAACTCCACTATGTTTATTGTCAAGTTCGTCTGGTGAAGATTTAAAACTTTTTCTAAAATACTTTTCAAACCATTCAATATCATCTAAACATCTATTTAACATAGACAAATCTTGACCGTGGGCATCTTCTTAAAAATAAGAAGAAGAAGAAGAAGAAGAAGGTAAGGATATGCAACTACGTGTTCAAACATGCTACAACAAAGAAGAAACGATTGATTTATATGTAAAGATAAAGTTAATGTAAGCATGAAGTATGTTGAATACAAAGTTCCTCTATACACATTTTCTAATGAAAAACACATTTTGTATTAAATAAGTTAATCACTAATATTTAACTCTACTGTTAGAGTTATTTACAAATGTGTTTAATAGTCGATATAACGGATGGTTTAGAATATTCTCTCTCTGTCTCTCTCATGTTTACTATGATAATACGTGAATACGGTAATTAGACTAGTCATGTTAAATCAGATCCACGATTTCATGATCCTGAATGAAGAATCAGAATATAGACTAGATGATAATTTATTCAACACAATTACAAGCGATTTTTTTCAGTGAGTTCGAAACTAGAAATCAATAAAGGGGAAATGAAATCACATATTTAATAGTTATTAAATGGAAAGCCTGTTTGTTCACGCTCAATGATCTAAGTTCTCCCATACAACACAACAGGCACCAATAGAATCACACCTGATGGAGAAGCTTTGTAGGATGTGAAAACCTTTACATATCTGGTCAGCATCATTGATGAACACGGTTGATCTGATGCAGATATGAAGGCGCAAATTGGCAAAGCAAGAGGAGCATATCTACAACTGAAAAACATCTGCAACTCAAAACAACTGTCAAATGCCAACATCAGAGATAGAATTTTCAATACAATGTCAGGACAGTTCTAATGTACGGGACGGAAACTTGGAGAACTACGAAAGAAATCACTTAGAAGATACAAGTGTTTATTAACAGTTGTCTAAGCAAAATACCTCGGATCCGTTGACCAGCACTATCAGATCAACCTACTATGGGAGAGAACAGATTAGATTCTAGCAGTGGAAGAAATCAGGAAGAAGCGCTGGAAGTGGATAGAACACACAATGAGGTAGACACCCGACTGCATCACAAGGCAAGCCCTCAAGTGGAATCTTCAAGGCCAAAGGAAGAGAGGGGGAAGACCAAAGAACACATTACTCCGAGAAATGCAGACAGACATGAGTAGAATGAACATGAATTGTATAAAACTTGAAACAAAGGCTCAGGACAGCAGGTTATGCTCCACTGGGAGTAACAGATGTAAGTAAATAAGTAATCAAAATAATGAATAAACAAAAGGGCATTGAAATCTGATAGAATTTAAATAAATTTAGATTACTAAAATGTCGTGATAATTAATATTGATAACATCTTATTAAGATTATGTATGAAATAGATAATTTTATGACAAGTACACAAGCGTGATACCATTAGATTATGGTACAGCATGAACTCATTGTAATTGAGTGAGGAGAATATCTCTTAACTGAAGTTCATTTGATAATCGTAATCTATGTGAGTTGAATTGGCCTGAAGTCAATCACACAAGAAAGGATGTACTTATTCTTTAATTTTATTTAAATGGTCAAGTTTAAAACTATCACAATTGTTTCATTCCCCCTATTCGATAATTGTTTCCGACACTGGATCATGTGTTTTGTGGTCTTAACATTATGGACTGTCTACAGTTAGACAACCTTTAAAACAATGATGCATTGCACAGATTTCCAGTCTTACTATGGGACTCTATATTCAACCCTGTCTTGTGTATTTCTCTCCAGTTGTTGTTAATCTTTTTCATTTCGTATGTCTCTTCATTTAATTCTTATGAGTATTTTTAATATATATGTAAATCCATTTGATTTATTATGATGATTTTGTTCTAAAGTTGATTTCATTTGTTGCCAGATTTCCGGTCTTCAATATGGTCTCGATCAATTGAAGATTAATTAATTTGATTGTTTGAAAATCTTATTTACTCCTGTTACCCCTTGTGGAGGAGCATACGCCGACCACTAACACTCTATATTCAACCCTGTCCTGAGTAATCCTTTCCAGCTGTTGTTCATCTTTTTCATATCTGCTTCTATTTCTCGACGTAATGTGAACAAATGCAAGTGAACACACCCAGTGTAGGATCGGCAAAGCAAAAACAGTATATGGGACTCAAGACAACTGTCAACCGATATCAAAGTCAGAATCTTCAACATCAACATCAAGACAGTTCTTTTATATGAAGTTGAAACATGGCAAACTGCTACAACCATAACTGGAAATGAACAAGTAATTACAAACAATTGACTACACAAAATACTGAATGTCCGTTGACCGAATGCCATCAGCAACAACCTACTATGTGAGAGAACGAGCCAGCATGCATCTGGAGGAGAAATTAGGGAAAGATGTTAGACGTGGATGAGACGTAGATTACGGAAATCATCAAACTGAATCACAAAGCAAGGAATAACTTGAAATTCTGAAGAGAAACGGAGAAGAGGAAAGCCAAAGAATACACTGCGTCGATAATTCAAAGCAAGCAAAATCAAAAGGATGAATAACAACTGGAAACAAGTGGAAAAGATTGTGCAGAACAGAGTTGAATAAAGAATGCTGATGGGCGACCAATACTTCTAGACTAGATGTAACAGGCGCAATTAGGTATGTAAGCAAGCAGTTCTTATCTACAACTTTCAATAATTCACACCAGATTCCAAAACGGAGACCTGCTCATCAGTGAATGTGGACCGTCTATACAAGGTCTACAAATTTTCGAATGCTTCAATGGCAGATTTTCCTATCGGCCAATGGAAATGTTTCTAATGAAGTCCTTGATAACGCGCTTACTACAGTCGTAGAAAGAAAAATTACGCACGACTCCAGAGTCCCCTCATTCTCATATGTAAGCAAGACATTTCAAAACAAATGTCGATTTTACGATTGCTATGAAGTTAAGAGACTCACAGAGGAGAGCAGGTTAAGTCATTCAATGAGGAATTACTAGACCGTATGCAAACGAAACAACGATGAAATCTTTGTGGAAGAACTCTGTTATCGCAACCTATGGAAGGTTTACCAAAACACTTCAATAAATATGTAGTTCACATGCAAACTATTCACAACAACCAGGTGACTCTATTCATATTTCGGTTGTTGACTCTAATCCTAGTGAGTGTATTCTAAGTCATACTTCACTTTCAGTGCAATTATCCTATATTTACTACACATTTTAAGACTGGAAGCTAGGATTATGAGTCTAGGAATGCCGTGAAACAACAGAAAAAACACCAAAAACTACCCATTGAGTTATATTCAATAATACAATACAGAGTCCGCACCAAAAGCGAGTACTTCTGGTAATTTCACATGATAGCAATCTCATATTTACTGTTCACTTGCAAAACTGGAAATTTTTGTTGAGTTCAAGCTAACAGTGTTCTAACATATGTTGAATTATTTCATCAACGAATATTTGAGAATTAGAATTATTGATGTATTGACGACGTTATACGAAGAACAAACAATTCAAGTATCACTCCATTACAATACTCTCATGATTCAAACCACCATCATCAATACTCAACAGAATTCACACTATCAAACAACACAATCATTACATATGAAAACAATAACACAAAACGACTATTAACTCAACTCATCAACTCTTAACTCTAATTCACAATCAGTCAGGTCAACCCCATTATCATATCGTTCACACCACACCAATTTGATCTACTACAAACAACTCAACTCAACTGAACTCAACTCACCCACATTCACATAACAACATACCATTTCACTCCAACTCTCCGCATCACTGCTTACAAACTACACATTCAAGTTCAAGTATTCCATGCACACTCATGCATTGTATAAATAGGCAAACACACTCAGTCTCAAAATCAACCAACTCTACTCAAAACAACATTCATCTGATCCAAATTAAACACGGTGAGTGTAATTGTGTACATGTGAATGACTGATCAACTAACCATCTCACAACATCCTTCATTAATTCAGATGCACCTCAACTTCATTGCGACATTCACTGTGTTGATTCTCGTCACCTTCTTGGATGTCAATGGTCTTCCCACGCAGGATAATGCCGTCAACGACATGTTGTTGACTGGTATGACAAAAGGTGATATTGTGTTTTGCATTTGACATTTGCGTTATCCAGTATCTGTTTTCGTGAACTCACATCACGATGTAGACAGATGTACTAGTTGTAGTGGAAGTGTCCACCATCATCTCCTTGGCATGGAACGTATATTGTGCCAATCACATTGTTCACTCACCATGTCTACAATCACATACACCACATTACCATCCTCTTACGACACAATATCACGGTCGATGAAATCGATGCGAACGTGACCTCATCTGTTTTCAAATATGATTGGAATCAGGGTGAACAAATGTTTTCTATTCGCTCATTCAGATAGTCGTCATCATCACTGCATCACCATTGCAACATGTGGTTTCGCATCTGAATGTGAGAGATCACAACCAAGTGAATGGTGTCTAATCACTCAAGACTGCATGCTTGTATATTGTGTTGTGTGTAAATTGTAATTGTCGACCAATCGTATGGCGGACAGGTCGATTCACTTATTGAAAATTATTTAGTGAATTGTTCTTAACATGGTAATATTTTCTCACCACTATTGTTGTATTGTTTTTCAGAGATAAACGAAGAGTTGGAAAAGCCACCACATACTGATCAATCTATTTCTACTAAACCCAGAGATAAACGTTTCGTTCCTAATTCTGATAAATTCAAACGTATTGTATTATAATGGGGACGAAACTATCGGCTGGTTTTTTCGATTGATATTATTTTGACGGATATAGAACGATGAAACTTTCTCCGTATCTTTTTGTTGGACAGTATTGTCATTTATTTGTTTCGTTTCCCTGTCGTGTATTTTAACCTTTGTTCAATTGTCGGTTAACCACACCTTTTGTTCTTCATTCTTCCTCGTGTGAGCTTTCATTACGTCATTTCAATAAAGATTTATCTTTCGTTACCGAATTTTTTACTGCGTGCTGCCATCACTATTGACAGTGTGGTCGCGTTTGACCAAGCTTAATGTCACGGCGTGGTTCAGTGTGTAACTGGTATGGATCATCAGGTATCGAGCCCTGAATATTGTGTTTCTTTCACTGTTTAGCACGCTACTTTGCGTTAGATAAAACTTTGACTGTAGAGCACAGGCTTCTTATATATGTAAAAAAACATGACATAAAAGCGTACCGAAAGGCACTCGCATCCAAGAAGTAGAGACGTCATTAGATGTAGTTCTCGATTCACATATCGTTTTCGAGTTTGATTATCCCCGAAACACGACCTCCGTTACAAACCGACTGAGGTTTATTCACTCACCGACGTAGGTGATCTGTGTCAATAATTAAGGTCGACTCGTGTTCGATGAGAATGCTATAGCCTCATAGCTCGTGTAGAAGTAGCATCCTATAGTCACTATACAATGTCGTTCACTATCAATCCGAAATTCAGTTGATAGATGCACAGAAATAGAACTAGAATCATTTATTACAATAATGTTCACATGATTTATATGTCTCCTGTGAACTGAGTGGTCTTTTAAATTAGCAATCCCTGCTATACGTCTGCCCATTCCCTGAACTATAATTCCCGTCGATGATCAGTTGTCTTCTTATTTGTGAAACTGTATTTCTGATCATGTTTTATTTGCTAAGTGAATCCAATGTACTAGAGATTTGTAGAGTTTACCATGACTGTCATCAATTCTTGGATGTTGTGCAACTAGATATTGAAACAAGAAGCTAACGATGCGTTTTTCTGGCTTTTCTAGATTACTTGTGCTTACCGATAGGATAGCACTCCTTGAAGATTGAAAGAACTTTTAATTTGATACGTTAGACTGGAGATGTCGTGGGGTGGTATGTATATGACGTTGTCATAAATCAGAAAGCGTGTTGGCAAAATTATTTGCAATGCAATGGTTTTCATTATCTGTTACTGACACATTACGTAATCCTTCATGGTCCATCGTCCTTTCAGTAAAGTGTCCGTTAGGACTGTCCATGAATACTACGTCTAGCCATTTAGAATATGAATCTAATTAAACTAAAGTTTAATTTGACTTTATAAACCGGGCTGCAGTAATTCCCATAAATGCGTCACAACGATTCAAATGATGCAAGTCAAGCATAATATGTAGGATTATTATACGACAGCTTATGCAAACAAGTAAGACAGTTTTTCCATTCATACCTTCAAACAGCATCAATCTCAGGCGATCAACAAATCTCACGAGCAAGTGGTTCTATTTTCTCTTCTTCCAGACGGATGGAATTAATATAATCTTATACTGAAGATTTGAATGTAGAGTGTATGAAATTTCCATCATGAAAAACGTTCATTCAGAATGTAATAATATATCTTCCCTCTCCTTACAGAACTCAAAACATCTACGTTCGCACAGAAAATCCCAACACCACTTCACTTCATTTACGACAGTTCTAAAATACTTACGATTATCCTTCACTACTTCTGCTGCATCAACACGTAATGGTTGAACAAACATACAATCACTTTCATCAGCTGGTTTTCAAAATGTAAACATCGTAATATAAAATTTGCATGATGCATGCGTTTGGTAACCTTGTGATAAATGATGAAATAACAAGCACTCTAATCTGAATTCCATCTCACGTTGATTGCAGCGGATGACTGATGAAGTGATTTGGTTGATTATTAAGTAAATCTTAATGACTAGTGATCACCTACAATATGAATCTTAGCATCAAACTATTGTTTGTGCAGTCTTTTTACTGCCAATTGCTTAGTCGTCTCAAAACAAAGATGGCAAGTTCCCCACTCTGTTCCAAAACCACACTGAAATTCAAAAGATATGCATCACTAGTAAAGACAGACATGTAGTGACTTACTGTTATCACGAGAACACGATTGGTTTAATGAAAACAATTATTATTATAACCAACTGTACCTGTGAATGTTTTGCTGTGCTCGTTTGTTTAACTGTGCTAAAGACAGCCATATTACTGCTTCATTATTTTGATTGTGACCTTGTAAGAATTCGGTTGGGCTCAGTAACCACACTTGTACTGCTTTGACACGATCTCGGTATTCTTTCGATCCCATGAGATCGCCAACAAACACATCTTGACAACAGCCATCAGCTGCGTTCTGATATACTTGGCCTATAGATGTTGTCGGTTAACTGGCACGTAGTCTTCTTGTAGTGTTGTTCATAATCAACTGCGACTCGACGACACGCTACAATTGGTCAACCCAAAAGTACGAACACGTCTTAACCTCTGGTCAAATCTTTCAAAGAAGCCGATTGCGGTGAGTGCATTATTTATCTATCCACTTCTGTCGTATATTTTCTTAATAATATTTTTAAATATATAATATACTCGACATGACGGATAACGATAAGAATAGTATTAACATAATAGACTTCGATGTGCACGTTTTATGCGCATGACGATAAATTCCACGTTTAATTCGAGAAATATCCCTTATTCATTATTCTCCTCGCTCACTCGGCTGCTTGGTACGGAACGCATACGCACTACCGCCTACCACCCAGCATCAAATGATTTAGTTGAACGGTTTCATCGCCAACTTAAAAGTACCCTTCGAGCACACGAAAACGATAATTGGTACGAAATCTTACCGCTCGTTCTCTTAGGTATCAGAACGAGCTTGGAGGCATTTATCCAATGTTCTGCCATCGACATCGCGTCTGCCTGGGGAATTCTTCACACCACGGAGCAGTAACGATTTCTGTTAGTCAGGCTACGTTCAACGACTGTCTGTATTTATGCAAACGTTCGTCAGCCGATCAGTTCTACTATTTAGACCGCTGAGCTGCTCGAACATCGCTTAACCGCATATATCTCACTGACCAGCAGTGTTTTTCTTTCCTACCGAAAGTCAAATATTACTGTTTATTCAGATATGGTTGTTGTTTATCTGTTTTGGGAATGTGGAGAGTATAATTGATCACTTGATTTTATAATATATTTGTGATATCCGTTTCTGAAGATGTGGCTTACAACTTACTTACTTACTTACTTAAGTAATTAAGTACAATCAAACATACTTTGATTCTCTGGCTCTGAATCTAGATGAAATACTGGAATCTCGGTTGGTACACTGCCGATGCTCTTCATCACGTAATCTCAAACAAACATCATAGTGATGACTTTCGTCTAGGTTTCTGAGTGAAACCTATCCCAAAACAGTCCGCTATGTCGTTTGCCTTCCCGTGATCTTCCTCTGTCGTTTGAGACACATCTTCTTCCGTAGTTAGGTTGACAATCCAATGATGTGTTCTCTTTCTGTGATTGATATGCAATAACAGTCTCTTAGGCTGTGTGATGACACATTGT